>CM045945.1:1315000-1915000 GCA_025177825.1 Aechmea fasciata
ATTTTCAAATATATATATATAAATATAAAATAAGCATTAATCGTAGACATTTAAAAATAATATTTTCATCGTTATTAATCAATAAAAAATCTACTACATTTTAAACTTTATTTGTAAGCAATTGACAACAAAAGGAATAAAAACTTAATTAATTACCCCCACCACCATATATATATATCATACTCCAATTAGGAGATCCTACTTAACAAAATAAAGAGATAATTAACAATACCAAATGCCTTCAAATAATTTGCAACAATATATTATCATATATATAATAATATATATATATATATATGCATGCATACAAATAATATATATATATTTAATTACCTTCTTAATTTGTTTCACATTAATTAATTAATTAATGCAATTTGCTTCTCCTTTGAATGGACTTGAATGGTCCAAGTTGGTCACGGTGCAAATTTGCATCAAATTCATGGTGCAAAACTCACCAACAGTGCACAATGATCACTATCCATACATTACAAAACCAACAAGATGCATTTAAGTATTTTGGGGACTCCGACTCATCTAAATCACAATAACACGATAGGTCGCGTTTTTTGCGACCTAACTTGACACGAGACACAATTAATTGCACCTTCAAAAGGGGAAAAAGGTGCTATATATAACTTAACCATTAATGCCCTTGGATTTCTCAACGATAATATATATGTATGCATGTCTCCATATAATATGTTGATCATGTGTAATACGAAGGACCATCAAAGTTTGGGGTAGTCGAGTTATTCTGTGTGTGGTTGCCTGGTTGGTGATGATGAGAAACTCGTGTAGGTTACGTGCATGTCGTGATCCATCGGGTCGGAGAACTTTGACCCGAACCCGATTAGGCCGCCGGATGATATAGTATTTGTATACAATAAGTGAAACTTAATTATTGGGCGAAAACGTACTCGAAGCCTAGGATAGATGGAAGGGAAGGTATGGTGGACAAAACACGAGAAACGGACTAACTGAATTGGCTGCATGCTGGTGCACCATCTGGAAGGTTAGGAACAACCTCATCTTTCGTGGAACACAGCTCTAGACCTTGTTCTAGTAGGGAGAAGGCTCAAATAGCCGATTGATTTTTGGAAGGACATCCTTTGATCATTCTTTTTTTTTTTTTTTTCCCGAAAACTTTTGCTGGTGTGACTTTTTTTATTGAGGTCTTAGTTGCCTCACCTCTGTAGTATAATTCATACTTTCAATGAATGTAACGACCCAGCCCACTAGCAACAATAACTCGTTGGGCCCAACCACCGGCCCAAAATGCTTAAGCTAGTTATTATTACTAGTGTCTAAGTCTATTATAAACTCAATGACAACTCCATTCCCATCCGATGTGGGACTATTGGGGTGTCACAATGAATAAATTAAGCAGGCAGCGTGCTACCTATTCTCAAAATTATTGTTAAGCACAGCTCAAAAACACTTGTTGCTTGGTGCATGTAAACTGTTAACTGCATAAGCAACAAGAGAAGCACTAGTTGATATATGTATGTAAGAGTTTGGGTTATGTAATTTTCTATACTTTGTGATATTCGGATTCTAAGTCAATTTCTTGTTGCGAAATAAAGTTGTAATAGTGATAGATATTCTTACCGATCCAGCCAAATATATTAGAGAAATGAGTGGAATTTGATATAAAAAATATTTCCTTTCGAGAATAATAATTTTAAGGACCGTGACGAGACCCGTAATATCTCATCCTATTCCCCCAAATAACGAAACACAAATTCCGAGGAAACCGTGGAATGTGTCCAAAAGAAACGAAAAATTAAAAAAAAAAGATTGGGCCTTTCGAACCCAAATCCACAGTACGGCCCAATTCAATATTGGGTTTGGCCAAGCCCAATAAGCCCAACACAACCGCAAAACTCTTCACTACTTCGTAAGCCGTGTCCAAATCCAAATCTCTTGGGCCTATAAGGCCCAATACCACAATCGGGCCCTACGCTTCCACCCAATAAGAATCCCCCACCCTCCCCGGTTCACCGAATTTTTTTTTAAAAAAAAACCGAACCGCTGGGGCGTACAATAAAAGCCCCACAAACTTCTCTCCTCGCTCGCTTTCTCTGTTCTCGTCTACCTCACTCATGGGAAAGCATAAGCAACAAGTCATTTCCCGCTTCTTCGCCCCGAAGCCCCCTCCCGACTCCTCCTCCTCCTCCGCTCCGCCCAAACCGTTCCCCAAAATCGCCACCACCGTCTCCTTCTCCCCTTCCTCCAAGCGCCTCCTCCAAACCCTACCTTCCCCTTCCCCTTCCTCGAAGAAGCCCAAACCCTCTCCCCCCTCCCATGCCCTAACCCTTCTCCCTCCCCCCATCTCCAACCCTTCTCTCCACCAAAAGTTCCTCTCCAAGCTCCTCGACCCCCCCTCCTCCTCCGCCGCCCCCAGAACCCTACCCCAAAACCCTAAATACACTCCGCTCGAGCAACAGGTACTCGAGCTCAAGTCCGAGTACCCCGACGTCCTCCTGATGGTCGAGGTTGGGTACAAGTATCGTTTCTTCGGAGACGACGCCGAGATCGCCGCTAGGGTTCTGGGGATCTTCGCACATGTTGATCGGAATTTCCTTACGGCGAGTGTCCCGACGTTCCGGTTGGGATTCCACGTGCGGCGGCTTGTTGGCGCCGGGTATAAGGTCGGGGTGGTGAAGCAGACGGAGACGGCTGCGATCAAGGCGCACGGCCTGAACAGGGTCGGGCCGTTCTCGCGGGGATTGTCGGCTCTGTACACGAAGGCCACGATCGAGGCGGCGGAGGATATGGGGGGCGGAGGAGAGGAAGGGATGGAGGCGGAAAGCGGGAATTATCTCGTGTGCGTTGTGGAGAAGGATGCTTTGGTTGAGAACAAGGATTGTCGGATAGAAGGGGGTTTCGATGTGAGAGTGGGTTTTCTTGCGGTGGAGGTTTCGACTGGAGATGTTATTCATGGCGAGTTCAATGACAATGCTATGAGGTCGGGGCTCGAGGCAGTGATTTTGAGCTTGTCGCCTGCCGAGATTCTTTTGGGAGAGCCTCTATCGGCTGCGACAGAGAAGGTGGTTATATTTGAGGCAAAAAGAAAATTGTACCATTGGTTATGTTATAATGGATGTGGAGTTGTTCTCGTGGATTTAAGAACTGTTTTTCCACTTGGCATATTGCTGGTTTGGTTTCCGATAGAAGAAGAGAGATAAAAATTTACCAGATAACTTTCATTTCCGCGCATGAAATTATATGGCAATTCAACACATTTTTGTTTGTAAGAAATAGTTTGGTTTTATCCTCATAAAGGAAGACCCAAATATGCTTCCGATGCATATCTAAATTTCTCAGAAGATTCTTTTGTGCAGATTTTTAATGCAGCTTTGTGGCGAGATGGCTACTTCTTCAAAGTCTTTTACTGCTTTTCATAGCAAATAGTTAAAGTTTGACTTAGTTAATTCATGTGAGATGGTGCTGTGGCTCCATGTATAAAATGTAAGTGTAATTGCTTAGTGTTGGCAACGACTTGTATTATTATCTTATTCTCGACGGAACATGCAGGGTCAAGGTATAAAGGCTAATGAAGTATTTAATTCTTTCTTGTGGCCATGAGCTTCTAAGTTAGAACGCATCTTTGTGATCATTTTTCCTCATTGCTTATGAGTTTCTGTAGGAGATTTGTGCTGAATTTATTGCCAATTCTATATCTTAAATTAAAGGTTTCTCTGATTATTGGTAGCTGCTATTGGCATATGGTGGACCTTCGTCTAATGTACGAGTTGAGCGCACCTCGCGAGGCTGTTTTAAAGATGGGGGCGCACTTGCTGAAGTGATGGCCTTATATGAGAACTTAGATGACAATGCTCTGATCGCTAATGATACACAAACAATGGAGGCAATAAGAGAGGAAAAGCAGCTTCAAGGAATCGAGGTATCATATGTTTTTGGTTTTTTCTTTTTTATTCTCTTCTTCTATGTCTAATAATTGGCTCTTCTTTATGATATTTAGTTGTGTCTAATTCGACAATGTATATTTTGGCCTCATTCTGCTCCATCTATATATCTCTATAATTGTCGGTGATCATTTGGTATACTGTCATATTACTACAGGCTTGATATTGTCTTTGAGTTTGAGGGTTTTCTTTTCTGCCCTTTTTTCTGTAGGGAATTATGGTCTTGCCCGAGCTAGTCATTCAGGCGTTGGCTTTGGCCATTCGTTACCTCAAGGATTTTGGTCTTGAACGAATAATATGTTCTGGTGCTTCATTCCGGCCCTTTTTGAGCAAAGTTGAAATGACTTTGTCTGCAAACACACTTCAGCAGCTTGAGGTGATTTTTAAAAACCTTGTAAATTTCGGTGGAACTCTGTTTGGTCTTTATGAAACTTCTTGCTACAGAGCGCCTGTGTAGGATGTAGGATCTATAGAAGGAAATCGTGCTCATAGAAAATATTGGCCGGGTGGTGCAATAGTAACCTAGTAGGTGTCTCAATGAGATAGATGAAATGAAGGGTACAATTGTTTATTCATAAGTAGATTAAATTTGCATAACAGATAATGTTGATAAAGCTGTTTGGTTGAGTTTATTTAAGTTGCGGAAATCCAGAAACACCAGTTGCTTTGTGGTTATTGGAAGTGCAGCAGGTAAAATTGTCATGTAGGTCTCACCTGGAATGACTTTTTGAAGGCATTAAGAATGAATAAATATGATTAAGTGGTCTACCTGTTAGGATATTGCAGTTTGAAGATGATATTTGGCTTCGCAGAATCCCCACCACCCGACCACCTCTCTCTTCTTCTCTGGCTGTAACTTTGGCTAGAGCAGATATAGGACATTTTCCTTCATGTTACCTGCTCTTTTAGATGAGTTTTAGACTTTTAGTTGGATATTGTTCACAGAATTTATCTTTACCAAATTTTCAGGTATTGAAGAACAATTCTGATGGTTCTACTGAAGGATCGTTACTCCAAATTATGAATAGTACTTGTACAGCATTTGGATCCAGACTTTTGAAACACTGGGTAATATTTTCTGTAGAATTAGCTTTTATGTGCCAGGCATATGCATACAGGTTATGAGATATGTATCATCGACATGTAAATAGAAATGTCTGAATTTCTTGTTTAGCAGGCATAACATAGACGAAATCAAATTGTTTGCGGTTAGTGCTTATCAATATGGTTTCAGTTCTTTGTTGAATTTCAACATTATCTTGCAGTTGACGCATCCCTTATGTGATAGAAACCTGATATATGCTCGTCTTGATGCGGTATCTGAGATTTCCGAATCTATGGGATCATGTAGAGAATCACACGACAAGCATATGCAGGAAGGTGAGACTTCCTGTAATTTGGTTGTGCACTCTGAGTTGGATTCTGTTCTTTCTTCAGTTTTAACTATGCTGGGAAGGTCACCCGATGTTCAAAGAGGAATAACAAGAATATTTCACCGTACAGCCACACCAAAGGAGGTAATGTGGTTACCTTTTTGTTCCCTCTTGTTAATGGCTATAATATAGTGATCTTAACTTACCAAAGAAACATGTTTACTTTATGAAGAAGTTGTAATGCTTGCTTCTCTCTTTTTATATATTTATTTTGTTTTTCCTATCTGGTCCATGTGCTTGGTCATGTTGTATTACATTTCTCATTTCTGGATCCACGCATGCTCTACTTTCTGTCCTTTTACTCTTTTTCTCTGTTATAGTTTCCTCAAGCTTTCTGTGTGTTTTGTCCCTGTATTTTATGACTCAGTATTACTACATTCCTTAACAGTTCATTGGGGTTATTCAAGCTATCCTGACATCTGCTAAGCAACTACAAATGCTTCACGTTGAAGATGATGGCGTTGCACTATCACAACAGAGAAAAGTTAATTCTGGTCTTTTGAGAAGACTAATTTGTACAACTTCATCATCTACTATAATTGCTCATGCTGTGAAACTTCTATCTTGTCTTAACAAAGATGCTGCTGATCAAGGAGATATGTTGAATTTATTTATTACTTCAAATGATCAGTTTCCTGAGGTAAGGAACGCTATTTTCATTGTCGATATAATTTATTTGTATATTTCACAATAATTGGTATTTCTATTCACAGGTTGCAAGGGGTCATATAGCTGTCAAGATGGAAACAGAGAAGCTGCATTTATTGCTTCCTCAGTACCAAAGGCAGCTCCATTTGCGCAACTTAGAGTTCAAGACAATTTCTGGGACAACACATTTGATAGAAGTAAGTCCTCCAACTTATCCGTTAAGTAAGATAAAATAGTTTGTAAGAAAACTAGCAATAGCAGATCACCCTTTTGGTTTCTTTTTTTCTTATGCACTATAGTTGCTATTGTAATTTCTCTCTTTTCTTGAAGTTATCATTCTTCGTATTGTTGATGTTATTGCTAACAGGGGGGTTTATTATTGCTAGTGCAGCTGCCTTCAGATGTGAGGGTTCCTTCAAACTGGGTAAAAGTTAGTAGCACAAAGAAAACAATCCGATATCACCCTCCTGAAGTATTGAAAGCATTAGATGAGTTAGTGCTTGCTAAGGAAGAGCTTGCAGTTACCTGCAGGACCACATGGGATGGTTTCTTAATGGGATTCGGAAGATACTACTCTCAGTTTCAAGCAGCTGTTCAATCTCTAGCTGCTTTAGACTGTTTGCATTCGCTTTCAACTCTTTCAAGAAATCAGGTACTCTCATGGTACCATTATTCAAAGATAATCTCTCCCCTCCTGCCATCGTTTGTTCTTGACTAGCATTTATACCCCTATATAAATTGGCAGAATTATGTGCGACCGGTATTTGTTGATGATGAAGAACCGAGTCAAATCCAAATCAAATGTGGTCGTCATCCAGTAAGTTAGTAAATCCATATTATTATTTACCGTATCTCCCTTTGTACTTCCAGTTTGGCCTTGCACACTTGGTAAAATATTCTGGCATTGATCATATTGTCCCTATCAGGTTCTTGAGTCCCTTTTGGGAGATGGTTTTGTTCCTAATGATACCAACTTGCATGCTGACGGTGAGTATTGTCAGATAGTCACCGGACCAAATATGGGTGGGAAGAGCTGCTATATTCGCCAAGTTGCTCTAATAGCTATAATGGCACAGGTATATATAGATCATCTATTTGCATGACCAAGTTTATATGGCCATACCCAATGTGTTTTGTAACATATTCCCTCTCATTATCACCTATTATAGTAAAAGCCCAATTGATCTTAAGTTTTCGTGAGATTTGTGTTCTGATGATCTGGGTTTTATTGTGCCAAGTTTCATCACTTAAAAAAAAATATAAAAAAAAGAAGAAATGCTACGGGTCTTGCATTGGTTTATTTTTTAACTGCCTATTAATGCGTATGTTTTTTTTCCCTGATGGACAATGTTTTGTTTTTTTTTCAATATTTCTTCATGTTATGCAAATTGATATAATAGTCATTTTCTTGGTTATTTTTTATCTTACATTATTGTTTTGTACCTTATATGAGAGAGAGAAGTAATAACTTACATATTGTGCGTTTTGTTGCTTTCCTAGTTCTTTCGAACCTGATTTCTGACAGTAGCTTCATAAAACGTGCCCCTCTGATACCTCTAGGTTGGTTCCTTTGTACCAGCATCTTCAGCAACGTTGCACGTGCTGGATGGAATATACACCCGCATGGGTGCCTCTGACAGTATCCAGCAAGGGACGAGCACATTTTTTGAAGAGTTGAGCGAAGCTTCTCACATACTGCATAACTGCTCATCCCGCTCTTTGGTCATCATTGATGAGCTCGGTCGTGGCACGAGCACACATGACGGTGTCGCCATTGCTTACGCTACTCTCCATTATCTTCTCAAGGAGAAGAAAAGCATGGTTCTTTTTGTCACTCACTACCCTAAGATCTTGGATGTTCAAATGGAGTTTAAAAGCTATGTTGGGGCGTATCATGTGTCCTATCTTACAACAGAGCAACCCTCAGAAACTATAGATTCGGAAACTGGATCTGGGGCAGCAGGGAAGCTAGACCAAGGAGAAGTTACTTTTCTGTATAAAGTTGTTAGAGGAGCATCGGACAAGAGCTTTGGTCTTAACGTCGCTCGGCTTGCACAGGTTAGCTTGCTTTATACCATATCCGATTTGTTAGATTGAAAGATACAAACGAAATTTTGGATTTTGTATTTCCAATTTTTAATTCTGGATTGCTGCTACTATTAGTTACCTATGCATTCTTTTTCCTCTCTCTCTCTCTCTCTCTAAATTATTGTTAACTTTCCTCCCATGCACCCATAGTTGCAAGACATTTATTTGTAGATTGTGTTGCTTGATTCTAGTATGAGGTGATGCCATTTGTCGGTTCAAGATGTAAATTTTATTAGTTTAGCACGGGCATGAAGTTTCATCAATAATAATTAAAGCAAGTGCAAAATAAGTATGGATATCTATTCCTGCTATTAAGTTGTGGTTCCTTTTCTTTCTCAGCTTCCACCTTCCTGTATTGCAAGGGCTGCTATGATGGCTTCCAAGCTGGAAGCAGAGTTGAGCGAACGGAAAAATAAAACACAGAAGCTGGTGGGAACGCCAACACGACAAGAAAAACGGGAAAATCCGTCGAAATCTGCGACAACTTCGTATTCAGGACAGTTCAAAGAATCGGCAGAGACATTTCAAAATGTTTTGTTGAGCATAAGCTCCGCTCTGGCGGAAGCGGACCCGTCATACGTGTTGTGTGCTCTAAAAAGTACCAGGGACCTTGCAACAAAGATGTTAAAGGAGTGATTATTCCGTGTATATTTTGAATTTCGATTTTTCATTCCCAGGGCCATCTCAAGAGTTCTTACGAGAAGAGTAACTCTACATCATGCTGGCCGTGGATCCCCGCATTTCTGGTGCCAGATTTTGCTACTTACTCTCTATTTATGAGAGAGGAAAAGGCAAAGAGTTTTCAAGTTTTACTTGATTTTGGGATATATTTATGTGAGAAGAAATCTCATATTACTCGACCGCTCGGGCTGGCTGATTTGTAAATTTTTGATGCTTGCGTTTACTGAGGCCCAGTGAATTTTGGTGTAACACGACTGCTGAGGAAATACTTATTAAGGCCCGGGTTGGTTCGGGGATAACGAAATTTATCCTCACTATTCGGTCTATTCGGCCAAACGAGATGATTTTTTATCGAAATATTATATTCCGGTCAAATTTTACTATTCTCGGTTATTTCGGAATAGTCTGAAATTTACTATTTTTTTATTTTGATGGTACAGTGCTATTTCAACACTTAATTTTAAATTTAATTAAAATTATAAATTAAATTAAAAATAAATTATATAAATATAATATATTGTATATTATAATATATTATTTTTATTATAAAATTATTAATTGTACTTTATTAATATATATTATTTATATTTAAATATTATAATAAATTATTTTTATTAAATTTAAGTTTTAGTAGAGTTTTTTTTAAAAAATATAAATTTATTAATAATAAAAAAATTATAAATTTAATAAACAATTTATTTTTATCAAATTAATAAATTTATTATAATAAATTATTTTCACTAATTGTTCCACCCTATTCTTATTTTAAAAATTTAAATTTAAAATTTAAAATTTTATAATTTGTAATTTCAAAATTAAAGTTTATAATTTAAAATTCTAAATTTAAAATTTAAATTTAAATTTTGATATTTTAAAATTTTGAAATCTAAAATTTGATATTTGATATTTATATTTTTTGAATTTAAATTTGATCTTAAATTTAAATTTTGAAATTTTAAATTTTAAATTTAAAAGTTATATTTTATATTTAAAAGTTATATTTTAAATTCTACAATTTATATATAAGATCTACAAATTCTAATTCTAATATAAAGAAAGAGCTAATATCATTAATTTTTATTTATTACTATCTATTTTAATTCTTATTTCATTTTATCTTATCTGATCAAACGTTATTTTTTTATTCTTAGAAATAATCCAATTTTTATTAAAACGCAAAATTAATCTAATTTGCATTTGCTTATTTTTTCAAACCAAACGCTATGTAAAAGTATAGACTTCTTACATATTGGAGGAACAATCCTTTGTCCAAATTAAAATTCCAACAGCATCTGTGGAACAATTTATTGCCTTTCTTTTTATAAAACTTTTGGTGAAACTAGTGTGTTTTATGGCTCTCCCAAATTCTAAAATGAGACTTAAAGCAACGGGGTTTAGATATTGTTAACTAAAACTATTTTATTTTTAATGAAATTTTAAAAGATTAAATAATAAAAAGTTGAGAATGATACCTATTCAAAGACAAATCAGCCAAAGATTCCAAAAATTACGTACAAATACAATCTCTACCGTCCATTATGATCACGCTCTCTTGGACGGTGTTTGTGATTCGTGACACCGAAGACCATCTCCTGTTCTCTTATTAATAATCGTAACAATCCCAATCACCACCGCACGAATCGCGACGAAAACACCTTCGTGAACGGAATCGTTTCCTTCTTCGGATCCCTTTTCTTCTTCTTCTTCTTCTTCTTCGATCGCAGGTAATCGCTCTCACCTCCTTTCCCCTTTTCTCGACATTGTTAGGGTTTTCTATGTTGGAGAAATCGCAATCTTAATTCCGATCTATCTATCTATCGATCGTTTCCCCTTTTTGCGTTGGTTTTTTATTAGGTTTTTATATTTACCTTTTTTTTTTAAAAAAAAAACATCACATTTTATAGTAATTATTGGTTGCGATGGCGGGACGAGCTCCGATCCAGACGATCAACTCGGCTCTTATTGCAATGATCGCCGACGAGGTAGGTCTTATTCATCTCGCTTTGTGAAAATTGGCTCTTTTACAATCTGATTTTTGTCGAAGTGTTTTCAGAATTCGGACTAAGAGAATAATACTGAGTAAATTTCAATAGGTAGCTTGTTGATCTAATTTTTGTTCATTACAGGAACTTATCTGATTATTGTCGTAGAGTTTTTGGTATTCGGATTAGGAAATAAGCAAATTAGCATGTATAAAAAGGCAAATTTTTGAACAGGTAGTTTGTGTGTCTCATTTTCGTTTGCGAAAACTGCTGGTAGTAGGTGAAATTCTCGAGAATCATGTAGTAGTTATTTTGACTAGTTTCTTCCATAATCTTGTGTTTTTTCTGATAGTTTTATGCTTACTGTATGAACATTTAGAGGATGGCGACCGCGTATGTGTCAAGATCTAGTTAGTGTTGTTCACCTTGGAAAACTGAGGCTTAGTTATCATTGAGTTTTCTACCAATTTGTATACGGTTGACTCTAATATTTCCCATGCACACTATGCTTTTCCAGTTATCACCAATGTGACCTATGATTTGCTTTTTTTGGAATTTAGGGAAATTTTGGTCTGTTTGAATCTGTGTGATTAGTTTTGGAACAACTTTCCTTGAGATTTCATAAATTTAGTTATTATTATTATGTGGGCATTGTAATTTTTCTTGGATTTTGTGGTGATTACCGCTGTTATTCAAATGAGAGATGCTCATGAGTTATTTACTAGTTGGACCTAGGAATGTGCTATAGATGTTTCCTGCAGATTGCAGAGCATTATACATGGTTATCTTTCGGAAATACTTATGTCATCCAATTGCTGTTGAGTTATTACAGCAAGTCATATATTATGACCCTGAATGGCATCTAAAATTTGCTTCATGCAACACTAGAAAACAATCGCCATGTGTGAGATGGCGCTTCCGAGCTATTGATGTAGAAATGAGCATCATCCAGATTTGTTTTGGTGCTATTTTATATATATTTTTTATTAAATTGTAAATCATAGAAGATCTGAGGATTCTTTTCTGTTCTTTTTTATTTGGTTCTCTTAGGACACTGTAACTGGATTCTTGTTGGCTGGAGTTGGTAATGTTGATCTGCGGAGGAAGACAAACTTCCTTATTGTCGACAACAGTAATTTCATAAACTCATCAAATCACCCTTTGTCTTGTTTTTGTTCCACATTTATTTTATTTAGTTTGTATTGGTAGTCTTCATTTCATATGTAATATTATAGCTTCTGGTATAAAGCAGCATATGTCTAACTCTCTGTAGACCTCACGATGGTGGGAGCCTTACTTCGGCTATATCTTAATGCAAAAAAATGCCTCCATATTTTTTATATTAATGAGATCATTTTTGTAAGAATCTCTTTTTCAATTCATAATTTAGGAAAGAAAGATACGGAATTTTGAAAAAAGATTGTTCAATAGCAAGACACTGAAATTCTTCTTGCATTTTTACAATTCATAGTTGTCAAGCTCTAGGACTGTTAAAAGTGATGATTTTTATGCATCAAATCACCTTGTAGTAGCCATTATTGGTAAACTGATTCTTCTGTTATGACATTTCGTAGAAACAACTGTGAAAGCAATTGAAGATGCATTTAAGGAGTTCACTGCAAGAGAAGACATTGCAATTGTGTTGATTAGCCAATATGTGAGTATCACGGATGCTCGATGTTGTTCACCGTCTCTCATACCTCAAGTAACATCTTGATATTGTTCTAAACAACCGTTTGTTAATTGTATTTCCAGGTTGCCAACATGATAAGGTTTTTAGTCGACAGCTACAACAAACCAGTTCCTGCTATATTGGAGATTCCGTCCAAGGAACACCCCTATGACCCCGCGCATGACTCAGTTCTTTCTCGCGTGAGCTACTTGTTCTCTGCAGAATCCGTGGCGTCAGGGAGGCGGTGAAACTAATAGTTTGCAATTTGTTTTTGTTATATTGGTTATATGTAAGACTCCATTTTGCTATGGAGGGATTATAAACATTTCTCTATTTGCAAGGACAGTTTGATTATTATATAATTGAAGCAAGTACCGAGACACGATGGTGTTGCTTCATTCCTTTGTATTTCTCTTTTCTTTCTGCAGTGTTGTTAATGGTTAAATTGAATAAGAGGAATTCTATACGGACAACTCAGTTTATTAGCATATTTTCTTTGACAGTAGTTTGCTCAACTAGGATCAGAATGTGTGGTTTTTCGGTTTTATGATCTCCAGCATGCAGATGCATTACTGCTCGAGCTTTTTTTAATCTTTGCTGCTGATAAAATAGATGTGATCGAATTGGCTAAATTCTGGTCCGCATTTCTCATTGTCTTTTTCCTTTTATAAGATGGACAGTTTTGGGTGATATTTCACTAATAAGAAGCATGTAATTGACAATTCTGGTCATTTGAGATTATCGTATGCTTTTCCAACTCCCAGAGTTGCTTCATCATCAGCATTGACTCCACACCATGAAACATGATATCAGCATTTACCATTGTTGGCTGTGAAATAACTCTTTTATTCATTCGCTTCAAATATATAATAAAATTAAATGATCCCTCCATACATTATGAGCAGAGGTTCGAGTAAACAAAAATACATAGTAATAATTTAACACAAAGGGCTATATTTATTCCAAGTTCCTGTTACTGACAAAGGACTCAACTGCTATTGGGGCGACAACATTGAAAGGCAAACGAAAGAACAAATTATTTGATTTGCTAAGATTTTGCTCCGCTGATTCAAGAATGGATAAATAGAACAATATGCTGACAATGCTCGAGGCATCCAGAGTTTACTTTGACAAGAAGAGCGATCTGCACTGTTCTGCTGTATCCTCCGGACTGGTAACTGTCAGATAAAACATTAGACTTTGAATCAGTGAGAACTCATAGAAAAGCATAACATAATTAGAAATGCATAGAAAAAAATGAGGAAAAAATCGCAGACAATGAAAAAGTAGATATATCTAGCATGAGAGCAGATATTGCTAGAGGGTTTTTTCAGAAATATAGGGAGGTTTGATCGATTTTAAGAGACTAAAGAGTTATTACAGCATGACTGGATGGATTCTCTCTCTCTCTCTCTCTCTTTTTCTTTTCTTTTCATAAAATTGGAGAAGTACTCGATTGTTCACATACACAATCAAATCTCTCAAGAGTATTAAAACTTTGCTGAGTGACCATCATCCAACATTGATGAGTGCATGGACAGCAGGTCATAAGGACTAACCAAATAGCATATTCTCTGATTTACATACTATTAAAGTAAGCATACCTGTGTGACCAACAGTTCTTTCAGATTCAAAAATCTCATAATCATTTCCTCCCTGCACAAGGAAAAGGACAACTTAGTCTCATGAAATCCTAGAAAGTTTAGAAGCATATGCGAATTAATTTCTCCACCAGTCAGATTTGAAGTATAAAAGGGGAAAAAAAAAAGATATTGTGAAGATCAAAAAGAAAATAACACTCAGAATATTATACTACTAGCTTGACAAATTTCTAAGCCATAATACCCAAAAAAATAGACCTTATAGGCTTATTATACAGTTGACAAACATGAATCCACCTTTTAAAACTAGATATCTGGTTATAGAAAATGGCAAAAGCATTCCATAAACTAAAAATGGGAATATAAAATAAAATATTCTAAATATTCCAAGAGTCATATCAAATTGCCCTCTTCCATTGTAGGTGTATGCTATAGTTGCCAGCAAATTCCAGTGTCTATTAGTTAAAATCTTCTTTTCAAATTCAGTCCAGAATATGCAGCATCAAAATATATATATATATATATATATATATATATATATATATATATATATATATAGAACTAGGCTACTATGCTCTATATATATATATATATATATATATAATAAAATTACTAGTCAAGCCACCTTGTATGTTTTGTCCCCAAAGAAATGGATTTCTTGGAATTCTTCAAGATATCTCAAACAGTAGGTCTTGTCCCATCCTTGTGGAAATACCTGAGATACACATTTAAGAAGCAAAAATGAATAAACGATCATCAGATTACTGTAAGTCCAATTAGCATTTCTTATGCTAAATACTTTTAAAAAAAAGAGAGAAGAATTCTAAAACTTACATCGAAACTTATCTGTCCACCAATGGAAAACGTCAGGTTCAAATGTGCAAACCTTTCACGAAGCACAGAAACCATCTTCGGCCGTATATTATGTACCTGGCAGATTATTTGCTTTAAACGTCAATCCATAGAAAAGGTCCTTTTGGCTAAAAGGTAATTATATTCTGCTAAAATTATAATACCTTATCATATTTTTCAAACTCCTCTCGTTCTTCTTGGCTACAATTTCGCCCTATTGGGGAAACATTAATCATCCCACTTCGGAACTCTATGAATGTTCCCCTGGAAAAATGATGATAATAAGAGAAAAGCTACAGGAGATTCGACTCCCTGAAGATGTTTGCCACTGACCTTTTTACTGGGATATCCAAATCAGCAATGTAATGAAGTGTAAAATTAATAAATTCCTGCACAAATGTCATAGTGTAAGACCGTCTTCTGATCTCTCAAGTAATAATACTAATGCAGCACCAACCACTCACCTTTAGCTTCTCATCTCCAAGGGCTGATTTTAAATTCTGATGGAGAGAAAAATAATATCTCTTTGTTAGATTACAAAAAATGGGCTCGTAGTTAAAAAAAAAAAAAAGATTAACAACAAACTAATAATATAGCGAAGTTTAAATTTCTAGGTTTTATCAACAGCAGCAGTTTTTCTCCTTCCATTGATTTGTTAGATTATGGCAATGAAATCGATAGGTAAGGAAAATATGAACTTAATTTGGCTATCCTATTATATAAGGCTAAAAGAGACATGATTTTCAAAGAACAATGCCATGCTTTTCTTATGCGACTTAGTAACTTATTGCAAAGCAACGTAGAATGAAGCATAATCCAAGTTGTTGTGGAACACCAGTCTCCAAGATCAGATGCTAAAAACTCATTTTCTAGACTCACATAGACTCTTAAAATATCGCCGATACTTCCCAAATACTCTTCCACCTCCCCTGATTTGAGATATTCTTCATGTATATCAGATGGAATGAAGGTAAGACAGTCACAAAAGGAAAAAAGGCAGGCTTGGCAGACAACATGGAGGAACAAATGCATAAAAAGCAAGAATCTTTAAAAATCAGATTTATAAAACCAAAACATAAAAGCAGTGATGGAAAAAAGATCGAATCTGAAAAATCATCTTAAAGAGTATTCTTTACCAAAGGAAATGACACATACCTGGACACCAATGAGTTCTCCATTCTTGTGAGCTACAAGGCCATTTTCAGAGAAGACATAATCATAGTCATTAATCACTGCATTTGACAAAAACAATACTACTTATTATTCTCAATCATGTTTACGAGGCTTAGGAGATGCACAGGAAAAACATAATTGGAAAATAACACATAACAGTGATGAAACAAATAGATAAATACTCGTGATGGCTAGAAAAAACATTGAAATTGCAATTTACATTGACTACTCTGATGATAACCAAACCTAATATACTTCAAAATTAGCTTTTTCTGTGCTCAGCGAGGTCATATGTATAGAAAAATCAAATTCTTCTTTCAGCAATAACACCAATTGGAACACAAATACCATCAAATTCCACTCGAGCTTAGAAAAACAAATGCAAAAACAATGCATGTAAGCATCAATTTTTTTTTGAAAAAAGAATGTACTATCAACCCGAGAATCATGTTTAGGTCCCTCCTTTAGCAGATCTAGATTCAAAATTCAAAGGTCAAACCTGTGTTCCCAAGCTGTTCAGATATCTTAACAAGATCTGATCCTCCCACAACACCAACTGTAACCACCTGCAATGCGCAAAAGCTACACTTTTTGTCATCCAAACACAAAATTAACTCCTCCGCAACAACATGCCAATGAAAGAGAGCACAAATCAAAATCAGATCGCTCACCTCCCGAAGCTCTCGCAGGAATTCGAGCATCTCCGCAGTTACAGCCTAAAAATAACCAAAATTTAGTACACAAAACACAATCATAAGTCAACACTGCCCAAAAATAACCAAAATCTAGTAAATAAAAGTCAATTGTAAGAGAATCCTCGTCCAAAATCCATGAAATTGAGCAACTGAGATGCGGTTTTCACCTTTCTCGGAGCCGTGAGGGTTCCATCGACATCGAACAAAGCAATTACTCCCGATTTTCTCCCCGCCATCGCTCTAATCCGACAAATCCGAGCAATTTGAATCAAAATCCAACGAAAAAATTAAGGAGAGAGGGGGGGAATTTAAAGGGGTGGAGAGAGAGAGATCCAAGCACCTTTCGAGGGCGAATCGTAAGTAAACGGGAATGGGGAATGGGGAAATGGAATTGTACGGAACGGGGTTTGGTTCAACGGACGGGTGAGATCGAGCCACGTAAGACACAGTTGGTTGCTCGGCTCGGATTGGCGCGGCATCTGAAACGTGCCGCGTCGTGCGCCGCCACGTGAAACGCACGTCGGATATTGCGAACCCCCGCCCCCCCCCAACAGCGTGCAGCGGAGGAGCCACTAGGAAGTAGCCACCTGTCCCAGCGGCGCACGAACAAAGGTGGGGCCCGCGCGGTTTGCGGGTTGGATGGCTAAGTAACGGGTACGCCACATCCGCCCCGTTTCTAGCCCCCCGCCCCACCCCAATTACGTACGGCGAAGATCGATCACCGCGATCTCCCACGGCGATCTCCGACGAGCTTCCTCAGGTCGAGCGGCGGCGAAGTAGGATCGCTACGGCTCGATCGCATCCGGGACACGCCCTCGCCCCGGAGCACCTCGGACGCGTCCCTCACGAACCGAGCGGTTAGGGCCTCGGCGCGCTCCTCCAACGTCGCGGGCTCGAAATCGTTGAGAGAGGAGGGTTCGGGCGAATCGGTCGAAGGGGCCACTTCGTCGCGGGTCTCGGAGCGGCGGCGAGCTTCTTCCAGAAGCTGCTCATGGCGGAGGCGCTTGTGCTGCTTCTCGGCAACGAGCTTCTCGTATACGAGCTTGTAGCGCGAATAGCAGCGGAGGAGCGAGAGGGGGCGGAGGAGAGAGGAGGAGGAGGGCATCTGAGGAGGGGGCGATGGATCGGAAGCAGGAGCGGAGCCGAGGAAGAGGAGGCGATTAGGGTTTACGTATTAGGGTTTTGTGTGGTTTGTGCACCTTCGGGAAGAAGACGATGGCGAGATACAACTCGTTTGCGAAAGCAATGTCGGCGACGAGTTACAAAAATCGCCGACTTTAATATATTTAGTATATATCGTTTTAAGACCATTCATAGGCGTGGGCCGGGCTTACTCCTCTTCTAATTCGACTCTTCTCTTTGGGCTGCGAGTACTGGGCCCGTTCACGGCCCACATTTAAATTCCTAAAATACCCCTCCGCTTCCACGATATTAACTCCCTTTCCCATCGCGGTCCCCGCGAAAATTAAACCGACGATCAGGGCCATTTTCGTCATTCCGCGTCTCTTTTCCCAACGATCCCTTTTGCCCTCTTCTCTAATTCGAATTTTTTTTCGCACTCTTCGTTTCTCTCTTTCTCTCTCTCGAAAGATCGAGCCATGGGAGTGAAAAATTTGTGGGATATTTTGGAATCTTGCAAAAAAACCCTCCCACTTCACCATCTCCAGTAAGGTTTTCGATCACACCCCTCTCTATTTATTTATATGTTTTTCACAATTTACTTTCCCTCTCACCTTGATCGCCTCTTCCCCCTTTGCTTCGATCTCGAAGGAACAAGAGGTTGTGCGTGGATCTCTCGTGTTGGTTGATCCAATTGCGCAACGCGAATCGATCCCCCGCGTGCGTGGTGAAGAAGCTCTACCTCAGGGGCTTGTTTCATCGTCTTAGAGCCCTAATTGCTTTGAACTGTAGCCTTGTTCTAGTTACTGGTGCTTTTCCCTGCATTTTCTCTAATTTTCCTCTAATATTTAGTTTGATTCAGTGATCTTAGATGCATTGCAAATCTTTGTATTTCTTCAACAAAAAAAAACTTTTTTTTTTTGAATTCACACTCCTTGGCTTCTAATTTTTTGATTTGAGCTGTTCCACTTGGTTAAATTAAGCATTTTTGTTAAATCTGACAGTACTAGTGCATTTTTGTAGATGGATCTATCCCTTCGATTAAATTATCTACTTATAGGCGGCGTCTGGGTTCGGGTTCTGAGGTCAGTTTCCCCCTTCGTGGAATTTCTTATCACTATGGAACGCAAAGTGATTGTTTTTACTTTATTTACCTACTAAAAGTTTCTTTTTTTTCTTTTTTTTGGCTTCAGCTCAACCCGGAGGAGGCGAATTCGCAAACAATGACGCAAGCAGTGCCTTCGCTGCGCAGAAACATGGGTTCGGAATTCTCTTGTATGATTAAAGAAGCGAAAGTTCTTGGAAAGGCGCTCGGCATCCCTTGCTTAGATGGGTAATTGATTTTGACGCAATTGATTCTGAAATTTTGAGTTGCCATATAATCCAAGTTTGTGTAGTATATACCTCTTTGATGCTACATTGTTTTTTGCATCCTGATTTATGAAATCAGTGGTTTGTTTGCTAACTCTTCTGTGATGTTTATGTGGCTGGCATATTCTTGAGAATTATGTTTTTATTGTCTCTTGTGGATTGTAGTTTAGAGAAACTTGGGTAAATATTTGTTTATAATACGCCAAATGCTCTTTTGAAATTAGAGATTTCATGCAGTAAAGTTTAAAACATAAGTGCAATATGTTGATATGTTTAAACATCAGTTATTTTGTAAGAGATAATTTTCTGTTTGACAGGATAGAGGAAGCGGAAGCACAATGTGCATTGCTAAATTCAGCATCCTTGTGTGTAAGTGGAATGATTCTTTTGTATTTAAACAATCTGGCTTTTACCTCTATAATGACTATCTCAATTTTCAGGATGGGTGCTTCACTTCAGATTCAGATATTTTCCTTTTCGGAGCAAGGACAGTATATAGAGATATTATTCTAGGTAATTTCTTGAACTTCCAACTGAAGTAAACAAAGCAGATACTTACTGATAACATAGCTTCCTAAAACCATATATTTTGCTTTTTTTTTTTAAAAAAAAAAAACGAGATTTTGTTTTTGTTTTGCTATTCATCCAGCTAGTTTTCTTACATTTACAAAATTTCTTTTTGGAATTAGGAGAGGGTGGATATGTCATTTGTTATGAGATGGTAGATGTAGAGCGCAAACTTGGGTTTGGAAGGAACTCACTGGTAAGGTGCCTTCTACATCTTGTTGTATGGAGCCACACACCCTTTCTTTGTTTTCTTTTACCAATAAAGTTTTTGGCAATTTTCCATTTATGTAATATTATGTTATTGACAGTTTTGAAATTACAAAGTTTCAATTCTTATAATATGTGAAGTGAGTTCGCAGCTTAGCCATCAAACTATTCTATTTGCAAATCTGCAAATAACGGAATAAGGTTTTGTATGTCACTATGACTTTATTCAGATTCTGCTGTATTGACTTTGTTTCAAATTGTTTGATACTTCAGATATCTCTGGCTCTTCTTCTTGGCGGTGACTATTCTAACAGAGTTTATGGCTTCGGGCCTGTAAGTAGCACAAACAAATAATCTTTTGAATATCTCAGGAACTTTTCCTTGAATAGTATTCTTGTTGTTTGTTGGTTGTTAGAATGCACGTGCATTCATTCTGCAATTACAGAATAAACATATGCAACTAAGGCCTCATTTGTTATTGCTTGCTTCTTTTTTGAATTCAAATTCTATATGATTGAAGGCAGTAACGGATGTAATTTCTCCATCCTTTTAATCGTTGATTATCTTGTGAAGTGAGTGGGCTAGATGAGGAATTGTGTTGTCTTTAGATAAAACAAAGTGAGAAAAACTTGTTACTATGTTTTTGTTCTTTGTTGCCAAGCAATCTCCTAGGTTTATAGATTGCAAACAATGGTTATCCAGTGGCAATTCAATTCCCTTGAATTTGAGTTTAGAAACCAAACAACATAAGCAGTATAAAAGAGGGGGGGCCTTATACTTCGGTCAGTTCGGTGTTTGCATCCGGGAATCAGTCTACCACTCCATAGGAACTGGATTCTAACAAAATGCTTTTCTCAATTTTTTTTTACATCTGAGTACTGCAGGAAACTGCATGCCGAATTGTTAAATCAATAGGGGATGATGCTATCTTACAACAAATTATGTCTGAGGGGTTGACAACCGCTAGAAAGAACAATGGGAAAAAGAAACCAGGAAAACTCGCAAACACTGATGTGAATAAAGAGAATGAGATATGCCCGAAACAGAATTTCTGTGGTGAGTTTGAAAAATTATCTACCTAAGTTCCTCACAATTTGGATTATTGGTATGCTACTATATCCTCCTAACAAAATTATTTTCATAGAAACTGGAAATAAACCGGTATCTGATGGTCAGTTTTTGGAAGTCATCAATGCATATCTGAAGCCTAAATGTCATTCGCCAGATTCTGAGGCCGTGCAGAGGTGAAGAGCTACTTATCAGACCCCAACCTTCCTATATATTTTGACAGCTCGAAAGAATGCGACAGTTTGACAATGTATTTTATATATATTTAAAACCTTGCCTAATAACCAATGACGTACTCAGAGTGTCTAACAAATTTTTCTAGTTGATAACATATGGGTTGTGGTGCTTCTTTCTTGTAGAGTATATACCCAGCATCCTTTTCTTCGATTGGAGCTTCAACAGATATGTGAACAGTTCTTTGGTTGGAGCCCTGAAAAGACTGGTAAATGCATACTGTTTACACACTTCACACCACCTTGTCAATGTAACTCTTCTTGATAGTGACTCTACTGGCAATTACTAAATTAAGAAGATATTGCCATGCACAGAATTCTGCATTCTCATAATGACAATCATCTTTATCGTCAATTGTCCAAATCTGTTCCAGATCAGTATATCCTTCCAAAGATCGCTGAGAGAGATCTTAGGCGTTTCGCTAATCTCCGTTCCAGGTCATCAGTCTTAGGAGTTAGGATTCCTTTCAGTGAGGTACTACTTTTTCTGACCTCTTCGTTCATGGTTTTGCGAACTTGAGATTCTGCATGTCTTTGCTTTTCATTCACCATTTCCAACACTGCAGATTCCTGTTCCATGCCCTGTGTCTGCTATTGTGAAGCAGAGGAAGGTTCAGGGAAGAGAATGCTATGAGGTCTCATGGCAACACGTAGATGGGCTCAGCGTTTCAACCGTCCCAGCTGATTTGATTGAAAGGTATGATGCTTGATGGTACAGCATTATGGTTGTTTGGCTCCAGCTTTTGGAACATCTTCTGTACTATGATTCTCAATAGCAATGAATCTAGCAAACACAATGTCGAGAGCTTTTGCTTGTAGCGGGAATCTAAAACAAGTTTTAGGCCCCAAAGTAGAAGCTTCAAATTGGAGTAGATGTCTTTGCTGCAGCACAATTTTGTGGGTTTGTTAATAAAAAGTTCTTCAAGTAATTCCACTAACACAACACTTTACAGAAGCTTTATCAGCGCCAAAAAGGCCCGTAATGTTGTCGAAAAAGCTCTTTACCCAAGAAAAAAGTTGATACCTGACACCTAAATTCAGGTCTCTCTACAAATCGTTTTGGACAAGAAAAGAGAAGGAATCTAGTTTATCAGCTAACTAATACTTGGCATATTTACCTAATTTCTCTGGATACATCTAATTATGTTATTATTGCCTTTTCAGTGCCTGCCCTGAAAAGATAACTGAGTTTACAGAAAAGAAGGATGAAGCAAAGAAGCAGACGAGGAAACCAAGGACAAGAAAACCAAATAAAAATGCAGTTGCTGAGGTTGACTTGCAGCTCAAAGGCCTATTGCTCAGCATCGAATCGCAAAGCAATGCACTTACTGATATAACAAACAGATCCAAGCCAACTAATGTAGATACTGTAAATCCTATTGTCATTGATCTCTCGAGCCCATCGCCACCTCTCCATGCTTGTAAAGTTGCCAAGTGTCAGAAAACTATTGGCCAAAATGTGGATGTAATTGAGGTGTATGAATCAGAGAGTGAGAGTGAGGTGTCTTCTGAACATGCAAGGAAGGCGAGAGAACTTAGATTGTTTATAGACAGTATTAGACATGATTTACGCTAAACGATGATTTGACTCTTTGGAATTTACAATTAGATTTGTAGCTCATTTCTGTTGTATGGAAGCCTACTAGTTGAGTGGTTCATGCATCTATCACATGGTAGACAACAGCACTTGTTTATATTAAATTCCGTCGTCTTATGATGAACATCATTGACATTACAAGTGAAGTTTACAATCTAAAAAAGTTTTCTCGAGGGTTACAATTTTAGAAACTTCCCATAAACTGCATCCGTATCTGTATAAATAGCTTATATTTGCGTTCAACAGGATAAAAAACTTATAAATTTCACTTGGCTCCTGGGTTTTTTTTTTTTTTTTTTTTTTGTTGAAATTTTTAATGCCTGGTCGATTTTAGGCACACTTTTGTTATTTCACTTTCATGTGAGTGATACTGATTGCTTGGCAGCTTGTAGAAACAGTTTAATTTTTTAACAATTGTGTGGTGATATTTCAGTGCATAATTGTGAGAGGTATTCTGGTATACTTTTCCTTCTAAAATAGTTGACAAAATGTGTGGGGGTGCATCAATAGGAACTTGCCGCGGCATTTACCAAAATGTCCTTATCCTTTCTTGTAGAGCACTATTAGGTATTAATTATTAGAAGGTGATTATTCATAGGTGAGAAGGTGGCTTAAGCTATCTCATGTCCATCTTTTCAGCAAGAGTTTGAATGTTCATTTTTCAAAGATCTGTTGATAATTGTGTGTTCAAGAATCTTATTATAATGGAAGATATCAACCAACATATAACACCAATGAAAATATTGTCAAGAACACTATCTCTCTCACTCTCACTCTCTCTCTCTCTACCCCAATGAAGTTTAAGATCTTCTCTTTGCCATACAAGTCCTACTTCCTGCTGTTATTGCTGTTTGTGGGACAACTATCAAGTTTCATTCATGGAATGAGGATGATAAAACAGGAGAGGATGATCAGCAGTGTGGAAGAAGAACATTCTTCCATAGATTCTAAACAGTTCTTCAGAACATCTCCATCTGAATCAACACACGACGCTGATCTCAGCCCGATCTACGGGGTTTCCGATCGAGCAGTGCCTCAAGGTCCAAACCCACTTCACAATTGATCAGATTCAGTGAGAGCATTGTATATTTGTAAGTATTTCTTTTCCCTTCTTTTGACCCAAATAGATGAGATGTTGTAAATGTTCAGACCCTTAGCTTTTCCTTGTTTGTTCTTAATTGGCTTGATTGTTTGCTTGTAACATTTGTGGAAATTTAGATGTTGTATTGCACTGAATGCAAATATTTATGGCTTTTTATGTTTTGTTTGAATAAAAATGCAGGATAATGCTACATGCTTTACTGAAAAATATTGAACAGAGGAGAAATTTTGGCTCTATTATTATTATTATTATTACTACTACTTTTTCATAACTCATAACATTAACTCTAGTTGGAAGGTTTTGGGACTGTTCATCACAGTAAACAAAGATTATTAAATAAATCAGCTACTTAAGAGTGAACTAGATTAAACTTTCAACATTAACATTCAAGCATAGCTCCCATTTGATGATACATCAATTAGATAAACAGAGGATTATTTTCAATGCCTTTTGAGTGACTAGGAAGTTTCGAAAACATCCTTAGCAAACCATCCTACAATATTACTACAACAATGAAATCCCTTTGAAATAAATAAATATTGTAAATTCCGATACTAAATTCAGGAAGAAGATTCATTCCACCCGCCATAGTTCTCTTCTTCGCCGCCATCCTCCTGATGATTTTTCTGCAAAAAAAAGAAAAAGAAAATGAAAATTGTTCATACACAATAAGTAAACAAAATACTAATTTACTCATTAACACGCAGATTGCATTATAAGTTCATGTAATACAACAAAGCACAACTGCTTATTTTTGTATTTTTAAGTATGAGTTTATAGAGATCTAACAACATAGAAGAGTACCGATGGCGTGAATGCGAGACCAACTTTGATTTCGCCACGATATTCCTGATCTTTGACAACATTGTAAGCAGTTGGTGGGAGGCTACCTTCCATAAACAGTGGCTTCAGGGGTATTCTGATGTTGCATCACAAAACCAAAGCAAGTGTGAAGCTAAAAATCATATTGAATGTTTCGAATACGTCGCAAACTTGTCGTAAATGCGGAGAACATGCATATACTCACGTAGCTTCTCCGACAAAATCGTCTGCGGTAATAACATCTTTGTCCATAAGCTTGATTGTAAGTTCTGAAATGTCGTCAGATACGGTGAACACAAAGGTCTCATTCCATTCAGGTTCGTCTCCGGCTCCTGCATCAATCAATACAGAGTGTAAAGTTCCACATCATAGAAAAGTTTAAACAAAAAAAAAAAAGGAAAAGAATTCTAGTGATACTGAATGTTCAGCAAAGAAAATTGAAAACCATTTTTACCATCATATCGACAGATCATTAAACCAAAAATCTCTCTCGTCGTGCACAAGATTTTCTACTCATGTTGCTGTTTCCGATGGCTCCCGATATAGTCTTATGTTTACGACATTTGTATTGAAGATTATACCGGCTATGATCTAAATCATTTGAGATAAAATCTTATCATTGTAAATACAAAAAAATAAAGGGAACATAACCAAACATTCCCCAAATTTTTCTAGCTTTTCATCGTAGTTCCGCGAGACAAAGTTTTCTCATAAAATCACACTTGCATGACAGCAACAAATATGCAAGACATCATTCACCTGATACAACACTGCTTTTCTGCTCCTGCGTGCGGCATTTCAGGATAGCGTAAGGATCCATTTTACCTGCTTCACAAAAACAGCACCAATTAGCTAATCATCGAAGATGCTCGATCACAAAACATCAAGCATTTAGAAAATCGCAGCGACCGATCTCGCTGTGACTTCCAGATGGAATTGAAATCGACAGGTGAGATAAGAGACGCGAATTTAACGCGTCCAGCAGCTCAGGTAAAAGATGCACAGAGTTGACAAAGATTACTTTCACAAATTAATTGTAAAGAGTGGCAAATCATCGAGATCTCGATCCAGAGTGCGAATTAAGCAATCGATGAGCCAATCTTTAATTTGTTAGTGCGTTTTTCACCTGAATCATATTCCAATTTACGGTTTTCCACTCACAATCGTGCAGAAACAAATCTAGAAGTTTTAAACATAGAGAATTACAACAACAACAACAACAACAACGACAACAACAAGAACAGATATTGCATGGTGGATTAAAAACAAACGTACCGAGGAAATCGGTGTTGTCGAGGCCCTTGGCGGCCACAAGAAGCACTTCGAGAGTCCCCTGCACCATATCCTTCTCTAAATCCTGTTTTTTTTTCCTCTCTTTCTCTCTCTACCTCCCCTGTTTTGGTCTTTTGATCAATAGCTTGTAATGTATATGCGCGGAGAATAAAATGAACGCATCTAACAACAATTAGGCGCGTTTCCACTGCCCTTGGTGTTGATGGCCGTATTAAAAATGCAATACTAAAAATAACAACAATAGCAATAATAACAATAATAATTATAAGATGAGTGCTGCCTGCTGCGTTGACCTTGGCAGCCGGCGCAGCTGACAGCCTGACACAGAAAGGCAGTCTTCTCTGGGATTTTAGTTAGGCAGGGCAGAGGGGATCGTACAATGAGTGCCTTTGACGCGCCGTTTCTTACGGGATCACCCATTCTAGAGCTACTCTACCTCAATCACGCAAGGACTATAATCGGGTTAAAAAAGTTTAGCCGTATTATATCTCTCTCTTATTATATATAAGACTATTTCAAATTATGTGGGTGTCACGGGCGCTTGGTATATAGACTTTGGGCTGGATGGATGGGAAGTTGAGTTTGTGCGACTCTCGACATCCTTAGACTGTATAATTTTTATATAAATTGATGAATTCTTTAGTATGGAACTAGATTTTTTTTTTCTTTTTTGAGACAGAGATAGGTAGCATATTACTCGTTTCGTTTATTTCACTTAGAAATAAACTTAGCTGGAAATGTGAGTCAATTAGGATTCGAACTTGGGATCTCGGATACTAACTACCAAGCCTTTTGCCATTTGTCCTAGGGACGGTATGTTATGGAACTAGATCTAAGTTTCCTGCATCGAAATGGGCGATGGTAATTAAATTGAGGATGCACAGTGATAACAAATTAAGCAAAAGAGTAGTTGGAGGATACATTTACAAATAGTCGACAATTATTTGAGGTGCATTCATAATTAATTTTTGCCTATATAAAAGTTTACCTTCTTCAAGGAAAAAAATAATAAATCACAACGGTTAATTAGTATAGATTTACATAACTGCACCAACTAAATATCCATAGGCTCGGTCTCTTCTTATGCTAATATAAGCTAATTCGATCTGGTGCATGCAACCTGTTCACGATATTAATTAATTCCGCCACATCTTGATCTGAATCCAGTGATTTACACATTCTAAATGCAATTAGGTTTATCAAACCATTTCTGCTTCTTACTGATCGAATTCTGCTTGCGCCTTACCAGAAACTCGATCTTGTTCGATCAAAATTAAGCAAGTTAAAAAAAAGAAAAAGAAAAAGAAAAAGTATACTTATACCAGAATAATAATTAGTATAACTGTTATAAATTGTTTCTGTAATTTTCGATAAAACAAGAAGTCGAAAAATCTCTCTTATTTGTTTTCCGCTGGTCGTTAATTCCCCAGAAATTAATATTCTCACTGATCGGAAAATCAGAATAACACTACAAAACAAGAATTTCCGCTTAACCAAAAATTCCCTTCGTCTCCTTTTTTTTTTTTTTTCTTAAAAAAAAAAAAAAATCTAGAAATGGGTGAAGAATGAATTAGTAACTCATCTATAGTCTCCTCTATAAACTAACACTCTAGCTAATTATAACCAAGAACATGTGATATGAAACTAGTCTATAGAGAGAGAGAGAGAGAGAGAGAGAGATTAGCATTCTGACAGTAACTAATTAGTCCGCCGGCCCGGCGATGACTGCCCGCCGCTCCTCTTCTTGGATGGCGAGCTGCTGTCGCCGCCGCTGCTGCTGCTGTCGCCGGCGGCCTGCTTCTTGGACCCTTTACTGGCAGGAGAACTGGTGCCGGCAGAGCCCGATGGCATGGAGGTGGAAGGCGGGGAGGGCGGGGGCGACGAGCTGAGCGGCCTCGTGCAGGGGTCGGGCGATGCGTCGCGATCGTCGCGCTCCGTGAACAGGTCGGGCGATGGCTCCTGATTCGCCGGCTCTATTACGACTTCGTAGGCCTCAGATCCCCGTACGATCACTCTCGGGTCGCCCTTCGCGTCGACGCCGATGAATAAGTCCGGGGGTCTGTCAGGTGCGGCGGCGCCCTGAGCAGGGGCGGAGGAGGAGGAGGAAGAGAATGGGGGGCCGAGGACGGAGGCGAAGGAGGGGGAGATGGGGAGGACGATGTTGCGTATGGAGGAGGAGCTGGCGGCGGTGGCGGCCGATGAGGGCCCTTCGGAAGCAGTGCTGGTGCCGTGGCCGGCCTTCGCCATTTCGGCACGATCCTTCTTGAGCCTGCTTTTCTTGCCCATTGCTGGTGCAAAAGAAGAAGAAGAAGAAGAAGAAGAAGAAGAAGAGTAAGAGAGAGTGAGAGAGAGGACGAGGGTGGCTCAGAATATATATATACACGACGCATGCATGTATGTATGTATTTATATTAATGCACGTAAGTGTGAGATGATCATAGATCAATAGCACGGACGGACAGGATTCGAGCTCGGATGTGACGTCGCAAATAATTAAGCCGAACCCAGAGCAATGCTGTTTCTATAAGTATTTATAGCATATATATATATATATATATATATATATATATATATATATATATATATATATATATAAAGATCTTAGTTATGTGATTCTTACCTTGCATGGGGATTTTTTAGGTGGAGAATCGAATGGTCCACATACGTATTTGCAAAGTTTGAGCTTTGCTCGTAGGTGCACAGATATTATTTTTTTTAAAAAAAATCCTTACACTGTCCATATAATGAGAAAATAATAAGAAATCCAATCATAACTAATTATTTGATATAAAAATAAAAAAAATTATATGACTGAAAATTATAAATCTAATTTTTAATTCTTGGAAAGTTATTAACTAGATAATTTTATAGGATAACATATTTTACTTTCGAAGTAATTTATTTTATTTAAAAAAATAAACTTAAAGGCCAAAAATAAGCATGGAAAAATTAATGTTTATCTACCTATTAAATCATATCTCAATCAAACAGGTGCCATGATCAAAGCCATGATAATTATTCCTTGTGGGGTGAGAAGAAATGGTCTTTAAATCATGCTTCTCATCTCATTTAATTCTCTCCAATTTAATTCAAGTTTAATCAGGTCTAAACGCAGAAATTAATGAGGAGAAACACAATTCTTTTTAACGCAAACTACACATCTAGAAGCAGAAACTGATACATACCCAGCAGGTCTTGTAGACGCACCCGGTCGACAGCACTCCAGCTCAACTCATTGTCATGCGACTGATCGACTAGAGTCGAGATCATCAGCAGAACACAAAGACAACTAAAATCTTCATTAGGGAGGATAAACTATTTCAAAATCCACATCAATATGATTTGATATCAAAAACTCACACAAAGAGAAAGTATAGATAACTAGACAATTAATGTAGTCCAAGAAACTGTCAACCACTATACAAGTTGGAGCCTTGTTTGTTTAGTTTTCCACATACAAGAATTAGTAAGTAGCTTATTACTAGTTCTTCCAGAAGAATAGAAGAAGATCAATAGTATGACATTTTTTTCATGTCATTAAGATAAGTTATACTGCTTCTCAACAATAGAGCATTCAATTTGTTCATTCCCCGCATTCAACAGTACAAAATCCCACGAAAATAGGAGATGGCCATGTCATATAATTTTGTTTGGTTTTACCTTTTCAAGCTAACACCCTAAGGCTGAAGTTTTCCCCTTTTGCAAAACCCAAACAATCTCAAGCATCTAAAGAAGCAAAAGAATATCCTCCATCTCTATTCACTACTCCTTGCAAAATTTTTTATACTATCCTATAAACCAAAAGCTAACATGGGAACGAAAGAAGGCTAATACCAAAAGAGAGCTTGTTCTGCTAAGCTGGAGCTTCGAAGGAACTACGTATACCGATGAGAACTGTTTGAAAGAAACTTTAATACCTTTTTCGTTAGAATCTCTTCATCTCTTCATCGGCCTTTGGTATAGCAATCACTTCAAATTCGAGTTCTTCATTTCAGTTTTTTGTTAAAGTAGGAGCTCCAAACATGCTAAAGATTCTCCTTTAGGAACACTACTAATTAAGGATTCATGAGGACAGTGTACATCCAAAACATTCCTTAACTAAGAATGATTCGGGAACGTACAGAATCATAAGGGATATGTATTGGGAATGCAATTGACACGCCAACTAGTAGGAGGATAGTAGACACACAATGGACGAATGTCGACCATGGAGTGAATGCTTGAAAAACATGTCCGAAACTGTACACGATACATGCACACTAACATTTTTGAACTGTTTGCGATATACACGATGTAAATTGGGAACATTCCAACAGTTTATCCCCTTCAATACAATTGATCTATAGATTCGTAATTTACCAGCTGAAGCAATTGAGGCTACGAATTAGAGAATCTAAAAAATCACAAACCAAAATTATGGTGCTAGAAATTACAAAATAAGATACTCACAGTGCAAAATTACTAATTGGCCACAATCAAATCATACATAACACTTTTATTATATCTACAAATCGTCAAACTATATTACAATACACGGTGTTCACAAAATCCACTATCTATATAAAAAAGTGAAAGAAAAGATGATTCGATTTCTATATCACATCGTCACTATGTCCAACACGTATAAGATCAATTACAAGAAGAATCCATCGCCGATCGGGCAAGTATTAGATCATACCGGGGGCCGTTTCTCGGGGGGGTTAGGGTTTTGGGAATCGATCGCGGCGAGATCGGAGGCGGCGGAGGAAGAGGGTTTCGCCAGCATCAGCGGGCGATCCTTGGACTCCTCCCCGTCGACACCGTCGTCCTCGTTGTCGGAGGTGGCGAGGTTGATGCAGGAGCACCGCTCCAGGGAGGCGAAGAAGGCCGAGGAGACGCTCGCGCCGACCCAGCTCGCGACGAAGCCGAGCTTCTCGCGAAGTAGGAAGGAGGAGACATCCATGGCGATCCGAGGGTTAGGGTTTCGGGGGAAGTGTCGGAAGGGTTCGGGGACGAAGGTTTCGAGAAGTGGGACGAAGACTACTAGGGGGAGACCGAGGAAGGGGACGATGGACGAAGCGTCTCGTATATACGAACATTAAGGGCATTTTCGTCATTTTACAGCAGGTAAATTGTATCCATAGTCCCTGTCTTATAATGGGGTTGTAAGTTGGTCCATACTTTTTCTATTTAAACACTTGAGAGGTTATAATTTTAGATTTGGGATTTAATGAAATAAAACATTGCCAATCTTTTGCTGATTAAAAATTAAACATAAAATATGTGGAAAAAAATTAAAAATTTAATTGTGTATACTATAAAGTACATGTGTAGAAGGGCCAAATCTCAACGTTGGTATAGTGCAGGGACTACGCATTTTACTACTATTTTACACCACAAAAGGGTGCATGTTATAGCAGTGCTCTTTACACACGTGTGAAGGTTAGGTGTGTTTCCGTGACCGCCGCCGCGAGAAGGTGATTTGATTTCACAACTAAATTTTTGAAAGTTGTGTTCTTTTTATGTGGAACCCATATATAATATCTCTGTAAATTACCCTAATGTAGGATAGTAATCAAGCTCGTTGTTCGCGATTCAGTAGGTATTCGGCTCGAAATAAATTCGAAATTGATTCGTTTATTTAGTAAATAAGTCGAACACGAACTGAATTTTTCAGATCGTTTGTTAAACGAATCAAACATTAACTGGGCTCAATTCACTCGTGTTCAGCTCGATGATAATAACTCGAGTACATCTATTTTATATTTATATAATTTATTTAATTTATATTTATATATAAATAAATAATTATTATATATAACATGGCTGGGTTACTATACTCTTATGAGTATAGACCTGTTTGTATTTATAAATTTTTAATCGTTAATTGATGGGATATATGGTTAGGATATTGATGAAATAACTAATACTTATAAAAATATAGTAGCTGAACTCAATATAATATATATATTTTTATTGTTTGATTTTTAGCAAAAAAAAAAATTGAGCTTAATTATAAAAAAGATTTATTTATTATTTATATGTAAAATTTTAACTAGATCAAAATTTAATGGGTAAAATTTTAAAAATTAAATTTTTTATATATATCTAATCTAATCAATTTAACTTATTATTCGTTAGCTAACTGGTGAGCCGGCTCGTGTTTGGCTCATTTATTAACGAGCCGTAGTTGAATTTTCCAGTTCGATATTTTAACGAACCAACGAGCTGAACTCCAACTCGTGTTCAGCTCGAGCCGGCCCTAATTCGTTCGTGTTTGACTCGTTGACATCCCATTCTAATATAAGTAACAAAACTTTTATATATGTTTTTTTTTTTTTTGAGTTTTAGCTGAAAATGTGAATTAATTAGGATTCGAATTTGGATACCAACCAATAGAAATTTTATATAGTTGGTATATGAAATTTTATAACAAAAAATTCGGATAGTTAACCGAAATTTCAGATAGTTTAGAAAGCTCTTCACACGCTTACGACAATATAATAGAAATTTTATATAGTTGGTATATGAAATTTTATAACCAAAAATTCAGATAGTTAACCGAAATTTCAGATAGTTGGTAACAAAAATTTTATGTAGTTGGTATATGAAATTTTAAGTTTGGATTTTCGAATGAGGGGATCCGTGGAACAGGGGCGAAAAATTTGATCATAAATTTGAGTTTACAATGAACAGAAAAAAAAGAAAAAAAAGAAAATCCAAATTCACAAACACCAAATAAACATTCTCGACATCGCCAATATCCCCACAATGTGTTCGGGCAAATTACTCAAATAGACCCTATCAGCCTACAGCTCAAGCTCTCTTGAACTTTATTTGAGTAAAGCCATTAATTATTTTCCACACAGCAACATTATAAAAATAAAAAAAAAAAAAAAAAAAAGAAAAAAAGAAAAAAAAGAAGTAAAAATACACAAGCGTTTTGGAAATAAATATTTAAAATTTAAAAGTTTCAATCTCCTACTCAATCTTTGTAGTTTTGTCAAAATAAATGTCTAGGCTTTTGAAGATTTTTAATTCTGCTATCTAATTTTAAAATACTTGCAGCAGCTCTGATCAGCAGAACATATCAAAATACACTATAGATAGCAGAATTAAAAAGTTCTAAACTTTAGATACATATTTTGTTAATAGAGTGAGATTAGGTAGAGGGATTGAAAATTTTTTAAAAAATTTAAATTAAGATCAGCGGGCGGGGTCATCACTTGAGCATCAGCCTGCGGAGCTGGACGAGGGCGTGGGCGATCATGCCGCAGACGAAGCCGAGCGCGGCGCTGGAGCCGACGAGCGAGACGGCGGCGCAGACGAGCACGACGAAGGCCTCGGAGCGCGTGGCCATGTCTCGGGCGGCGATGGCGAGCTCGACCCCGGCGAAGAGGAGGAGGACGCCGAGGAGGCCGACGGGGAACTGGACGAGGATTCTCAGCATGGAGGCGCCGAGGACGAGGCCGAGCAAGAGCTTGGCGGCGCCGAGCACGGCGACGCAGCCGCCGCCGCGGCCGCCGAAGCGGTGCTGGCCCGCGAGGCCCCCGGCGCCGTGGCAGCAGGGCATGGCGCCGAACCAGCAGCCGACCAGGTTCATGGCCCCGACCGTGACCGCCACCGATGCCGACGAGGGCTCCGCGCGCTCCGGGAACAGGTCCTTGGTGAGCTTGCACACCGCGATCACCGAGTTGAGGATCGACAGCGGGAGCTGCGGGATCGCCCCCTTCAAGAACCCCTCCTTCCACGCGTGCCTCGAGATCTTCACCACCTCGATGCGCGACGGCCCCGCGCGGAGCTCCTTCACCGCGCTCGGCTTCCGAATCACCGCCAGGACCACCCCTGCATGCGCAGTTTGTTTGATTGTGTAAACTATTCAAATTCGCAAATTGTTAAGTACGTACGTACCCGGCCTTACGAAAAAAAAAAAAAGTTCTTTTGTGTTGAATTTGACATCTCAATTTCCAATCATACATGCAACAATTAACACTGTTTGAAAGTATATAGATAAGTAATAATTAAAGCATGCTTTTCTCTCTCTATATATATATATATAGAGAGAGAGAGAGAGAGAGAGAGAGAGAAATAAAGAGTTGCTTTTGCAGTACCTAAGACGAAGACGATCATGGCGGATGGGATTGAGGAAGCCATTCTATTCAGCAGCCTCTTCCAAGTACTCCGCTGTCTTCTGCCGCCGTCCCCCGACTCCGGTCCGTCGGCCGCGTCGTCGTCGTCGTCGTCTTCTTCGCGGGCTTTTACTTCGTCGCCGGCGCCATTGACGATCACTATGAAGCAGGCGGCGACGATGGCGAGCACGAGCCCGTCGAGCCCCGTCCACGACCTCTGGCCCAGGGACTTCCCCTTCCCGAGGTCCTGCTCGTATCTCACGTACTTCACCGCCGACATGGCGAAGTTCAGCCCCTGCGCGAGCTGGATCCCGCGCACCACTGGGAGTGGCACGAGCCAATAAGCCACCTGCGACGCATATATAATAATAAAATATTAAGATACACCATGCATATATATTCTCTATTTCCATATAAATTTGGACGTAGCAAGCTACACCTCCATGAGCCTGGTGGCGCCGAGGAAGAAGAGGACGGCGGAGGTGCAGATGCCGGCGGCCATGATCTCGGGGACGGAGAAGGAGGGGGAGGAGATGGCGACGGCGGCGATGGACTTCATGGGCTGGACGGGCATGGGGACGCCGTAGATGAGCCCCGTGACGATGTTGTAGATCCCCGTGAATATGAGCGTGGTGCCGAGGTCGAGGTCCTTGGCCAGGGCGAGGGCGAGGACGATGGGCACGTACGTCCCCAGGTCGCCCATCGCGCCGTTCAGCTCCGATTCCCACCGCGCCCGGAACGCCAGGTTCCCGCGCGCCCGCGCCAGCAGCGGCCGAGCCGACGACCGAGAACGAGAGGGAGGGACAGGACCGCCGGGCGAGGTCGCCACGGGGAGCTCCGGATCGTGGGGTTTGATCGCGCTCGCCATTGTTGGATGTGGAGAGGTGCGCATTGCATTGAGCCAAGTTCTCAACGAAGGGGGAGGGGTTTTTATAGAACGAATTAACCGGGCCTTCTTGTTACCGATCGATGCCTCCGACTTGCTTAATAATAATAAATAATAATAAATTTGTTAATTTGCATCAGTCACCGCATCTTTGGCCACTTGTGCGAGAGACCCCTTATTATTAAATAACTATAAATAAAAATCTGCAGATGCTTTTTTTTCTCTTTCATTGGAGATTTTTGGTCACTGACATAAATGTTACTCTCGTAAACCTCCACATCTCACGGTGTTGTTGCGGTTAAGACGCGTCTTCATTGTATCTAATCTAATATTGTTGTCGAATAATGTACTACTTCTTAAACAGTAATTTATAATTTTTTTGTGAATTATAGTAAGTAACCACATTTTCTCAAAAAATTTGAGAAAAGAACTTTAATAAGAAGATAATTAATTAATTAAGCATGCTTTTATGCACCTCTTTGCACACCAACGACTTAATTACTTTGAAAGGCGCACAACATACAAAACATACTCTGAAAAAAGGCTCGTCTCAGTTCAAAAGCAAACCACAAGTGCGGTCCCAAAAATTTCCAGTAAGTCCACTACATATGTTGATTAATTTAGCACCCGTTTGGTTTAAGGTTAAGGAGTGGAATAACTCCTTAACTCCGAAGTTATTTTCAAACATTCAATTTGAAGGTGAGATTAGCTAATTCCATTCTAAATTGGCTATTTCGGAATAATCCATGTCGGCTGGAATTAGCTACTCCACTACTCCAACCAAACAAAACATTATTTTACCTATTATCTTTCTTACCCCGCCTACTACAACTAAATACTATTTTATCTATATCTAGACTAAACATCATTCTCAACCAAACACAAAATTACTTTAATCGCAACTTAGTCCTAAATTTAACCATATTTCTGGAATAACAAATTTTTATTTAATCCCGAATCAAACGGTGGCTTAAAGAATAACAATATATTTGGACTGTATAATTTTGCAATTAAGTGTACAATTAAATACATAGCTTCGCAGGGAATCTGTATATAAGTTTCGCGAGATGAAGGGGTGCAATGATTATAATGGTGGAGGCTCTGGGAATTGGCCCCTTTGGGTTCTGGAAGGTCATTTGAAAGATAAAGCCTAGGAGGAATTGGGCTACTACATATATGCATTTATTCTATAATACTCCTGTTTGTAGGATTTATCCTTTATTCTAAAGCACAAAAATAATCGTATTCACAGCTAATAATAATAATAATAATATACCATAATACCACCCAATATATGAAGAAATAAGAATAGAATAATACTACTAGTTTCAGCAGATGGCACCTGCTGCACAGTTGTAATAAAACCATTTTAAATGGAGTTGTACTTTCTAGGCAAATTAAATTACATTTAAAGCCTTTTTTTATTTGGTGTCGTGAAGCAGCATACTACAAGAATCTATATATATTTCTTTATTCATTTGTCGCCGTGAAGCAGTACTACAAGAATGTGTATATATATATATAATTTAAGGGATAATTGTCTATATACTCTCTATGCGTCTGAAAATATTCGATCTACCCCTATTTTTTTTTTCTTTCTAAAATGCCCCTCATACGTTCCACCGTTATTGTAAAATACCCCGCAGTTATCTCCTGTTAAGTTAATCTGGGTTAAACATGAGTTAAGTATCTATCACAGTTAAAAAAAATTAAAATACCAATTTTGCCCTTAACTTAAGGGCAAATAAGAAAGATTGGTGACGGTAGAGGGGTATATTAGAAAAACCAAAAGTCGAAATTTTTTTTGTGCCCCTGACTTTAAGGAATAAGAAAGACAGTAATAGTAAAAGGGTATATTTGAAAAGGGCAAAATAGTAATTTTACAGAAATAACAGAGTTACTTAACAGATTTTAATTCTAGGGGTATATTAGAAATAGGTTGGAACGTATGAGGGGTATTTTCAATATTAGCCTTCTAAAAGGGGTAAATCGAAAAATTAGGAACTTTTCAGGGGTATATAAGCAATTGCCCCTATATTTAAAATTTGCCGTCTTTTTCGTTCATTTATTATATCAAAATAAACTTAACTGAAAATATAAAACTACACAGCTTTTATTTGAGATCTTAGATATCGACCATGAACTTTATTATCAATTGTGCCAGAAATAGCCCGTCAGAAGAATACAATTTTAGGGGAAAAAAAAAGAAGACGAAAGTAAAGTTTGCAAGTTATGCTTTTGTCATAACGATTGATTTCTACTCTATTTTATTCTGGAGAATCGGTAAAGTATTGGTTCCTGCAACATACGCGAATTTCTTAATGCTATAATTCAAAAAGTTCATTTTCAAATTAAATACAGAATTCATTTTCAACTACTTTTGAAAGTGGACGAGCATTTTAAACTTTCATTCATTAAATATTTGTCAGTGATTAAATGTCAAGATAATTTCTGAACCATCCAACCTGCCTAGCTTAGCTATGGCTGTTGCTTGGAACAAAGCATCTATTCATCATATCCTATCCTAAGAATAAATTCTAAACTAATATATGCAACGAATGTTGACTATGAAAGAAAGAAAAAGACAAATATAATAATTTAACTTATTCAAATGCATCTAAATTTGCCCTATATATTAATTTGCATGCAATAGACCAAGCACTTTGTTATTAGGCAATATTTTCTATCAAAAGCTCTTTTTTAAGTTTGTCAAAAAGAATAAGAATTATGCTTATCCTCAAGGGGATATTTCAATTTTGGAATATCTGCTCTCATTTAATATATATAATAATGATGATTTAATACTGAGATATAATAAATTATTTAAAAATTATAAAATATTGTACATATAAAATAGCTGGATATATGTTGCATTTCAATTTGAATAGTTTTGAAGGGAACATGAGTTTGAATTTTCTCAATATCGTTGCAGGGGACTAAATTGAAATTCCCGATTCGCAAAATTGCCTGTAAGGTAGGTATTACAAAGAATTATATTTTTTTTGTTTTATTTAGTGTACAAAATGTTCAAAAAATATTAATCCAAATTTAATCTAAAATTTAGTTAAAAAGATATAATTTATTCAAATTATACATTGATTATATTTAAAGTTTGTATAATTAGAGTAAAATTTATAATTATTCACACTAAAAATATTAGATTTGTAGTATGTTATGACTTCAAAGCTATATACATAGCTGGTCATGAATTAATTAGATGAATCAACCACAGTGACATGACCACATATTAGAAATTTTTTAGTAATAAAAATTTAGTTTAATTATCTTTCTCCTACTCTAATATATTTTATTTTATTTTAAAATTTATGTTATATAATCGGTATCAGTAAAAATATAAAAATTACTTTTTAAACACAAAATAAAAATAAAAAATAAAAAAAAATAAAAAAAAAAGAAGAAAAAAAACTAAACTCAGTTCACACAAGAGATGGAGACAACAAAAAGATGATAGCAACTGTGCATGGGTTGACCAAAATTGGATGGTGTGAAGGCAAAGTGCTTGTTGGATCCCACAACAAAAATCTAATACGGTTTGGAACATGGACACCCGACTTCTTTTCAACCGTCCGTTTCTTTTCTTGCTCTTCAAAAGGAATCTCACGGCCTAGATTTTTCTCTTTACTCTCCTGCTTTAGAATCATTTCTAACTTTGAATTGTTTATTGCGCGTAACGCTGATGCAGTATCATCGCTACTCAGGGGCTGTTTGGTTATATGTATTTCTAACTATACTGTAGTTGAAAATACATATATCTATTAATTTTTTGTTTGGTTTGGTGTAATTAGACCGAACTGCTGCAGTTGCATCTGCACGAGAAGGCCTAACTGCAATATTTGGTATTGTAGCCAAATTGACCGTAGTACAAGCTATAATCACATAAATGAGCCTAGCATTAAAAAATAAATAAAGTGTGATTTTTTTATACACTTTTTTTTTCAAAAATACATATTCATAAAATCGATAGGATTTAGTAAATATTTGTTAGGGTCCATAATTTTTTTCATACGCTTTTTATTTTTCGTTTATTTTAATTTTTATTTTGAACAAATTTATAATATATTTATATTTAAAATTTATTAAATTCATATATAATTTTATAATATATAAATTACATATAGATATAAAAGTTTTAGTTAATATTTAAAATATGATTATGCTATGCTTAGAAGAGGTAATCTCACCTTTCTATCTAAATATTGATAGAATTTACAAATACAAATTTCAACTGCAGACTACAAAACAGAAGAAATGTAACTGCAGCAGTTGCAATTGCATAAAACCAAACAGACTAGATGTAGTTATAACTGCATGTATTTTCAATTATACTATTTTTGTAACTACATCCAACCAAACGGCCTCTTAAAGCAGTTGGATGCTCCTCTGATTGCCGACTAACAAGTTTGGGGTTGATCTCTCCCCCGTCTCTATACTAAACTGAACAATTTAATCCCAAAAAAAAAAAAAATCTTTTAAATAGGTTTTTTGGTTCATATATAAATTATTTTTATTTATTTTTAATATAAATATAACTTTCTAATCAACAAGTATTAGACTAATTTTGTATTTATATGAAAATTGAATTATTTTTTAGAATAAAGAAATAGCATTGGAATTAGATTAGATAAGAATATTTTTATATTTTTTCAATTAAGATTTTTTTTATTCAATAAATTAAAATTTTTATTCAAATTTATTAAAATTTTGATTATTTTAAAATATAAAACTAAGACCAATTAAAAGCTTGAAGTAAATAAGTCATTGTTTTCATCAAAATTGTTAACTTAATTAAGTATATTGATTCAAATTAAAAGGGAAAAAAAAAATAGAAGTTGAGAAAATCTTGTTGGATAGCTGGTACTAATTAACCAGTAATTAGACAAAGCGCTCACGAGTTTCGATTGTTATTCGCAATTCAATATATTTTTCTGCTATTTCGAACATTACTCAGCCAATTCTGGCTTTCGCTACGAGCTAGATGCCGATTTCTTTACGCCAATAAATTTTAATTTTTAAAAAATATAAAATAACTATAAAATGTAAAAATTAAATTTTTTTTATTTTTTTTATTTTATTTTTGTAGAAAATGATCTCTCACCATGTGTCCGTACAGGATGTGTTTTCCAACCTCACAAGTCACTCCAAATCCGGATCCAAATTCATCCCGATAAATGTATAGAAGCCCCCTCAACTATAGACAATTCTAATATGGATCCATCAAATTTAATTTTTAAATTTGAACATCTCGTACATCAAAACTTTAATTTTTTAATTTGTACCATTAAAACATCATTACGATACTTTTTATTTAATATCTCTTTAACTTCAAAGTTTTAATTTATATTTTTTAGTTACTTAAGTTGATTTTTTTTTAATTTTATAACTCTACTAGCTATTATCTGTTAATTATTTCTAGTTATTGCTCAAAAGTGACTAAAATTACTAAAAATTTATAGAATAATACTAAACGTTTGATATAGTCTCCAATTTGATTGATAAAATGATTTAGTTGTAAAATTATAAACATTGAGGGGTGTTAATCCAAAATGGAAAAAAAACTTCAGGGGTTGTTTACAAATATCTAATAGGTGAGGGGTCGTTATACATTTTTACCAAATCGAGATTCGCCAAATAATCTCCTCATCTCTGTATACTTTTCGTGCACACTTAATTAGGGTTTTTTTTTTTAAAAAAAAAAATTGTTTGCGCATATTTTTGCCCCAATCTCACACATGGGTTTGGATCGATCCGGTGGAGACGATCACTCATCGTAACTCTCGTTCAATTGCTGCGCTTTTTCTTCTTTTTTTTTTTGTCCTACGGTAATACTTTGATTCCCTCTTTTTCCTTTTTTTCTGAATCTATAATTCGATTTGTTTTATTTACATTTTTTCCTGAATATTTTGAGTAATTTCGCCATGGAAATCAATGGAGAAGTGAGGAAGTAGTGATCTCTTCTGTGGTTAAGTACTAATTCGATCTACTGTGCGAAGGGAACTAGGGTAGTTTAATCCTGTTGTAAAATATTATGTGAATAATTGCAGATCTTATTAGACCAATTATTTGTTGGTATTATTATGTGGATTCAGAAGAAAAGCATCTAGAAATTTGTTTTTTTTAATAAATTTTCATTCATTACCAAAAAAGTGCATTTTTTGATTTATTTGATCTATTCCATGACCAGTACGAAATCAGGATAGGAATTTTTTCTAATATGGCGAATGATTGATCGGAATGTGGTCGGTGAAATGGTATGATGCCACTATTTTTTATCAATATGTTGATAAATTGGTACTATGGTAATTCGACTCCATAGATTCAGGAGCCTTTTGTTTCTGAATCATCTTTTGTTGCTATAGCCGTTCATATTTAGTTTTTGCTTTTACTCATACGATAACGATTTTGTTCTTAATCACATGCCAAGCGTATTAAATGTGTATTTTTCCGTAGGTAGTGATGAGCTTGCCTGAGCGAGCTGTTGATTCACAATTTCCTGCAGCGAACTCGGCGGATTCTGCAGAAAGAGATACTGCAACTTCCAGTGCAGAACAGAAGGACAATCCCTCCAAGTTTTTGAAAAATACCCTCTTGTCAAACATCCTTGCGTCTACCTTTTCGATCTTTGAATCGCACTCAGATTCTTCTTCTTCTTGCCAAAAGAAAGCAACCAAGTGCAGAAGCTATGGTTGGACCACTATTGTGAAGAATTTTGTGGGAGGTGGTTCAATGAGGCGGCTACATGACCGGTTTCTGGGGAGTGGCAGGGCCGACGCCTTGAGTTTGACCAGTGAAATCTGGCTTCTCGGGAGATGCTACCGAGTTTCAGAGGAGTCTCCTGACGGCACTGATTCTGGCACTGGATTTTCTGCTTTTCTGGAAGATTTTTCATCGAGAATTTGGATTACTTACCGCAAAGGTTTGTTGTTGAAAGTTTAGTTTGTTTAATCATTGCTTAACAAAGGGAGGAAAAATCACGGATATGGGCATTTGAAAATATTGGTATGTAATTTCCACAGGCTTTTCTGCTATTGGTGATTCAAAGTATACTAGTGATGTTAATTGGGGTTGCATGATTAGAAGCAGTCAGATGATTGTTGCGCAGGTAAATCATCCTATTTTTCTAGTAATGGAGATTTGTTAGTGCCTGTCTAGACTGGCTTCTAGAAGTGCTCTTCTCTACGTAGATAAATAGCAGCCAGACAATTGATGAATAGAGACTTTAGATTTTTTTTATTGTTGTAGAAAACTGAAACAAACTTTTGGGTCCTATAAGTAGAAGCTCCGGCCTAAAACTTCTGCCTCTCTTGAGATACCTCTACTTTAACAACACAATGCAGAAGGTTTAGCTGGTCTAAACAGGCCCATTGCCTTGTTGTGCTGACTTGTGAATGCTGTTCTTTAACATATTTTTCAGGCATTACTCTTTCATTATCTCGGAAGATCTTGGAGGAAACCCTTGCAGAAGGTGAGCAGGATGGATAGTTATTATTTCGCTAGCATTCATCCCTCAGTGAAGAAAAATGAGCACTTATCTTTGTTCACTTATAGAGGGTGATGGAGCTCTTTAATTTGCAATGTAGGGTTGCTTATGATGGTCCCCTGTTACTGTGCAGCCTTATAATCCGGAGTATATAGAGATTTTACATCTTTTTGGTGATTCCGAGGATTGTGCTTTCTCAATACACAATCTGATCCAAGCTGGAAAGAGTTATGGTTTGGCTGCCGGATCGTGGTTGGGTCCATATGCTATGTGCCGCACTTGGGAAACCCTAGTTCGTGCAAATAGGGAGCGGACCGGATGTGAGCAAGAAAAAGAAAGTATGCCTATGGCTATATATGTTGTTTCAGGAGATGAAGATGGAGAACGAGGTGGCGCTCCGGTTGTTTGTGTTGATGTTGCTTCCAGACTCTGTTCTGATTGTAGCAAGGACAAGTCAGACAGGACTCCCATTCTTTTATTAGTCCCTTTGGTTCTTGGACTTGAAAAGGTTAATTCAAGGTAAATTATTAAAAGATACTGATTCATACAATTACTCTTTTTTACTGTCACTTTCTATCCATTCATTAATTGTATGTTGGTCTTCTCCTTTTGTGTTTCAGATCTAGTTTCTGTTATTTAGTAATTCACTCGGCAAAATCAGTGTAGTGATCTTGAGAAATTGCTTGCCTAAAAATGTATTTTGTTTTTTGATTTGAGGTTTTCCATTACACTTTAACAGTGCACAACAGTATTACGTTTTCAACCAATGGGGTATATAATTTGGTTCTAGGCTTGGCGCAGACGTGAGATTTGTGGAGTGTTGATTTTATGCGAACATGATATCTCTATTTCTTTTGATAACAAGATAGATCTTAAGGCCTGTAGCATGCACATTATAATGGTTCACTTGTCTAAGACTAAGATTACGTTGCATATTACTACTGTCGAAGATGGTTCATTGATATCTTATAGGCTAATAAAATCTGAAGATTTTGCATTCGTTGGGTTTGCAGTTATGATCTACCTGTAACTATTGATAGTGTTCATTATGTTCAAATGAAGTTAATGGTCCGTAGGTAACTTTTGAATCTAGATTGCGCATCCCGGCCAAAAGTATTACCAAATAAGTGATGTTTCAGGTTTACTCTGCTTACATATTCCATGGTCTTTACTGTTTCTAATGCCTTTTGGTTTTCAGGTATATCCCTTTGCTAAGGGAAACTTTCACATTCCCCCAGAGCTTAGGCATTTTAGGTGGGAAGCCTGGTGCCTCAACTTACATTGTCGGTATACAAGATGACAGGGCATTATACCTGGATCCACATGAAGTGCAAGTGGTATACAGTTTGCTACATTTTATCTTATTGTTTCTTTTTTGCATCTTTATTTGTGCACTTATTAGGAAATAGCTTATGGACCCGAAAGTGAAGCACTCGGTCCATAGTGCCAGGTACTATGGCCATTACGATAGACGTACAAATGGGATTAATAATGCCTTGTCCATTATTTGCCTTCTAAATTACTGCTGTTGTATGATTTGGCATGTGAGTTTCCGTAGGCTCTATTTAGGCAAAGAATCTAATCATATTAAAGGTGACTTAGGATCTAGATATTTGGTAACATAAAGTGTACTGAATTCTTTTGTTCGACTCCTTAATTGAGCAATTTTTGCTTGTTTCTTAAATGTGCCTGCACCTTGTCAAATTCGTAAATGGTGCAAACAAAATATTATTGGTGTTCCCCAACTTGCTAGAAATGCATTCATCTCTTTGACCTTTTTTTCAAAAGAAAACCAGTCATCCATCTCAATACCAACTACTGAAATTTAACTTCAAGTCGCTTGCTAATTTCCTAACATTTAGCCTACCAAGCATGGTAAATCTTGTAACAATTGAAGAGTGCATGTAAGTTCTGAAACTACTAAATCATGCAGAATCCCTCTTCCTACAATATATACGCACTAGAAGAATGATAGATTCTTTTTTGGGAATACTCCTAACGTGAATTGAATCCAAGGCCTGCCGTAAGGAAGGAAAGGTATCAGCAGCTCGGTTAGGTCACAGTCAGTGAGGGTAGATAGGTTCTTGTCTTTATGCTTCGTTGCTTTTCTTACAGAGGTCTAGGTTTTCTTTGTGAGCTATTTGTTGCAAGCATGATTGCTAGTTAAATATCCCTTTGTAGCTCCACTTCTTTTCTCTGCTCATATGAAGTGCTGAGGCAGACTTTTTTTTTTGCCGCCTTCTTTTTTTTTTTCCTCCCGTAACTGAAGAACTTGGAAATAATACTCTCTGCGTGCAACAGGCTATCAGCATCGAGCAAGATAATTTGGAGGCTGATACTTCTTCATATCACTGCAGGTATGTTGTATCATTGTGGATATTTTAAGATTACCTAATACCAGTTGTTTATCTAACTCAACCTACAACTTATAGCACCGTGCGGCATCTTCCACTGGACCAGATAGACTCATCATTGGCCATTGGGTTCTATTGCCGGGATAAGGGTATATTAATCCTTTTCATTTGAATTTTATGAATTTCATTTAAGTTTTCCAATTTAATCGAGTGAGAAGTTTCGTCTTGACTTATTATTATTATTGCAGATGATTTTGATGATTTTTGTTCCCGTGCTTCCGAGCTTGGAGAGAAGGCAAATGGAGCACCACTGTTTACTGTTGCCCAGTTTCTGCAGTCCCCGAAGCCAATATACCACCGCGACCCTTTCACAGATAGTGCAGGTGGGGCGAACGATAACCCAGGTCCGGAAAGCTTTAGTTGTGGCACCCGTACAGGCGACGATGAGTGGCAAATCCTGTAAATAAGCGACAGACAACAGGCTCGTTTGTACATAATACCCAGTCAAAAGTCTGAATTAAATCTGGGCTGCCGCTCCTACTGTCGAGTATTCTTTCTTTGTGCTGAAGCAGCTGTGATCTTCGTGTACATGTAAATTACTAAGATTATTTCAGCAGTTAACGATTGAAACAGATCCATCCATTAAACTCTTGTAGTCCAATTATTAAGTTCCTCGGCATGAAGCTCGTGGTAATAGGCTTATTAAATCTAGCTATTTAACTATCTCTGGGCATCTAAAAGGTAGCTATTAAAGGTCGTGTCAATCTTCTTCCTCTTCTTCTTCTTCTTGCAGAATTATTATCTTATTGTTCAACAAATAGGTTGTTATTGGTAGCGCATCATAGTAAAATTGTTCATTTTCATGCAACTATTCAAAATGAGTGCACAATTTTACTGTTCATTCACCAGGATCTAAATGCGCATTATGAGGTTCTATGCCAGTTAACTTTACGTAACAAACATGGCCAACATAATGCATGATTGCATTTAATATCTAAAGCTATGTTCAGGAGATCGATGATATTCACTCTCCTTTGCAGCAGTGCTGGTGAAGAAAAGAAGAAACGTAAAGCCCATAGCTGAAATTTGGCAAAGGCAGTTAGGCACTAGTAGATGTTTTAGCATCGAAACCACACCTAAAGCCGAAGTAAAGAATCCACCAACAATAAGATGATTCTTCACCACACTTACTCCCTCACCTCTCTCTTTCTCTCTCTCTCTCTCTCACTCAAGACTCAAGAGTCTCTTCCCTGGTAGGTGTGCTCACTGTAACTTGATGAAGATCACACCCATGGCTATCGTCGTCTCCGCCATCTTTATGCTTGTATCTTCGTTCATCATCAAAGGTACATGTCCTCTCTTGTTCTTCCTACCATTTCCTCTCATCTAATTGCGTTGTGTTTATACCCAAACGAGAATTTGATGGAAACCGACTCTAATTAATATACTCTCATTCTCCCAGTAAACCTAGTAACCAGTGTATCAGAATCTTCCTCTACTGTGAGCTGCATAGCTCTGCTATAATTCACAGTGTTCACTAATTAATGGAGTGCTATTTGAAAAGTGCTAATAAAAAAATTACTATATATTTAACTCTTTTTCGACAAATTTTTTTTTTTGGTTGCTTTCGCTGTTAAATCGAAAACTCCCGATATATTAAAAAATTACTACGCTTCTGCTTTTCCACGGCAGCAAAATCCAAAATTGGTAAAAAAATTGAAAGATAAAAACAGGAATGGAACAAAAAAGGGAACAAATCATGCTGAACACATGCATTTTGCTTCTATTTCTACTGAGTCAGGTGCTCAGGTGGGCGGGGTGGGCGTGAGCTACGGCGGCGCGGCGGGGACGAACCTCCCGGCGCCGGCCGAGGTGGCCCGATTCCTCTCCGAGCGCACCGTCATCGACCGCGTCAGGCTCCTCGACCCGGACCCCTCCACGCTCCGCGCCTTCGCCGGCTCCGGCCCCGGCCTCGCCGTCGCCGTCGCCCTCCCCGCCTCCCTCGTCCCCGCCCTCACCGACCTCTCCCTCGCCCGCCGCCTCGTCCAAGCCCTAATCCTCCCCCTCGCCGCCTCCCCCGCCCCCGTCGCCCGCGTCCTCCTCGGCGCCGACGTCGCCTCCTCCCCCAACCGCACCCTCGCCCTCGCCCTCGTCCCCGCCATGCAGAACCTCCACACCGCCCTCGCCGCCTCCGCCCTCCACCGCCGCGTCAAGGTCTGCGCCCCGCAGTCCCTCGCCATCCTCGCCTCCTCGTCCCCGCCCTCCTCCGGCCGCTTCGCCGACGACGGCGCCGTCACCGCTCCGCTGCTCCGCTTCCTACGGGCCACGGGCGCGCCGTTCATGGTGAGCGCGTACCCCTTCCTCGGGGCCACCCCGGAAACCCTAGACTACGCCCTCTTCAGGATCAACCCCGGCATCGTGGACCGCGGGACGGGGCTGGTGTACGGTAACATGCTCGACGCGCAGCTCGACGCCATGTACGCCGCCGCGACGAGGCTAGGGTTTGGGGACGTGGAGATCGCGGTGGGGGAGACGGGTTGGCCCACTTCCGGAGTCGGCGTCGGAGTCGGAGTCGGCGTCGACTTCGCCCGGGAGTACAACGCGAATCTCGTGCGCCACGTGGCGTCCGGGGTGGGCACCCCACTCATGCCCAATCGCACCTTCGAGACGTACGTGTCCTCCATGTTCGACGACGACGATCTCGGGCCCGGGCCCGGGCCCGGGCCCACCTCCGCCGCCCGGAACTTCGGGCTCTTTCGCCCCGATTTCACGCCCGTTTACGATATCGGCCTCCTCAAACCGGCCCAGGTAAGGTTAAAAGTTTATTAGATTTTCACCTTGGTCCTCGCAACTTTAGCTTCTTAACTTCTGGTCCCATATAGGCTCATTTTAAAGTTTAAACAAATATATCATTATTATTATTATTATTATTATTATTTAATTGAAAACAAAGATCTGTTCTTTGTCACGATTAGTATTGAATATAATAATTTAAAAACACAGTTCTCCGCTAGCTTAACCTATTATTAATGACAATAATAAACAGTCATTACACATCCTTGAATATTAATTAAATCACCTCATTTTAAAGCATATATATAATAATTCTTCAACAGTTTGAGATTGTTAGCGGAATTCGAGTTCAAAAAAACTAAAATAAAATAAACTTTCATCGGACAATACAAAATGCAGAATATCGATGTAACTTACGCCTATTTGACCGATTTTAAGCAGGATACGAAACCGGCAATCTCAGCCCTAACTCCGACGAGCCCAACGACTTCCGTTTCGAAGCGATGGTGCATTGCGAAGCCGAATGCGGATGTAGTGGTGCTGCAGGAGAACTTAGACTACGTTTGCGGCCGAGGGATCAACTGCAGTCCTATACAACCAGGTGGAGCCTGCTACTATCCTGACACAGTGGAAGCTCATGCCGCTTACGCGATGAACGAGTACTACCAAGCTTCTGGGAGGAACACCTTCGACTGCGATTTCGGACAGAGCGGAATGGTCATGACGACCGATCCGAGTAAGCATATCTTTCATAGATTTTACTGAAATAACACTTTCTACGAACGCAGAAGCTCCAGTTGGGCGAAACAAATTCTAAATATCATATCCTGTTTATATGTTTGAGTATTTAACACTGAACTGTGAGTCCTGGTTTTGCTTAACAGGCTACGGAAACTGCAAATATAGCTCGTGAATGAGAAGAGTAAGCATCATAGAAGGGAATTGTTGAATGGAGTTGTTGTACTCTTTAGTGTGAAGCAGTAAATAATAGCTAATGTTTTACTTCTCAAGCTTATGCTTATACTTGTATGTACTTCTCAAGAATCAAGTGTGCCTTAATTTTATTTTATTTTTTTTTGTTTAACCCCACTTTTTGCCAAAGCTTAATTTGTTAATATTCAGAATCAAATAAATGTTTGTTTATTCAAGGGTTTTATGCTTCTTCTTGTATGCAACTAGAAAGGGCAATACTATCTTTACATCCAAATAATGAATGTAAATTTTAAGGACCAATTTTTTTATACTAAACTTATTAATTTTTTGAGTATTAAAAATTATTTAGTGTCTAAATTTTTAGATGGATAAGCGTAAGCTTTACATCACATTTATGGATTTACAAGTATAGTTTCTCAATCGAAAATGATCACTACTTCTTTGAATATAGACCCCCGCAGGACACCTATTGATAAATTGGACTAGACATATTTTTTCCCCCATATTCATCTAATAAATGATATTTAAGATCTTAAAAATGACTAGACTTCGACATTAAAATTTTAGATATCAACAAGTGGCAAAGAGCAAGTGACAAAGGGCTTGGTAGTTGATACTCGAGATCAAAATTCGAATCCTAGTTGATTCATATTTTCAGCTAAGTTTATTTCTAGATGAAATAAACGAAGCACGAGGTAGCGTGCTACCTATCTCTATAAAAAAAAAAAAAAAAAAATTTAGATATCAACAATGAAACTTTTAGCCAACTACACTTTGGAGGATCAGTATATTATATAATTACAACTCACAAAGACCTCGTTACTTTAACTTAACGCAAATTTTAATTCAAACAGAGTTTAATAATAATTATTATTATTATCTCCTAATAATTTATGGCTTTCATAAAATGACAAAAATGACCAGATCATTCCGCATATCAGTTGGCATTTATAAAATTCTAAAATTTTAAAATTATATTAAAATTTTCTATCAGGTTCAGATGAACTTTTTTCGGCTATTACATTCTTATGAGTATAGAGGCTTTTGTACTAATAAGTTTTTGACCGTTTGATTTATTCTTTAATTATTTTTATCCGATATCTAAGCAGTAGAGTTTCAAAGTTTATAAACTTTCAAATAATAAAATTTTAAAAAAAATTTAACATATGAATAAATTAAATTTCAATAATTTTTTATTATAAAATATTAACTGCGGTGTATGGGTTGCTCGGATACTCGCAGTGCACGTAAAAGTTTCTCCCCTCTCACACCTCCAACTCAATTCGGTGCTGCGTCGTCTCTTCTATCCCCACCCTCGGCGCTCTCCCCCGATACCTAGGGTTTCGTCCCCTCCTCCGAGTCGAACTCTCTCTCTCTCTCTCTCTCTCTCTCTCTAGGGTTTGTTGTGCGCGAACCAGATTCCGCCATGGGCGATTGGCAAGAGCTCGGCCAAGCCGTGTTCATCGGGCTAATATTCGCCTTCCTCGTCGCCAAGCTCATCTCCATCGTCCTCTCCTTCAAGGAGGACCAACTCAAGCTCTCCCGCGACGAGAGCGTGTCCGTGCCCTCGGAGATCGCTGAGGCCGGGGTCGTGGGAGCCGTGGATGCGGCGTTGGAGGAGAGGGAGCCGTTGAGAGGGGAGAGTTTCTTAGGGGAGAGCGATGATAGCGACTGGGAGGGGATTGAGAGCACGGAGCTCGACGAGGAGTTCAGCGCGGCGAGCACCTTCGTGGCGACGACGGCGGCCGATCGGGCGGCGTCTGCGAAGGTCTCCAACGACGTGCAGCTGCAGCTCTACGGGCTCTACAAGATCGCCACCGAGGGGCCCTGCACCGCGCCGCAGCCGTCGCCGCTGAAGATGACGGCGAGAGCCAAGTGGTAGATCCCAACACTCTTTGCTGTTGTAGATATGTTGATTGTGTGTGTTGTTTTCTGATTAATTTATTTCAATTTGCGTCAAAATTGATCGGAGTAGTAGAAAATTTTTATATCGGTTAATAGGAAAATTTGGTAACTTTCACCTAAAAATCAGGGTCAGGTGAAGAGGGTTAATTGAAGGACTTCAGCATAGTATGGTTAATCATTGTGAATAAAGCCCCGATAGAACAAGCATTTTTCCCCTCACTAATTAATGATCGGGTTTTTTTTCAAAAAAAGAAGAAGAAGTAATCAGCTTCTGCCCTGTGTTTTTAATTCTTTTGGTCAATAATGAATCATTCTATCAAACATTGTTTTGTAATTTGCTCGTTCCTTGTATAAATTCTAATGTGAGTATTTTTTTTTTTATTGCTACTGATCATATTATTTTACATGTCAGTATGAGGTTCATCGCATTCTATTTTCTCAATGTGTATACTAGAAACACACCAAAAAAAAACAACTAATTAGTTACTTTTCAGTTGAATTTGCCGCAGCTTTGTTTCATGAGGTAGATCTGTCTCCTTCTCCTCTGATCATTCCTCTGTTTCTTGCTCAGAACCTTTTTTGTTTCTTTTCGTGTTTGAGAAAAATTCCGTTTTTGAATGGGGAGTTTATGCTAGAAATGACCAGATTCTTTATTCCAGTTTTGAGAGAAAGGCTTACCTTCAGTTTCGTTCAAAACAAACAGAACTTGCTTCTTTGACTTTTAGGTCATGATTTTGTGAATTTTTCTTCTTGGATTTGGTTATGCATACTTACTAAAGTTCAATCTTTTTTGCAGCCTATAAACTTTTAGAGTCTTCTTTACGCTGCTTTTCAAGAGTTTTCTTTATTAAGGTGTTACAGTTTATTGTCTGTATCATTCTAAATAAAAGTGATGTAGAACATTAAGGAATGGGTTGGTTATAAGACATTTAGAGTTTCGTAGTTAAAAAACTAATAGTTATTAATATTGAAAAGAATCCGGTTGACCAAATGCACATTTTGTGCATTTCCCTGCATATTCCATAAACTGTTGGTTGCCTGATCCTGAGTACATGTTTTGTTAGCTTTCCTTTTTCTTCTCTTCTTATTAGGAATTTAAACTTCTTCTTTTGGCAGTTTGTGGACTTCATGTTCTTTTAGTTGATTAATGAAAATAGAACAAAAAGAATCAGCTAAAGAAATATTCATTTCTTTTGGCACTTGACTGATACAAATTTCCTGTTGACTTCTGCCAGGAATGCATGGCAGAAATTAGGTGCTATGCCACCAGAAGAAGCTATGCTGAAGTACATCTCAATTGTGAATGAGCTATATCCTTCCTGGGCAAGTGGTTCCACTATTGTAAGTTACTAGTGCCTTCCTTCTGCATGCGTTTGATCTTTCTGCTTTTAGTGCCGCAATTCTCTCATTTCACAAGAAACTAATATGTTTGACACAATACTTAGAAAAGGAAAAAGGAAGATTCCGCCGCTTCAACCTCAGCAGCCAAAGGATCGATGGGCCCAGTTTTTAGCAGCTTTGTGCATGAGGAAGAGTCGGGGAATGATTTGTAAGGTTCTAGAGATAACCATTTTTTTGCCCCTCACCTGAGAGTATAATTTGTGGGATTATTATGATAATCTTGAGATTAATTGCGTGGTAAAGACTAAAGAGTTTTATAACTTATAAGAGCTTAATTGTAGGATTTTTAATGTTACTACTAGATATTGGAATAGCTCATTTCGTCTGATAACTTGTAGAAAAATTGCTTAAACTAATTGTGATCTTCATAGTGACCCTCTTTTTTGGTGGTTGATCAGCAACTAAGATGTACTTAGCCTACGTATCAAAAGTTAATGCTTAAAAAATTGTTTAACTTTTGTTATTTCTATTCAGAAAGCTAGACCCCATACACGTTGCTGCAAGAGAGGGAGCCCTGGATGACTTTCACAATCTAATCGATGGCGGCGTTTCAGTGAATTTGAGAGGTCTGTATTGTAATCTTCCTCTTTTTAGTTGTAAAACATGTTTGTTGACGCTCTTTGTTTCCTTCTGTATAGATTTCACATAATTTTTTATATTGGCTGCATGGAAATATAGTGCTTTTAATATCTACTTAAATGGGGAAAAATGCTTCAAGGACAATGAGACATGTTACTAATCATGTTTGTGTTTCTTTGTTTGCAGATAGTGAAGGGAGGACTCCATTGCATTGGGCTGTAGACCGTGGCCATCTTGATGTTGTCGAGGTACTTCTTAAAGGAGAAGCAGATGTCAATGCTAAGGTACATATTCATTTTGCTTTAGACCATACAAGCTAATATTGCATTTAAGAGATTACATCTAATATTATCTTGCACACAAAAAGTTTGATTTTTCTTGTTTGTTAACAAGATAGCATATCCAAATAAATAAACATGAGATCTTATTTCTCGGTTGACCTTTGGTATTATTAATTGTGCCTATGTTCAGGACCATGAAGGCCAAACGCCGCTGCACTATGCTGCTGTTTGCGACCGAGAAGCGATTGCTCAGTTACTTGTAGAACATCATGCTGATCGCGATATTAAGGATGACGACGGGAGCACGCCTCTTGATCTGTGTCAATCTGAATGGGCTTTCATGACTGCTGCTAGCTGATCGAATTTTTCTTTTCTTTTTTACCGTGAAATACGAGCAGGTTTTTAGCTTTAAATTATAATATGTATATACCTGCAGCCTTGTATGAAAAATTGTCAAATCTCTTTCAGCTCGTAAACTGATTATGAAAGTGACTGTAGAAGGTCTAGGTTTCAAATATCATAACAACTTCGTGGTTGGATGATAACTGTTGCTGAATTTGGAAAGTGATGTTCTTCATTCAACTTGTATGCTACAGTAATGTGTTATCATCGAGTGCATTATCCTTGAATATATTGTTGGTTCAAATTGTATGTGATAGTCGAAACATAGTAAAGATACTCTGCAGGCATGTTCTGAGTTTGAGTGATGAGCAAGATGTTGCAATTTGCATATTATAATACATTAATTTGCGAAGCTTCATGTCGGTAATTTGCTTATTGTTTGTCTTATCAAGTTTTGAGAAGAAACACTTTTGTCCATTTGAATTGTACAATAACAAAAGATTTTGCCAAGTTGTTATGTTCTCAGTAACTACTGTCGACATGTATTACCATACAGTGAGTCTGAATAAAGTTAAGTCTCAAATGATTGTTTATGTGTGTGATTTAGCGGAGCTCATCGTGGTAATCATAGTCGTCGTCGTCCTCGCCGTCGTAGTAACCCTCCTCAAAAACTGTGTTGTAGAAAGCAAGATAATGGTTCACCATCTCCTGAAGGCTCAATTTGCCGTCTCCATCATCATCAGCCTGGATCACAGTTTAAACCACACAAATCAGTACTAAACCCCGTTTACAAAGCCGAAACAATCACAAAAAATAAAACCCTAACCTCGTTCATCAAGTACTTTGTGTAATGAGTAGCATAAAAAAGCTCCCCTGGGTACAGCCTATGAATAATTGGCTTCAGCTCTTCAGCTGTCAAAAAACTGGAAACTAATCTCAGAACCCTAACATTCCAATCATACAAACAATACTGCTTTGTAAACTTCAAAACAATATCATAACTAACAAAACCGGTGTAGTATTATTATTATATACTGATCAAGGACACTAGTACTAATAATGCGTACTTGTCTCTGTTAGTATCAAGTTCCTGGAACTTCTTTTCGGCATTCGAGAGATGATGAGGAGAGTAGCCGTCTTTTTCCGTCTCGTACGCGGCGTAAATCCGGTCGAAGTCGTGAGTTTGATCTCGAAACTCCATGAAACTTAATCTCCCATCCTTATCATCATCCAATTCTCTGTGGCACCCCAATCATCGAATAAGTTAATTACTTCTTTCCAAATGGAGCATTAAGAGTAGTTATTGGCTACAATATCCCTTAACAATTACGAAAAAGCGAAAACAAAATCCACAGCAACCATATGAACTTCAACCAGTTATTATCTGACCCCAAATTTTAATAGTTTTTCTTGATACTTAACACTTTGAACAAAATCATAAAGTTTCACAAAAATTACGGTCGTGATAAATTGAAACCAATTTGAATTTTATACAGTTGATCTTCTTAACTTCTTTGAATTTCAAATAGCGAAAATATAATCGGATCAAAATTCAGAGGATCTTATAATTTTTCTCACTTAGGAGAATAATAATCGTGACGCGATAAATCGTAACTTTACCTTAGTTTCTCCTTCTGCAGCCAAAGTTGTACTTGAGGGTTGCTGCTATCTTCAGGATGGAGGAAGCTGATTAAACCAAGAGGAAAAATTTACGAAATCAATAAATAGTTAATGAATTTTTCACAAAACCCCCCAATTTTTTTTTTTTTTTTGAAAAAGAAGTGTTTATTGCTCTTTCTTACTCATTAAATTCGGCAACACCAAGGCATCCATTGCCGTCTTTATCAGCACTATTAAATTTCTGCTTCCACCACCCCGGTTTGGCATGTTCTGTGCTGCTCCAATCTGCATCGAAGCATATATACCATAAAAGGGATTTTTTTTTTTTTTTTAAGAAAATGTAATTAATCCTAGTTATGGGGATATATAATCATAAGCACTACCAATCAGATTACCGAATGGTGGTTAATTTTTTTATTAACACGAATGGAATAACAAAAGATATATATAATTAAAGAGAGAAGATAATTAAACACGATTCATGCATGTATACCTATTTCTTTATCAGAAAGGTAGGATAAATACTCCCGGAGAGTGACGACCCCATCACCATCCTTATCATGCTTCTTCATCACCCTCTCCGCGTTGTACATCAACCGTTCCATGGCCTGCTTCTTCATCCACACCTCGAGCTCGCCGAAGCTTATCCCGCCGTCGGTCGGAAGCCGGTCGAGCAGCGGGAACAGGCACGCCAGCCGCTCCTTCGCCTTGAGCCGGCCGTCCTCGCCGAAGAACTCCTTCGAGAGCCCGCCGCCGCCACTCCCGTCGGCCTCGCCGAGAAATTCGCCATTGCTTCGGCTCTCCCGTGCGGCTTCGAGCTCCGCTCGAAAGGTCGGGGGGTCGAGCACGCCGGGCCTGATGAAGGCGGGGGTGCGGGCGAGGCGGCGGGGGCCGGGGCGGGGGTTACGGGAGGCGGAGATGAGGAGGAGGAGGAGGGCCGCCGCGAGGAGGAGGTAGACCACCGCCGGCCTCGGCATTTAGTCTTTTTTTTATGGCCGCAGTGGCGGCTCCGGCGGTGGCGGTGGTGAAGGAGGGGGATTGAGGGGTGGGCCGGATAGTTTGGTGGTTTGGGCGGTTGAGAGACAAAACTCCCCGCCATTTCATGACCGTTATGACAGTTATGATTTGGACATGAAAATTTGACCGATAGATGTTAAAATCAAATTTGTTGTCCCCGCTCAAGCCAAAAAAAAAAAAAAAAAATTGTATTTAGGAATGCAAATTTGGGTCGAATCCAAAGCAAATATGTATAATCTATATCGACCAAAATTTGAATTTGAGATTTGTCGAGCATGTGTAATTTCATACCTCTCAAGCCAACTGTTTCATTTATTTGTAGCACGAGTCTAGAACAGGTTCAAACTCGGGTTTAAAATATATATATATATATATATATATACTTTTAAACTTTTTAATTTCAAACAAATATTTTCCCAATGTACTTAAACATTTCTTATTAGCCCCCATTTAGTTCCTTTTTTTCACAATCTCACCAAGATATTAATATTAATTATTATTATTCACAGTGAAATTAAAGAGAGGGGACCAACCATCAACCATTTGACTCCCTTTAGCCGACCAAATTTGAAAGGGAACGAGTGGGTGTGGTCTCTCTCTGGTCAAGTCCCACGGTTCGAGCCGGTGCGGGTAGTGCGGACGTTTACGGGTCAGATTCGTAGCGAATTTTTTAAAATTCTAAATTCAAAACCCAAACTTGTTTGCTTTCGCATATTATTAGAGGCCCCAACATATATACTTTTATTTTGAGAGATGCCCCACCATATATACTTCACCCACAACTAACACCTCCCATGTAATTAGTAATTTGACTAGTTATTAGCGATCGATTACTTTAATTTTAGTCGCTAAAAATGACCAAACTTGGCAAATTTAAGAAATATTTATTACTCGTGAATTTTATATAATTTTGTTTGTAATTAATCAGTTAAATCTATGAAATTTAAATGTCTAAATCGGTGATTGGTTTTTCCATCTTTTACTTAGGCTTAGTTTGGTATTGAGATGGATCTAACGCTATGAGATAAAATGAAGTTGAGAAAAAGTATATAAGGATATGTTTCTACGTTCTCTGATGGATCGCAAAAAATATATAGTAACCAACTAACTATAATATGCGGACCGATGGGATCGTAAAAAATATATAGTAACCAACTAACTGCAATATGCGGAACGTAATATTACGTACAGAAATAAACATGATATTTTTCCGTTGTCGTTTCTTACTGCACGTAACGCACAAAACCTTAATATCTGTAGTAATATGCTAGCCATCATATGGTTTCTAGAGTTAAATATCTAAATCGTAGGTTATCTAATTCTAACATCTTCTAATATATTTAGATGAATTTAGATAAGTAATTTTAGATAAATAGCTTACTAATAATTTTGTGGAAAGAAAAAAAGTGAAGTTCCATAATTTTACACTCCAATTAAAATAATTTGAAATCCGCTCCTTTTCTAAAGAGCTATTTAGAAGCAGAAGAAATTCGTAAGTTTTACAAAATTCATGAGTTTTATTTCTCACTCTAAAAAAATCGAAAGGCTGATCTTTATATAATTAATAGCGGGAGTTCGTACTATTTCATAATTTGGATGTTGAAACAAATACTTGTTAGCTTAAATAGGCCAGCATTCTTTTTTATGACGGGAGGTTATGTTGGATCGAGCCATATTCGAAATGGCATGAGAATGGATATGTCGAGTCACATTCGAAGTAGCGTAAGTCTGGTTGGGCTGCGTCACAATCGAGATCCGTGATAGTTCTATCTGCACTCTTTAAGTAAATTTGTTGCGTATTTTTAATAACTTGAATTTTTGAAATTAATTGTTAGCGCTAACGATCCGACAACATTGAGGCCAGATCAATCTCCAAGATTTTCAAAAATGAAACAAACCCTATGTTTGTGACAAAATATGTCGCGACATCAAATTCTCTTCTTTTTCTTTTTTCTTTTTTTGGTGCGTGTTGAAGCTCATATATGTTGACTTTATCTTAGGTGCTGACGCAGATTTGCTTGTTCCGTATATTCGTGCCTATCCATTCCACCTTCAAAATGCATACCAATGACAAAAGATACTATACCTTACTGTTCATCTTTTACCAATTTTAGCAATTTTGGTGACGTGGTGTTTCTGATTAATCAAATAATTTTTTTTTTGAAATTATCTGTCACATCGTGATTATAAAAAAAAATTATTATTTTATTTTTTTTGAAATGAAGAAATATAATTGACTTATTATTAATGATATGATACAACTGTGATACAATAGGCTTTTTTCTTATAATAGGTCGGAAAGCGCTAAAAGTAGCATTAATACACTACTATTTCACCGACCGTCCTTAGAGCAAGTAGCAAAAGACTTGATGATTGATAATTAAGTTCGAATTAGTTGATTTACATTTTTAAAATTAAGTAAGTTATTTCTAAATAAAATAAACGAAACGGATAGCATGTTACCTATCTCTAAAGAAAAAAAGTACACTACTATTGTTAAGTGATGAGAAACTACTTTGAAATGTAATTAATCAAACTTAAACTTGTTCCAACCGCGAACTACCCAATTCAAGGAAATGAACTAGTTCATTATATAAATAAGAATCAAAATTTAGTTTTTTCATGGAGTTTCGAGCTTGGGTTCGTGTCATCTCTGACCTTTGGATATCTCTATTTATATGTTTAATGGCCCGTTTAGTTCTCAAGTCACAAGCAAAAACTTTATAAGAAATAATAAATAACAATCTACCAAACCAATAAAATCACACACACACACACACACAAAACCCTTATTTAAATTTCCCATTCATTTTAATTTAAGTTACTCTCTTCGCGGTGAAACTAGGCCAAAAACACGCAATTGATTTTTTTTTTTTTAAAAAAATAAATAGCACGTTACCCGTTTCATTTATTTTATTTAGAAATAAACAGCTGAAAATGTAAATTAATTAGAATTGAAATTTAGAATTCAGGCACAAACTACCAAATTCTTTACCACCTATTCTAGGACGACCAGTAGAACACGCAAATGTTAAAATCAAATTTGTTGTCCCCGCTCAAAAAAAAAAAAAAAAAAAAAAAAAAAAAAAAAAAAAACAATTTCCTGAACGAGACACACGGAAATGTAAAATAGTAACTCTAACCTTTTTCCCATGCACCGACCAATCAGAAGTTTCCGTTCCCTATTTTGTACCCCACGCATTTATCGGACCAAACAAAACTCATTTTACGGACACGTGTCGGTGGAGACGGATGTAGCACGCTAACCCTCGGCCACTTTATATAGAGGCCGAGTTTACAAACGAGCTCTCTCATTCCTCGCTCGATCGCCGTTGCGATCCCTCCGCTTCCTCACTCCCTCTTCTTCTTCTTCTTCTTCTTCTTCTTCTTGTTCCTCTCCCTCTCGCGCCATTGGATCGTCCGATTCGATCCCTAATTACGGAGAAACCGCGATCAGGTACGCGATCGAAGCATCTTTTTGTGGTAATTTTGGTTTCGCGTGATCGGATTTGGCGATTTTTCCCGTTTACTTCTTTGCTTGAGCTTCGATCGGGGGCGAAAACCCTAGTAATCGGGTGCATGGTGGGTGGTGGGGAAGGGGAGGGGAAATTTATGATCGCCTATTCTCTTTGATTTGATGATCCGTGGAGATCACTGTTGCTAGGGTTTTCCCTGTTCGTTTTATTGCGTTTTTAACGGGTCATTTATTATACTCCTTTTTTGATATTGCTATGGATGGCTATTTATCTTGTGATCCTCTCGTTGTTTTTTTTTTTTTTTTTTTTTTTTTGCATCGAGTTTGATGCTACTGAATTAGTGTTTTTCCTTTTATTTTCCCTGCAATTTTGCTCTTGTTTCTGTTTTTTTTTCATTTTACAATGATTTTCGGGACCTATTTGGATGATAGAGTAGTTTATTTATGAGTGTTAAAAGTTTCTTATTATGAAAACATTATAGAGCTTTGTGGGTCATGATTTCCTCATAATGATATGATATATTGCGTAAATAAAATAAATAATTAAAGTTTTATATATTTACTTTATTTTTTTATAATGTTTAATTATAAATTTTCTGTAGCATTAGAGATTTTTAATTTTTTTCTGTTTAGTTCTATACATATTTGGCAATACTTCTAATTAATTAGATTAGAACAAAATATATCAATTCCTTCTAAATTCTAATCAGTTTTAAATTTTAACTCTCTGATTTTCTTTTTATTGATTTGCACTTTCTCAACTTACCAATTGTTTGAATTTAGTTCGTTTTTTTTAATAATTTTAAAGATTCTATTTTAGAATCAAACCCTTATGCGAGATACACGTGATTTTTTTAACTAAAATAATTGCTGATCAGGGTGTATCTTTCCTGGATATTTATTTTGATTCTATCAAAATTTGAAAATCGCTAGTAAACAAAAAAGTTAAATCAAACAATTAATAAATACAAAAACATATAAATTAAATAAGAAAAAGTTTGAAAGGTCAAATTTTAAAATAGATTAGAGTTTATAAAATATCTGTAATAATGAAGTCAAACTAAAAGCAGAAAAGACGACGATCTTTGTGAATTATTTATCGTTAGATCTATATCTTTGATTATTTTCATTCGTTAGATTATACTATTCAACCAACCACCCACTTAATTTAAGGGAGCCCACATCATCTTAACCGCACATCTATTAATCCTAAGAGCTAAAAACTTACAAACGTGATGACATTACTTTTAAAAGTATAAGAGTTCAATTCCTGTAACAATATTCTAACCTAGCTTATTCTACAAAACGCTGTGCAAATTCGCGTTTCCTTTTTTTTCTTTTTTCTTTTTTTTACCTCATAAAGAAAAGGTTTATATATATATATTCCTAATTTCTTTTTTTTCCCTATTTGGGTAAAAGCATAACATATTCCTTGTCGGTTGTGCAGCCCAATTAATGCGGTCGTAGTATGCTCTATGGATAAGACCAAAACATGGCTGACGATGTCTCACATGTTTTGAGCTACACGGCGCTTTCCTGATGGTGTTGTTTTCTCAAAAAATTCTTAATTTTTTTTAAAAAAAAACTATAAAAAATATTTTTTATAGTTTTAATTTTTCAGATGACAATTTTGAAAAATAAAAAAAAAGAAGAACTTCTTGATGAAATTTGAGAAGTTTTTTAAAATTTTTTTAAAAAATAAACGGACGATAATTAATTTTGCAGCCAGAAAAAATATTTTTTGAAATTTATTTCGGAAAACTGAGCACTTTTTGAGCAAATTTAATATGTTACATTTGATGAGAAATAATACATTCACTATAAAAAAATCTTGCATTTAAGAATACTTTAAATGATATTTAGCGATGTTTTAAAGCGACATTTAAAGCGTCGGCAAAAATAATCCCGACGCTTGTAAAAACGTCGTGTAAAGAGTCGTTAAATAAATATGTCGGGATAAATATACCGAAGCTTTTAATATAAAGATCAAAAAATTTATATAAATATTTGATAAAAATATATTTATTGGCTACGCTTAATCATAATATCGGCAAACACTAAATATTAAAGACGTTAGAAAAAAGCGTCGTTTAAAAAGCGTAGTCTAAAACATATTTTGTTGTAGTGCTTGTGCGGGTCTAATAATGTTGGATCATACTCAATGCTTAGGAAGGTCTAAATCCTTTCTCTTTTTTACCTAATTAATGGTGTTCTTATTACTTCAGCAAGGTCCTTGAATCGTTGTATGCTTCTTTGCTATACTTGTTGTGGTCCTTCTAAGTAGTTATTGGGATTGCTGCGTCACTTGTAACGTGTGCCAACAATATCTTTTTTTGTTCTATTTACTAGTTACTACCCATCACCTACTCATTGCCTTTGTACAGATCGCCTACTAAACTCCCAATTCTCAATAACTAAGACTAGATGGAAGCAGAAACCACCATCCACGGCTTCTTAGGCCCGGCCATGGACAAACCTCAATCCAACAACGCGCTGTCGCCGCCGCCGCCGTCGTCGCCGCACGCGGCGGAATCCCCCGCAGCACCATCCGGGACTGCCGATGCGGCGAATTGCTTCAACTGCAGCATCTGCTTGGACTCCGCGGCCGACCCCGTCGTCACCCTCTGCGGCCACCTCTACTGCTGGCCCTGCATCTACCAGTGGATGCTGCACCTGCTCGAAACCGTGTCGTCGCCACCACCGGCGCCGTGGTGCCCCGTGTGCAAGTCGCCTCTCTCTGAGGCCACCCTCGTCCCCCTCTACGGCCGCGGCGTAAGCCGCAAAGCCGTTCCCCCGCAGAGCCTGAATATTCCTAGCAGGCCTTCGGTGCAACCGCGACCGCCGGTCCAACGGCCGCCGCAGATTCACCGCTACGGCGTCGGCGCCAACGACGGCCTCCGCCTGCGTTACGGGTACACGTCGGCACCCGTGTTCTACTCGACGGCGGGGGGAGCGATCGGGGGGATCGCGGCGGCGGTTCTGCCGTTGGGGCTCGGGAACGGTCACACGGATCGGGTGGATTACGATGCCCCGCACGGCGTTGCGGTTCACGGGGGCGGCGGGAGGATGAGGGCGAGGCGGTGGGAGAGGGAGGTGGAGAGGACGTTGCACCAGTTATGGCTCTTCATCTCCCTGTGCGCGATACTGTGCCTCCTACTCTTCTGAGATGGAAATTATAACAGCATTATTATTATTATTATTATTATTATTATTCTCTTTCTATATATTGTAGTTGTAATTTCTCACAAGCATGTAAATTCTAAATAGTGGTCAAGAATGTAATGTAGTGAAGTAGTACATATATATTATCTTACAAGGGTAATCAACCTTACATTGTAAGTTTCAATCTCATATTTTATTTATGTGTTCTATCTTTTTATTTAGAACATGTGACTCTCCAACCATTTATGTAGACACCGGGATTTCTTAATTATAATACATGAAAAGAATATATATATATATATATATATATATAGAGAGAGAGAGAGAGAGAGAGAGAGAGAGAGAGAGAGAGAGAGAGATTTTGTGGATAATTTTGTTTGATAATTATTAGTGTTTGAGTGAAGACGTACGTACCCTACGACATATTTGTTCCACTTGGTCTGTTTGTCACGTCGCTGCAATTAATTTGGCTTTTACTCGTAATCATCAATCAACTGTCTCCTTCAATAACAATTTCTTTAATTAATTTCTTCTAGAAAACGTCTCTTTTCCTACTTTTTTTTTTGGATAAAAATTCTATTGACATTGTCACCTAGCTAAAAGTTTGGGGACGATGGGGATGGGCGCTGCGTGGCCAGGGGGCGTCTATCCTTATCCTCCTTTTCTCTTCATCAGTTTCTCTCTCTCTCTCTCTCTCTAGAAATCAAGGTCAATATATATATATTTTTTTTCTCGCGGTGGGCGTCCACATCGTCCCCAAACTTCTAGTTTGGAAACAATGTCCATATAATTTTTGCCCCCTCCTTTTCAAAGCTTGGAAGTGTTATGGCCGCAATACATCAACTCAACCTAAAAATAACCAGTTCGCACACTAAACAATACCATCTTGTTAGTAGTGTGCTAGTGGAGCTTAAAAATCCTATGAAAGGGGCTAAATAGCTTACGAGTTACCATTCTAAAAGTGCTTAATTATGCAAAAGAAAAAAGAATCTCAAAATAGTCTTAACATTTCACTTTACATTCATGATAGTTACAACGTGAATCATGGCATAACAGATGTAAAAGATTGTGACTCGTAAGAACTATTCGGCTATCTTAAAAGCACGTATTGATAGAAATTAATGATACATCTATTACACTTAAAGAGTTCAATTACAATACTCACGAATTTCGATCAAACTCAATCATTATAAAGGTTAAATCTATTGTTGGCCCTCTTACTCTTAGGTCTATTATGGATCACAACTTCATTAATTTAACTTATTAGTCTCTTGTCTCTGTTATACCTATTTTAGCTAATAATAAATACTTATCATCACAAACAAACAAAGAAACTTTATTGGAGAAGCTTTGGACTAGCTCTAGTACAATATATATTATAAAAAAAAATCGATGTAGTAGTAAATAGTAAAAAATTGGTCTCAAAACTTTATAATAATTATATCATAATATAGGACCTAGGCTGGTATACTATCAATAACACCAAGCGTTTGGTGTTATTAGGTTTTCAGCCATTAGATGAAAAAATAAACGGTTAGAATGATTGGGCTCTAGGGTTGAGTGAGTTATTGGTTCAATAGTATAATCTAATGAGTAAAAATAGTCAACAAGTTAAATCTAACGGCGGAGAACTTGATAGCACCAAACGTTTGGTGCTATCGATAGTATCCCAGCCGAACTCCATAATATAGAATATATATTATACATATTATCTTTAATTAAAATGGCACAGTAAAATATACTCCATTAATTATAGAGCCCATACTGTTTATTTCAAACATTTGGTAATCCACCTTTAACAACCGTACGTTGAAATCTAGCTTAAACCGTAGGTTTTTTTTGTTTGACTCCATGTGTAATGCTCTCATTGATCGTGTTGCTTCCTCTTTGATCATATATATGTATATATACATATATACACATACACACACACACACTTAACTCCCCCTCAATAATTAAGCAACGTTTTAGGATCTTGTAATCTAAGAAGTTTGAGGGATTAGTATCTCTCAATTCTTGTCCTTTTAGCTATTAATAAGAAAAGTGGGCAGTTAACTATTTTCCTTGTTTAAAAATAGAATGGTTGGTTTTTATTTATAGTTTGTGCACTACTTTATATACAAAGTAGCTAGCTAGGAGATTGATATCTAAGACCAATTTAATAATTAATCATCATTGTGGGCGAAATTAAGTTTGTTGCTTACCAACCAACACCATATCTATCTCCTCCTCTTATATAGTATAGGAACAATTAAAGCTCCCCAGTAAGGACGATGAACGTATTCTGTTCATTTAATCTTTATTCAAATTCAATGATGTGATAAAATTAAGAGGAGGAGACGTGCTTTGACACAAAAATGTGGTACCATAGGATTGATTATTATATTTGTTTGTACTTATATTACTTGACAATATGGCTATTTAAATTAGCTAAAAAAGTAGTTGATTTTACAAAAAATAGCAAGTAAATGGACCCGGGTCTAGTCCAACTGGGCCGATCGAGTGAGATCTCGAACTCGGACATTGGTCCGAGTCAAGTTGCCGAGTCAAAGCGCGGAGAAAAAGAACAAAAAGATTCTCTAATAAAGCGATCTAAACGGGGATATGTTTATTTATATTTCATTAAATAAATACATCCAAAACCCCCCATTCTTATTTCTTAATTTGTTCTTAGACGCCAAAACAGTTCTTTGTGCGCCCCATTTGCCTTTTTTTGTATTTTTGCCTCTTTTACCTGTACCCTCTCAATAGCTTTAACTAAGCCTACTCCATCAGAAGGGTTCGTGGGGACCCAAAAAAATAATTATGGGGAGCTCCTTTATATGCTTCTTTTATCGTTAAATTTCTGTAAAAGTTCTTATCTGTTAGAGGTCTAAAGAGACTCGAAGAAAAGCACACGCAACTTCCCATAACCTAGTTAAACAAGATTGAATGGGAGAGTTGTTTTGTGTGCTATATTAGATCAACTTCGAGATATGTGATTATCTGTTCTAAAACTTTCGTTGATTCATCAACTTCGAAATAAACCGACCGTCCCTAAAAGCTAAACTAAATGGCCATTGGCTGAGCACTGCGACCTAGCTCGAATCTCGCCGATTCACATTTTCACAAGCTTTATTTCTAAACGAAATAACGGTTTTAGCCATAATGGCTTCTCAAAAAAAAAAAAAAAAAAAAAAAAAAAAAAACTTCCAGCGGACTAGATTTTTACTAAGCTTTCAGCAATCTTGTAATCTTGTAAAGTAATTAGGCGGAGAGAAATTAATAATATCAGTTTCAAAGATAGAAGTACAAATCTGTGTCTTAGGTTCCAGGCTTCCAGCAAGCATTCAACTTTTTTAAGAACGATAGTCTAAGCATTGTTACTAATTCTGCTTTCTTGATCTCTTTCATGTACATTTTTTACTTTTTTTTCTACTCTTTTTTATTTTTTTTGTGAAGCCTCAGCTATTTTCCTTTCAATGCGAAATTTATTTTCCTATTGAGTAAAGCAAGCGTCATGTTATTAAAAAAAAAAGAAAAAGAAAAAGGTGAAAAGTGCGGAAGACAACCCTCTTAACTTTCATGCCATTTTTGACCATTTACGCACAAGTTTTGCATTAAAAATAAAAAGTTTCGAATAAAATTAATGATAATTTTCGTAAGTCTAATAGTTCTAAACACTTTTCCAAAAATAGAAGAGTAAAACTTGCCAATATTTAAAAATTATTAATTACCAAAATTAAATAAAATATGAATAATAAAAAGGTTGATATCACGAGATTAAATCTTAAAATGGAAACTTGCTTGTGATTTATTTTATTTTATTTTGAAGCTGCGTGTGGTTTGTTTATTTCAACTCTTTACTAAGAAGAGCTAATACTAAAGATAGAAGTGGACACCAAAATAATTCGAAAAGATCGTAGGCTCGAACCCATCTCTCTTTTGTAACTTGTAAGCAGAGGTTGTCTTAAGATAATTGGTGTTAAATTCCCCAGTTTCAGTTTCAGGGGTGCACTTCAAAATCAAAATATATAATCTTTTATTTGTTTCAGAAATCTCTTATCTTTATTCGTTGGTCTTCTGCAGTAGTTGGATTGAGAGATGTGCGGTTAGGATGATGTGGGCCCCTTAGGGTGAAGTGGGTGGTTGGTTGAATAATATGATCTAACGGGTGAAAATCATCAAAGGGGTGGATCTAACGGTGAAAAATTTGATAGCACGGAGACCTTCATGCTATTGATAGCATAGCAGCGGGACTCTATTATTAATATAAGATTATATTTTGGTGTAGGGTGTTTCCACATTTTTATCTTAAAATAATAGTAGAGAGCAGCAGAACACAGTTGCTTTCCTTTCAGGCGGATTCACACACACCAATCCTCCGCTCCTCTCTCTCTCTCTCTCTCTCTTGCACAGTGCACTGCTTCTTCTTCACTCTCTCTCTCTCTCTCTTTCTCACTCTCTCTCTCTCCTCTGTGTGTGTGTGTGAGAGAGAGAGAGAGAGAGCGAGAGAGAGATACTAGGGTTAGAGGAGGAGGAGGAGGAGGAGGGGGGAGGGGGGGAATGGGGGGTCCCTTGGGGGCGATCATAGGGAGGTATCCGACGGCGGGGAGCGACCCGGAGGGCCAGATGGACGGCGGGATCATACGCCACAACCGCAAGTGCCGAGATTTGGTGTTCCTCGTCGTCTTCATCGCCTTCTGGGTCGCCATGATCGTCAACTCCAGCTTCGGATTCAACCAAGGCAACCCATTGAGGTGATGAAACCCACCAACAACGCCCTGTTTTTGGGCTTTTTTACTTTCGAAAGTAACAAAAAAGGAGGTCTTTTTTTGGGGGGCAAAAATGGGTCTTTTTGGAGCCTTCGTTGTGATTCCTCAACTGGGGTATTCATCAATTTACGATTTTTTTTTATTTTTTTGAAAAAATTTCCCTCTCGCACCCTCTGCCTTGTTTGAAATGCGGTCTCTTGGATGCGGTTCATGTGCTTAATTACTGTAGTTAGAGATTTGGAAAGGAATGGTTTGTTTCTGGGTGGTTGGGTGATTTGTTGAGCTTATGTGCTAAAGGCTAGTTTGATTAGGTGAATGAGTTGAGCCCTGTTCATGAAGAATTCGTTTTGAATGGTTTTTCTTTTGAGGACCCACAATTTACATTTTAAAAAAAGTAGTTTTTGAACTCGGTTAGTACTCAGTTTGTTCTTTTTGTGCTAAAGATGTTGTGAGACCCCAGGATTTGGAACAATCCTATATATAAGGTATAATAGGATTAAACTTCTTACCTTAGCCATAGCATTTTGAGTGGTCGTTAGACCCAAGAGATTAAGAAGGCTAAGTGTGCTAGAGATGAAGTAGTTGTAAGATGGGTGACCTTCTGGAAATTGGGGCGTCATAGATGTCGCATTAGCGATTTCGTGGTTCAATGCTATACATGTAGTTTGGAAGAAAAATGCGACCTTTTGTGGTTATTACTTAGTTTGGGAAAAGAGATCTGGCTTTTTTAGCCTATTAGGGTTTTTGGCATTAAAATGACACTCCTGCATATTTTGCAAACTTATAGTGTTTAGAGCGAGTGTGTCGATCGGTTTTGAGTTGAATATATTATGCAAAGATCGATTTTGTTGGCTCCAATTGACATGAAATTCTATCGATTTTTTCTGTTTTGTTCTTTCTACACAATGAATCGCACATAAAACCATAGAATGAATATTCACATGTATGTTCTCTACACTTAAATACACTGTCCTCTTTTACATGTATTTTGGTTAGTCCCTTTCTCCTTGTTTTCTTTTTATTTATGATCGGTCTATTAATCAGTAGAATAAAAGATCTCATGCAGGCTTACATATGGATTGGACTACAAAGGAAATATGTGTGGCGACAGGCATGGTAACCCAGATTTGCGTGAACTTGAAGTTAGATACTGGATGAACCCAAACCAGGTCTACCAAAGCGGTCTAAAGAATAGCCAATTCAATCTTGCCGATGCTAGAACCATCTGCTTGATGGAATGCCCCATCCCAGCAGAAGATGGTGTGAATTTTGTATGTGACTATCCGGAGGGTGATATTCGACTATCGGTTGACGACTGGATCGACAGGGACTACGATTATTTTGAGTTCCTCACACCAGAGATGAGGAATAGCTCTCTTCAGTTACAGGGTCCGTGCTATCCTGTCATATTTCCGAGCGTAAACGGTAAGTCTAGCACCTCTAAAAGTTAAGTAATTAGGACTTGCTTTACAAAGTAATTTTTGATATTTCCTGAGGGTTCTGTTTGGATGTGAGAGGGAGATATTTGGATGCATCTTTTCATATATACTTTATTGGCATGCCAATGGTTTAGAGACATATATGTTATGCAGTTGTTGGCATCTTTTAATACTCCCCATTAACCAATTACCACATGCCACTTGAGTCGGCAAGATTATCATACATCAGCTCAAAATGAAATAGATTGGACAAACAAGTGTCCCCTTAGGTGGCTAACATCTACAGCAACTAGTTGGAACGAAAAAAATTTCTCTTTTTTGCGACAGTTTATATTATATTAAGAGCATAGACATTTGCAGTATTTGTGTAACCATTCATCTGCCTCTATTAGAGATCATTGTAGTTTTCCTCAGGAATGCAACTACTAACGAAGATTTTTGTACCTTTATTAGCCTTTCAGGCACCAAATGTATATGCCTAAATTCTGTCAGTCATGTATGAATTTTTTCAATATTTATTTTGGGCGGCATCTAACTGATTTTGCATTCTTCTTATTGCTTCAGTGTTTTGGAGCTGTCAATTTATTGCACGTGCATCAAACGTATCTTTGAGGCATTGGCAGCAGATGGGCGGCATCAACATCAATGAAAACATATTAATAGATAAAACTATTCACAAGGCCATTAATTCCCGATCTGCTGTCTTGAAGGTTTGGGAACAATATCTACTACAATATATATATTTATCGCAATGATAGCTTTGACAACTTCCGTAGTTACATAATCTGAATATTTGAACCTTTGGGTGCTTAGCTTTGTCTCTGGACACGATGTTTCTAGATAGACATGGAATCATGCATATTTTCATGCAGTTAGCTCATTGTGAGAAGAGAACAAACTGAGGTACTAAAATTTTGTCTGGTCTGCAGAGATATGTTGCTGATATTGGAAAATCCTGGCCCGTGTTGATTGTATGTGGAGGAATGTTGCCTCTTTTCCTGTCTATAATCTGGTTATTGATGATTCGTCATTTTGTTGCTGGCATGACATGGATAACTGTGTTTCTATTCAACGCCCTCATAATATCTGTTACTATGTTCTACTACACAAAAGGTAGGGTATACTGTGTCCCAAAATCTTTCGCGAGTAATTATATACATATATTAGCTAATGGTAAAAAGTTTTGAAGTTATCATTACTTTCTGAGCGAGCCCTCATGATCTCATCTTGTTAACTGTTTTGTGCTATAAACTTCTCAACTATTTCATGTTTTTTAGCTGGCTGGATCGGTAATGATGCCTTATCAGTTGTCATTGGTGAAAGCGATCCATATGTGAACATTAGTGGCCGAGTAAGTTCCTGACTTGTTTTTCCTTTTGCCTTTCCTCTTTTTGTGTGTGTGTGTGTGTGAAGGCAGTTGCTTATCTGCGAATACTTCTTTATTGAAGTACTGCTTCCTCCATTTTCTTACCTACCATACTCTCTTTTATTTAGGAAGTGAATCACCTTCGTGCTGCAGCGGTTCTGATGACGATCGTCATGATTATTGCTGTTCTCTCTTCAATAGCCGTTATTCGCCGTATTCTTATAGCAACATCTGTTCTGAAGGTTAGCACATATCATTCTAAAATTAATTTATACAGTTGAGAAATTTGGAATTATTTCAAGTCAAAAAGACTTTTGTTGTAAGAGTTACTATGGGTTAAGGGACATTACTTATAACCTATGTGTATGCAGGTTGCTGCAAAGGTTATTGGGGAAGTTCAGGCTCTTATTGTTTTCCCGGTTCTACCCTACGCCATCCTTGCTATCTTCTACATGTTCTGGTTTTCTGCTGCACTCCATCTTTTCAGCTCTGGTCAAATACTCAAAAATGACTGCAACGGTAATTGCTGTTCGTATGATCTGAAGTCCAACAAGGTAAATTGCGACAGTTGCTGTGGCTATAGCATTCATTACACCCCTCATATTGGCATTTCCATCCTTTTCCACCTATTTGGGTGTTATTGGGCGACACAATTCTTCATTGCTTGCTCTTCTACGGTAATTGCTGGATCAGTTGCTTCTTACTACTGGACCCGTGGTGAGATATCGGTAAGTTGTTTCAATACCTTTGTCAAAATTGAGCCTTGTACTTCTCATATTTCTACAGATTTAGAGTAAAAAAACATTTTGACTCTCTCTCTCTCTCTCTCTCTCTCTCTCTCTCTCTCTCTCTCGCTTTGGCTTAGTCAAATGAAAATCAATCATTTTCCTGAAATAGACAAAATGTTATATATTTACAAAAAAGTCAATGAGTGTGACTAGTAGGATGTAACCCATTATCTGTTCTTTTCATATTTACTTTGTTCAAGTTTCAACAATAGTTAGGTTAACAGAGAGTCTTTCTCCCTGTATTCTATGCTATTAGTTTTTCACGCTTGTATTGACAATATACGGGGAGAATAAATTGTACAGTGGTATGTAGATGTGAATCCATGTATCTCCAAAACCACAGGATTTTTTTTTATCAGAAGCAACTATTGAAACACATTAAAAGCAATTAATTGATTTGGATTTCTAAATAATATGTAAGAGAAAAAGGTATTGCTAAAATGTTTAGCTGTTGCATGCTTAACTTTAAAATTCTAACTCTTCCATTTTGCCTTTTCAAAGGCTTTGTTTTCCTTTGTGAGAGAATGACTTGAATTGTGTTCAATACAGGAGGAGATTCCATTTCTCCCTGTATTCTCTTCCGTAAAACGTCTCCTGCTGTACAGTCTTGGGTCCGTTGCTCTTGGGTCACTGGTGGTGTCAATTGTGGAGTGGGTGCGGTTTATACTCGAGTCTCTTCGCCGCAGGTTGAAGCATGTTGATACTGTTTCTGAAAGCTGTATGGGGAGAACAATGTCCTCTTCTTCTCAGTGTTGCCTAGGGTGCATAGATTGGACCATCAAATCCGTGAATCGGAACGCTTATATTATGGTAAGTCTCTGGATATAATTTTGGGTATTATGTAACATAAACTTCTGATTTTTTTGTTTTAATTCTTTTGAACAAAAATGAACTACAGTGATTGACTTTTTTTATTTCTTTTTCCCATAGACGATAATTTGAAGTCCTGAACAATCCACAGCTAATTTGTTTCTGTTTCTATTTCTTTTGGTGCTGTAGATAGCAATCACTGGGAAAGGTTTCTGCAAAGCTTCTGCAATTGCAACGGGATTGATAATGAATAATATTTTGCGGATCGGAAAGGTGAATGTCATCGGGGATGTTATTCTCTTTCTTGGGAAGCTGTGCGTCAGCCTCTTCTGTGCGCTCTTTGCGTTTCTTATGTTGGACACTCACAAATACAAATCCGCGCACAACAAGATCTCTTCTCCTCTGTTTCCTGTTCTGGTATGTTCCTCAACTCTGTTGCAGTTAATCTCTCACATATTCGAAGTAGTAATATTGTTTTTCTCCTTTGTCGGATATTATTAGTCTACCTGTTTCTCAAGAGAGCACGGTCATCTTGCTGAAATGGACTCCAAAATCGGTGACCTTTCTTTGGATTCAAGGAGGACTAGTCGTTACTCGTCATTTACTCGTAATAGACTCATTTTTCTAAACCACCGCTAGGTTTTGCACGATCATCTGGTGTTTCATGCGCTTCACATAAATGCTTCAAATTACGATAACAACTTTTCTGTTTCGTTTCATCGAGCTGAGTGAAACCATATATAATCTTGGATGATGCATATATAGAGAGAATAGTTCCGAAAGGTCATTATCGGTAGCTGTTCATTTACATTCAGACTCTTTAACTTTTGTTGTATGGTTGTGCAGGTATCGTGGGCTCTCGGCTACATAGTCGCGACCCTATTCTTCGCGGTTGTGGAGATGTCGATCGACACCATCATCCTCTCTTTCTGCCAAGATGCGGAAGAACATCAAGGAAATGCCCAATACGCACCTCCGCTTCTCATGGAAACACTGGATAGCCAAGGCGAAATGCAGAGACTAACCCAAGGATCGTGAGACAGACTCATTTTTCTGATCCTCATCACAATCCAAATCTATTCGCCCTCCTATGCTTGGCCTCAATTTTTTTTTTTGTTTTGGGTCGCTTAGTTTTTGTTTTTTTTTTTTTCAACAGTATTATCGGGTTTTTTTTGTGATGGGATTTAGTAAGTTAATGCATTCTCTTCTTCCATATGCTGTGTATTAGTGTATTAGAGAAGGAAAAGCTAATGATGCACTGGTTTTCTCACACTGCTAGTGTGTGCTCTTCAGCAATATAAGTTATTCTAACATGAGCACATGAAATGAGAATAGATGTGCCTCAATATTATTATACAAATGAGGTGACTAAGGTAAAACCCTTTCTCCTTTGCTATTTATCTTGATCAAAAGTTTACTGTAAGGTTTTAAGTGTCTGTCGGTACGGGTCTTATTCACCGTGTCGTACCGTGCCAACAAGATACCAGCACGATTCAAAATTCTCTATTCTTTAAATTAGTAAGTAATTTTTTCAATAAAATTTAAAAGATGAGATAAAAAAGACATAATAAATAGTTAGAATATTTTGCTGCTAAAAAAAATAAATATTTTATGCTATTATGTGTCGGCATATAAAAATTTTTATGCCCGACACGTATCGACACGGTGGCACGGCTCGGTGTTATACCGTGCCGGTAAGTTTTTGACACGATCTCATACCACGACACTTAAATTTTTTATTTACTGCATGATTTTATTTGTCTTAAACGGAATTTGCAGTATCTCTCCACGTAGTAGTCGTGAATCAATCAACCACCAATTAGGGCATGTTTAGTTCACCACAGGGGAGAAGGAGAAAATGAATTAGAAGTAGATCAGAATCGGAATGGAAATGGGAATGAATGATTCCTTTTGTTGAAAAGAAATAGGTGAATAATTGGCTCCTTTTTTTTTACCCTTTTGACCAACTTAGGGAATTAGATTCGAAGGGAATGTGATTCGATAAATCCACCAACCACTCACTCATAACAGCCACTAATATATGAGAAATTATTTTCCGCATACACGGCATATCTAAAACCACAATCTCAAGTACTTGGAATAAAAAAAATCTACTCCACTTTACATTATCTTATATAATTTATGGGATTCAAATAGTATTATACACAAAAATCATAACTTTTGGGTATCGTTTCTTTTATGGATCGGGAAGATTCATTTCTAAACCATTATTTTCAAACATGTTAAATTATGAATTTTTTTTTATTATCTTCAACCCTATGATTACTCCAGAAATATAATAATAATCTATTCGTTTCGTTTATTTTTTAAACAAAATAAACTTACTTAAAAATATGAAGTAATTAAACTTTAAAATTTAAATTTTAAATACCATCTATCAAGTTTTAATTTTGTGTTTTGAAACATCAATAACTATAGATACAGCTCGTATTGCGCAACATGCAATAATTTATCGATGAAAACAATGGAATAATAATAAAATAATAAAAAAATCCAGGAGGTAACATATTTGTATTTGAGTATAGAAACCATCACATCTCTAATTCTAAGTTTCTAACTGAAAAATAAAATCATGATAATAACAGAGAAGTTATAATGTCGATAAGATGCTAAAATTAGTAAACCAATTAAATAGCATTGAACCAGGACCCAATCTCCAACAAATAAACACCCATCAATAAAAATCCCAGTATATCAAATCGGAGAAAGAGATCAATACATCGAGATTGAGAGTTTGTGTGTGTGTGTGAGAGAGAGAGAGAGAGATTGACACAAATGAGAGGGAGAGAGAGAGAGACCTAAATAAAAAGAAAAAGAAAAAAGAAATCTGTTTAGGTTTTGAGGTGTTTGCGAACCTTGTACCAGCCCTTCTTGCACGAAGCTCCCACCACCTTCATCCCCCTCTTGCACGGCGGGCCAACGACCTTCATCCCCTTCTTCAGCAGCTTCTTCAACTCCTTCGCCTTCTCCTTCAACTGCTTCTCCAAGTCCCCCATCGTTCCCTAACCAAGCTCCGCCTAGGGTTAGGGTTAGGGTTAAAGCGCTCCCTCCCTCTCTCTCCCTCTCTCTCTCTCTCTCTCTCTCTCTTCGCTTCGATCGATTCCTCTTTTCAAATGAGAGAGAGAGAGAGGGGTTCGGCGCTTTTTAAGAAGGGGTCTCCCGCTTTTGGCGCGATTTAGAGGGAAAGGGAAGGGACACGTGGCGGGCGATTGGGGGCGATTTGGTTCGCATTTGTGCGGTAGAGATCGCGGTTGGAATTGGGTGGAAACAGAGTGGAAAAAGAAGCAACCCTCGTTTCTTTTACTGGCGACGAGTTATGATAATCCCCAGCTGTAATGTAATTTCAAGAATAGCAAGTGGTTCTACGTTCACAACTGACAGAACAAAAACGAGCTTCCCCATAAATAAGAAGATCGATTTATCTTTCTTAGAATGCTAATATTAAAAATATCATTTTTACGCTCCAATTATTTTAAATATACCTGCGGAGTTAAATTCTATTATTAATGAACTATTAGTAATAATTATTATCTGTATGAAATTATTATTTTGCCCTTTCAAATATACACTTCCATCATCACCAACTCTTTCTTATTTGCTCTTAAGTTAGGGATATAAAAAATATTTTAATTTTCAGTCTTTTTAAATATACCCTTCTACCATTATCAAAATTTTTTATTTACCCTTAAGTTAAGGGCAAAAAAATATTTTAATTTTTTTTAACTCTAGTAAATGTCTAACTCACATATAATGCAAGTTAACTTAACGGACATAACTGCAAGAATATTTTAGAATAACGGATGAATATACAAGAGATATATTAAAAAGAAAAAAAATAGGGGTAAAAAAAAATTTTCTAAAGTTTTGAGAGGTACATAGGCAATTATTCCTATATTTGTATTTACAAAAGAAAAAAAAAATGTCGTTGTACTGCACTAAAAATGATGGGGTTTTGATCTTTCCTAAGAAATTGAGAGTTTAGGAAGAACATGATTGACCTCCACGAATCACGGAAACAAGCAGGCTCTGAATGTTTCAAGTGTTCTATGAAAATGATCCCACTTGAAGGGCATAAATGCAATTACGGACTACTTTTAGAAGGTACAGATGCAAATTTTCATGCTCTATCGTATGATTGGCCCGGATCTGCTGGACAAGATATAGCTAAATCTCCAGCTGCAATCTCTTTACACTTGAAAATCGAAATTACTAGAATACACATCTTGACATTGTAGGTATTGATTGAATTGAGAAACAAAAGAAAAAAGTAAAATCAAATGAAAGAATAATCATTTGATATAAGCAATGGTGCACCCGTAGTTCATGGGGCTTTCCTCTTCAAACTTGGCCACTCGAGGATGATTTCGAAGAATGTTTAGGGCACCCGCCTTCACGGCGCCGCTGCCCATCCCGTGAACAACAAAGAGAACCTGGTAAGATCTGCTCCCCGATATCGCCATTTGAAGGTGATGTGATGCTTCTTCGACCCGCATCCCCCGCAGATCGACTGTGTTCTTCGATGTCCTCACGGCCGGCCCGAAAGAAGCCTCCTCTTCATTTTCCTTTACCTCCATGGATGGTCTCCTCAGATACTTCTTTTGCTCCTAAAGCAAGCAAAAAGTAAGAAGAAATTATAAGCAATATATTCAAATTAGGCACACTTCTCAGCCAGTATCACTGATTTAAATGTATTTGGCTTCTAAATGCATATACAGAGATAAATGCCGAGTATAAATATAGAAAACACCGGAACCAAATCTTTCCAGTTGAAACTTTTTCAAGAATGGAATTGAAATGAAGTTAAATTTTACAAAACTCAGATGATGATACTAAAACCAACAGTGACTAAATTTCGAAAAGATCCATTTATCAATTATTATTTGCAGTAGGTAGCTTGGTAGCTAGACAAGTTCGGTAGCGTGGAATAATGCACATGTTGCACAGAAAATTGAACTGGACTTCACGAAGCTTGGAAATTGGTAAATAAATCAGATGATGATGGATATAAAATTGTTGTATACAAACCTGTCCTTTTATAAGTCGAGAAGTAGTCACTGCCATATCCTTGATAGTTCTTTGGAACAATTTCATGTCATATTTCTTCACACGAACCTTTATTTTTCCATACTGAACCATAGTAACGCCATCCTCTCCAGGTTCTTCGACGACTGTCGCCAACTTACCTCCTAAACCTTTAACATATACTTTGTCTCCAATTTGAGGGACATAGGAATTCTGATTCTCTGTTCCTTCATCAAACATATCATCTGTTGGAGTGTGAGCTGCAACCAAAGAGGCAATCGCCGCTTCTGCTCCTCTCATTATTGAATTAAATTGATCAGGAGTTGCATCCTGGAGTCGATTCTCAAAGTTCTTTACTATGGAGTCCATTTGAGACTTCACAACCTTTAGTTCCTGTTGTATTAATTGAGTTTCTTTTGCCTTTAGGGCCACCTCCCGCCTATCAAGATCCTCAGCCTCAGAATGAATCTAACAGAGTAACAGAGCAGTAACAGCATGATAATAAAATCAATATATTCCCGTAAAAATATAACTTAGGAAATTAATATCAAAATTCACAGGCAACTATAGCCAATAAAGAGCCAAAACTCGAACAAATATAATATGAAAGAGTTGGGCTAACGATAACTAGGTTCACTGGCACATAATTATGGCATTTTCATTTTGCAACTGCTCTCCAGATCTTAGTTATCTAAGTAAAGAGTGATGCCTAGCACGAGTATTTAGCTCATAAACATATCTTGAAAAATAATGAGATTATTAAAGAGAAAAAAATAATGCAGCAAACCAGACATTAGTTCCATTATCATGTTCTGTATTCAATTTTTAGAGAAGAAAGCACCACACGACCAGGAGACGTCAATGAAATGAACATGCATGCTACAACGAACACAGTGATCCGTCGTGCTGAAAAGAATACCTCGTCATAAAGTTTCTTAACATCTGAAAGAACTGAAGCAGATTTTTTTGCTTGATATTCTAGGTGGCTCCTTTCTTCCAACAGAGACTGATACAGCAAACCCTGCCGTTCCTTTTGTTTATCAGGCATTAGCATCTCAACCCATTCTTGTGCGCGGTCGAGCACTTTATGATCAAACCCAATCGATTTAGCAATACTCAGAGCATTGGAACTACCGGTACTCCCCCACAATATTCTATATGTAGGCTGCAAGGTTTCCGTACAAAACTCCATTGCAGCATTCTCAAACCGAGAATCAACAGCTTTAAGACGACTCAAATCAGCATAATGAGTAGTCACAACGGCTAGACCAACGCGATCACAAAGATACTGCAAAATGCTGGTGGAAAGAGCCACACCTTCTGAAGGGTCTGTGCCACTGCCTATCTCATCAACCAGAACAAGCGATTCTTTCGAAACAATGTTGATTATTTTGCGGAGTCGTGAAATGTGCCCACTAAAGGTAGAGAGGCTATGCTCCAATGACTTGAATTAAGAAAAAAGAAGAATTTCATCAACAAATCAAATTTGATCACCAAAATACAAAAGAATATCAGCAACAACTACCTGGTGATCACCAATATCCGCAAGAACCTGACCAAACCATGGAAGTGAGGGCGTAGTCTTAGCAGGCAAAAAAAGTCCAGCCTTTGACATAAGAGAGGCCAAGCCCAAGGTTTTCATAGTGGCAGTTTTCCCTCCAGTATTAGGTCCGGAGATGACGACCACCTTTGTGGTATGCCCTATTTTTATATCCAGGGGAACAGGAAGTTCCCCAATTGGAAATTCTGAAGAATCTTCCACTATTTGACTTGATTTTACCATTTTCAGCCTTTTGAGGGAAGGTTCAAGGAGCACAGGATGCTGAATACCTTCAATATCAACTGATAAATTCTCATTTTCCCTCGTAAAAGTCGGCCGCATACCATGAATCCACAAAGAATATGCACCTCTAGCAGAAGCAAGGTCCAACTCTACAATCTTATCCATCAAATGCTTAATCTCTCCTTCTGAGCCAGCTATTTCTGAGGTTAGAAAGCCCAAAATAGCAATCTCCTCAGCTTTCTCATCACTCAAGAGCTTCACTTCCATGTTGTTCAGGTCAACCGCATCTCTTGGCTCCATGAAGTACGTCATGCCCGAGCTGCTGGAGCTCAAAACAATTCCCTCAGGAAGAAGAGATTTGTGCGAAGCTTTAACACCAACACACATTCTAGACCGGCGCTTAGTGATCAATGGGCTATCGATACCTCCAGCCTGGAAAACCCTAATCGACACCTCTTTCAATAGAGAATCCAGTTTCTCCATGTTTACCTTCCTATCCATCCTTATTGACTCCAACTTCTTACTTGCCCGATCGAGAACCATAGAGAGAGTACAATCAACACAAAATTCTATACTCTGAGCCAGTTCTGTCAGAAAATCACAATCTTGTAGTATGCGAAGAAGAGGAGAGTACCTGCTAGAACTAGAATTACCAAAAATTTGTAAAAAATTAGTTCAATCTTGTATTCAAAGCCTAAAAGTATGACAATAGAAACCAACCAAAAGAGCATCTTTTTGCACTTTTTTAAGATAACGTTAGAGAGAGAGAAAAAAAAAAAAAAAAAACTCATAATTTTTTCTCTGCCTCTACTAATACAGTTAAACTATGGCCTACAAATGTTACAGTTCAATATATTCACATAAGAAAACAAACTGCAGCTTCAAATCAAGGAGTTTTAAGAACCAAATTAGGAGCACATCACCTGTCGGAATCGCCGGAAGCTTGCTTCAGCTGCTCAAAAACCCTTCCTGCGGCCCGAAGGCTCCGCTCCACAGCGCAAAGCTCCCGGACGGTGAGCAACTCCCCAGCCACCGCCGACCTCACGATCTCCGACACATCATCAACACCGGAGAAATCCAACGGCACCGGAAGCAGCACGGCGGCGGCCGTCTGGTCCAAGAGCCGCTCGCTCCCCTCCCGGTCTGCTCCGACCGGGAGCTCCCCGCTCTCGCACGTGGCGCGCCCCGCGCTGGTGGAGGCGAACGCGGCGACCTGGGAGCACACGGAGCGCCATTGCAGGGACTCCTCCGTCTCCCTCCTGAGCTCCTCGGAAGCCCTAGAGTCGGCGGTCTCCGGGATTCGCGTCACAGTAGCCCTAGCTTTAAGGCGGAGGGCGCGGGGTTCCTCCCGAAAGAGCTTTGTAACGCTAACCCTAGAGAGGACGATGGGCGTTGAAACCCTAGGTTCGGGGGAGGTGGAGATGGGTATGGCGTCGATGGAGAAGAGGAGAGTCGGGGTTTTTCCTCTTGGGAGGAGGAAGCAGTGAGAGGCTCCCATGAGGAAGGAGACTCTCTTTTCCTGCTCTATACATACAAATAGCTACTGTTGCCTCATCCGTTTGTTTGGAGGGAAAGACGAATATCCCACTTGTACAGTTGTACCATAGGACTAGCACAAGTGAACAACTCTAATAAAAAAATAATTTATATATATAAAAAGAAAATTACTACACTTAATAGCTAGGAATAAAATTGAAATAAATTAAAAAGTTCAGAAATTAAATCATTTAAACAAGAGGTTTTTAAGGTGAGTTACGATAATGGGAATGGGGATGTGTAGTTTTTTTGAAAGCAATTTGATATATTATTCTTTTGGAGGATGTAAATGAGGTAGGGCGATTTCGAAGGATCTGATTTGATTTGGTGGCTCCTCTTTTAAGTATTTGTGATTAAAAAACTATTGCTGCAATACGTAAAGAAATAAATAAAAGGTGAGACGGAAAGAAAGATTAGCAGTAACAGCAGCATTTCTCTTGGCAGAGTGTCGTCAACAACAGCAAAAGCATCCTTTGAAAATCCCATGTTTCAACACTAGATAGACGTTATTCTTTTTGAAACGTGGAATCTTCGCTGCGATACAAATCAATCGATCAATAATTTTGGCAACAACAATAGATGTTCATCAAATTTTTCCTCATGTTTTGGCAATGCTTGCGTGAGTGAGATTAGAAGCTATTTGAAGGTCTTCCGAGTGTAATCACACAATATTACTGCAAAATGGTAGAATGCAAGTTGAATAATACAAGCGACTAAACTGCCATGAACAGCGGCACGATGATTTACAGGTTCAGAGTTCCCCGGCGACAAAGGATGCTTAATTTACAAGAGCCGACCACCTACAAACAGCAAATTCAAAACCGTGACTGCAGGCACTCATCAGAAAAGAACGACGATATTTTCGCTTTTTTTTTTTTTATTAGATTTAGAATTGCAGATTATAGATTCAGATAATAATTGGCATGTCTTACCAATTTGTTTTTTCACTTAGCAAGGATCGGAACACCACATGCTGCTGGGGCATGCTTTCCTTCAGTATATACAAGATTCCCTCTTACAAAAGTTGCCAACACCTTTCCAGATAACCTTTTGCCGACGTATGCGGAAATATTCTGTACCAAGAACAGGAGTGAGTTCATGCATATGTGAAAGTAAACTATTTAAGCTTACGACTTTTTCAAATAAATTGTCCACACAACTCTGTTTCCTTTTCAAGGATTACTTTAAATCAATTTTCTTTTTTTGGAGCATATTTCGAGAAATATGTAAATAATGAAAAACAAACCGGATGTTTATGGTATATAGTATGGTTTTCGTTGAGGGCAAACTCCACATCAGGTTCCCACACAACAAAATCAGCATCGTTCCCTGGTATGATGGCTCCCTGTCAAAGAATGAGAGTCGGCATTAGAAAGAGATGGCAATATAATATACGGTAGCCAGCCTCTCATTGGTTGGTCATATTTTGACTCCATAGGGCATGAAAGAAGAAAATTAAAGAACATCATGTCCACAACCTATTTTGCCGTGCATATCTTTTCCATCCAGTAATCATATCAATGCATATCACTCCATAGAGAAACAATAAATGTTCAAATATGCCATGGATATGAAGAATGTATCTTTTATACTTCGGACTCTCACATGTGAGCACAGTATGAGCATAGTCGTGTATGTACACAACAATGCACTGTATTTGTATCTGAAGATTTTGCGAATGAAGTGCTCCATGAGATGCATTCTTATTGTCGAAGAAATCCTCTATTAGTCGATTGCAACTTTTAAGTTACAGTTTTGAGTCCACGGAAAAAGGCACTAATTTGTGTAAATGGAGATCCTAATTCTGGATACTCTACCTTGTGTTGTTGGCCTGCAAGTTTAGCTGGCCTTTCGCTCCACCACAAAACTAATTGACTCAAAGTAATTCCAAATTTCTGTCCATAAGACCATGTTACAGGGAGAACAAACTGCAAACATCCAGTTCAAGCCCATAAGCCTTCAATACAAACTTAACAAAGTGTATAATAATAATCAACAGCAGTGATAGTAAGAATGCCATTTAATCACTCATAGCAGTTAGTCTATGTAACTTGGAAAAAGATGAGCAGAAGATAAGCATCAAGGAGGATTTATTTAACTTGTAAAATGTCAATTATGACATCAAATTCGAACTCTCCTATACATTCAGGCATCTATCTTTGGAAAATGCTGGCCAGTTGAATTCAAAGTGACAAGACTTTCAGTCTGTCCAAGCAAAAGTATTATTCCCATTCTCATACCCTTCATATGCACACAGACCTGCTGTCACGCCCCGCTTTATCCCATTGCAGAAGCCCTTGCAGGTACGTGCACAGACCCGCCGAATGGACAGAGTTTTTCCTATCCACCCAAGGCGTAAAACGCCATTTTATCCGTACTTTGCCCAATTTGGCCAAACTTCGGAAAAGTATATTGAAATTCAATACACTACACCTGCAAAGATGATATGCCACCCCACGCTCTCAGAAAATCACCGTCATCAAAGAGTTTTAGATCTGGTACCGACGGTGAATGATCAGAACTCAACATATCAATATGCCCCTCCTGAATAATATAACACATCATATCACTGGATTAAAAAAAAAAAAAGAAAAAGAGTAACAACAAAAAGTGCACAAGAAAAGCAGCAATACCAGCAAAGCTTCCCATAATTGCTGCCTATTAGCTGCATCACGTATAGGTGGAGCACATTTAAAACGAGTATCCCCATCTGGAATTTCTTCAGCTGCAAAAGCCAGGTAATGGGGACAGGTCTCCACGGTTACACTAGCACCTCTGCTTTTTGCATCCTTTAGGTTGCAAAAGTATATGAAGGTGTAAGTTATGAATTGCACTAGAAGGATCATAATAAAACAAAAGGTATGAATATTGTTAAGTAATTAAAAATATGCAATATGCTCATAGTAGTACGTATAAGGGAAAAGGTAAAGAAACATGTAGGAATTAATAATAGAAGAAACCAACTTGCTGAATCCTAGTGATCCTTATGATTAGTTTTCTCGTACTTAGAGAACCGACTCCCATTAGAGTTTGGAGTTTGCATCCACTATTTTAGCTGTCTGAAAAAGATATACAGCAGAGGGAACAGAACTTTCACCACTCGAGAGTTTGCATCCACTATTTACAGTTCTGTGCAGGAATCAAGCAGAAACAACCGTTGCATGATTATTCTGACGGAGATATGTAAAAGCACAATCCCTATTTAAAAAAGTGATCAATACTACGGTTAGATGCCAGAATTATATATTCATCATAATAAGTTGGTATACTCTGCTCTCAAAGTACATATTATCTTTTTCTTGTAGTGGCAATCTAGCAGATTTTGTTGACTAACCATGTTCCAGAAAAACATTGTTCAGTGCAAGAAGTTTAAAGTTAATACCTTAATAAGATCTAGAGATGTTTTAGCATCTGACAAGTGGACAATATGGATATGAGCTCCTTCAGCACGACCGCCGATCTCTGTCTCCTTCATTGCAGCTTGCAACTCTTTAATGGCTGCTTCCTCCCTGATAAGAAACTAATGAGTTATATGTTTCTAGGAATTAAAATTAGACAAGAAAAGGAAAATATAGGGGGTATACTAATTGTTCTATCATTCACTATAAGGGAAAAAAAAAACTCTTCGTGATATATGATTGTGTGAACATGAGCTGAAGTTGCCTATGATCACAGGCTGCTGCTTGAAAGCTCTCTGTTCATGTTCTATATCTCCTCTAGTTGCATTTTGACTTCTAAATCAGCTCTAGAGGTCTTAGAAACAATGGGAATCGATTGAAAAGCAGTGCCTGCTAGCTATGAAGTATGAAATTAAAATAACTTTCCATAACCTAAATCAAGTAGACTTGTAGTTGTCGTAAATTACCATGACGGTGGCCTAGTCTTAAGATACGTGGCATAGGATCGTGGGTCCAAACTATCAACAGAGGTAAGTTCAGTGTTGCTCTCAGAATCCAAGACAACCTCAGCATGGACAAGCAAGGGCCTCTTGTACTTTGCCAAGATGTTCAACCCCTCCTACAAAGAAAACAAAGGTTCCGCAATACAATCTGAATCAACAAATGCATGTGAAGGTTTCACTTAGAAACTTCAGATTCTATGACGATAAGTAAATACTACAGCAAGTGTATTTTGTTCTCAGATCATCATCTATTTAAGAGTTGCAACGCTCTTGGAGCCCAAGCAATTTGGTATATCCTCTGGGTTAGAATTAAGTTTTCTGCATCATAAACTGAAATGTCTTATCATCTAATTAGTATGGTTTATCACCTACTTAGTGTAGGAATATCATTGCAACCCTGCGTTTATAAATTAGACTAAAATGGCCGAGATTAAAAGATACTTCAGAAGACAACAGTAAACTCACCTTTATATGGGTTGAGTTTGTCATCGGAAAATCATTAATACCTGATGGGCACATAAAAGACTTCAAGACACACAATAGAATCAGTATAATTCTATTCTAGAATGCAAATTGGTAAACATCATAATAAAGTTAATTTAGCAGTAGACGGCAAGATGCCATATCTAGAATTCACGAATAGTTTATTTAGCTAAATACCTTGAGACCAAGGGCACCTGCCCTAAGAAGACGGTCCAAAGCAATTGTGTCAAATGCATTGTCTGGTACCAGGCCACCCCAGAATCCTGTGTGCGATTAATATTCCGATGCTAGCATTATTGATGATGAAACATCGAACTGATGATTTTAGTTTAAGGATAAAGCAATAAAAAGGCTTCAATTGTACAATACTCCTAAAGAAATGGCAAAATACATTTGAAGCCAATTAGGCAATAATCGAGAAAACAAGTTTAAAATCATGACCACATAAATAGATATTGAAAAGATATTATTACTGTAATCTATTTTAAGTCAGCAAGTTCAGGATCATACCCACATCAACATAAATTTTCTTCTCGGCTGCCTTGACCTGTTATTGACAATTAACTGTTAGCAGTCAATAAAGAAACATGTAAACAAATATAGAGTTATTTCATCAAGCTACTTGACCTTTAACTCAAGTGTTTCTTCTGACACAGTCGAAGGAAAACTATTAAGGGGCATGTCAACCAACGTGGTTATGCCACCTGAAATAGAAGAATAATTATATTCACAGAACAAGAAATGAAGGATATAGCTAGCCTTCATTATAATTTTAACTTGGATATAAATTTTATTATCTTACTAATATAAACAAATCTTCTCTCGTGATACCCATCATTAGAAATTCTGCATAGAAGCAGCTATTGTAGCTTCCTGTACGTATTTTTGAATCTTAACAAGCTATCATAGTGAATTTTTCTGAATATCTTAAAGCTACTTTATAAAGATTGTAAAACAATAGATTACATAGACGAACACATTATGAAGGCAGACAAATTAAGTAGTTAGCATCCCTAATGATGTATTTTAGTTCTGGTTAGACAACGAGAAATTAGCAATCAGAGAAGGATTGCACTATACCCGCCGCTGCTGCCTTAGTGCCAGTAGAGAATCCTTCCCACTCAACCCTTCCGGGCTCATCGAGATGTGCATGCCTGAAAACAAAAACAAAAACAAAAACAAAAAAAGCTCTCTTAAATAAGAATCGATTTCTCTCTCTTATTTCACTAGTGACTGACGGTGCGAGTTTGCGACATACTCAATGATTATTCACATAACAAGATAAGCATGGATTGGTAAGGAAAAAAAAGGGAAGAAAAGAAAATCACATGTCATCTTACACATCAATCAAACCCGGCATGACAACCGCTTCGCCGTAATCGACGACACGGTTACTGGAGAGCACCGAATACTGATAATCCCCTTCGGTCACGGCACTAATCCGCCCTCCTTTCACCTCCACTAACCTCGATAGCAAGGGTTTTAATAAAATAATAGGAAATTCTTCAAATTAAGAACTACATAAACCAAAAATAAGACCCAAAATGCCACACTACCACAAAATCCTTCTACCTCTCAATATTTTTCGGATTTATACCTGCGCCCGGAGTAACACCTCGAGGGGTAACGATGCGCTTGCTAGTAATCCAGTAATGATCGTAGGGGAGGAGGCTACAAGCGGTATCCAATCTCTACAAATGAATCAACAATTCGATTCAAATCATGTATCCGATTGGAATAAACACTAATTCGGGTGATTATGATCTCATCTGAGATCTCAAATAAGAATGCGAAGTCCAAATTTACAAACGATTAAGATCTCGTCGCCATGGAAATGGGAGGAAGAGGAGGAGGAGGAGGAGGAGGAGGAGGAAGAGGGGTGGTGATCACCTCGGAAGGGTTTCGGAGGAGGAGGACGAGGAAGGAGACGAGCACGACGAGAATCGGAAGGAGGCGCCATTTGAGGGGGTCCATGCTCTTCTTCTTATTCGCTGCTTCTCTCTCCGCATGTCGCAGAGGGCCAGAGGGGTAGGCTCAAAAGCAGTGCGAGTGTGAGGTGACGATGGGACACAATATCTTCTTACATCTATTACAAAAACTCCGAAACTACTATTTTGGAATACCAACATTACCTTTGGGAACCGACAGTTCGAAAATGGTTGACTGAGATTCGAGTCAATTTTAGTTGATTTATATTTCTAGCTAAGTTTATTTCTTAACGAAATAAATGAATCGGATAGCGTGCTATCTATTTCTTAAAAAAAAAAAAAAACCTTTGGGAACTGACCGTTCCAGAGCAAGTGGCAAAGAATTTGATGGTTGGTATTCGAGACCCAAGTTAGAATTTTAGTTGATTCACATTTCTAGCTAAGTTTATTTCTTAAAAAAGAAATAAACGAAACGAATAGTGTGCTACCTATCTCTTAAAAAAAAATAAAAAAAAACATTACCTTTAGAAACAAAAAAAACAAAAAAAAAAAAAAAAAAAAAGAAAAACAAAGACTTATTCTTCTCCTTGTTTCCGACCCAAACACTAACTTACAATATTAGGCTAAACTTTGGTATGAATGTACTTTTGTTTTTAATCGTACAACACAATATCAAATATAGATATGGAAAAGGAAAAGTAAAGAATGAAAAAAATAATAATAATAATAGTAAAAGTTAGTGGGGATTACATGGGTGTAGGCCAATGCCACGTAGAAAGAAGCACGAAATGCATTAGATTCCACATTCCACACCTCAGCCACTTACTATTTATTACTAATTTTTCTTCGGTTATGAAGCGTGATGCTTCGAACCTGCGTGTCTCTAAAATTGTTTAATGTAGGACGGTTCTTTTATTGATTAATCGGTATATTTCTATATCACTAATTTTTTTATTTATTTATTTTTTTAAAAGAGAAAGATAGTATGCTATCAACTTTCTTTATTTTATTCAAAAATAAACTTAATTAGAAATGTGAATCAAATAAAATTTGAACTTGTATTTCGAATACCAATCACTAAATTTTTTATCACTTTCTCTAGTGACGGTCGGTTTTTTATTCAATATTTAGATTACTTGTTGGTCATTTATGTTTTCTGTTCGTCTCTCTGAATTAATTGAGTTGTGCATCATCTCTAATTTTTTTTTAAATATTATTTTTTACTATTACTATTTACTTTTTATCAATAATTTATTTTTGCTTTTCTATTCTCCTTACTTTATATTCTTGAATACTTATCAATTAATATAACTTTACAGTACCTCTTAATAAAACATGTTTTTTTTTCCTCCTATGTCACAAATGAAAAAAAGAAAAGAACCAATATATATATATATATATATATATATATATATATATATATATATAAAGAATACTATTAATAAGATCAATGACTTGTGCTATTAAGTTTTTTATTATCATGAATTAAAAGATGTATTAGATGATGTGGACTCAGGATTGAGTGGGTGGTTAGCTCAATAATATAATCGAATCGCTAAAAATGATAGAAAAGATAAATCTAATGGTAGAAAAATGGTAGAAAATTTGATAAGTACCAAATATTTCGTGCTATAGATAGTATCATAGCTCGAACTCTATATATAAAGTTGAGCTAGAATGCTATCGATAAGAAATCGACACTTTTGCCACCCATTTATTTTCGATGATGGAGCTTCCAAATCTACGATCAAGATCATTGAATATGATCTATACCACTTAAAGTATTTAAAAATTAAATTTTAAATATTTTCGATATCATTTGCATAATGTTCAAAGGGTTTCAAATTTTATAATTTTAATGGTCGATATGAGACGTTTTCTCGTTTAACGGCGTAAAGATATCCAAATCAATTGAATTTTTGTTAGACAATTGTTTAAACTATTTAAAACAAGATCTATACTCTTGATCTTGATTACAAGACTCCTATCATAATTTTTTTAAGAATATTCATTTTCAGCCGTTTATTTTTATGTCCACTCGATGGTTAAGAGAATAATATCGAAAATGTATGAAATTTGATTTCTAAATACTTCAAATGATATAGATCATATTCAACGGTGCCGATCATCAATTTGGAGGCTCTATCATCGAAAACAAATGGGTGGCAAAAGTGCCGATCCGCTATCGATATCATTCTAGCTCAATTCTATATATATATATATATATATATATATATATATATAGAGTCCGGCTACTATCCTATTAATATGATAGAGCACTTGTCCTATCAATTTTTTAGCCTTTGGATAAACTCTTTTCATCATTTCTAACCATTGGATTAAATATTATAACCCTGGGAACCACTCAACCCTAGGGGACCACTTAACTCTAATCGACTAATATTATCATAACCCTACAATTTCTCATCCAAGGATTAAAAACTGATAGACAAGTGCTCCTATCCTATTAATAGGATAGTAGCCTAGCCTATATATATATATATATATATTGTTTTGCTTCATCTTTTGCCTAATTGGTTTTCGTGGATCTTCTACAGATACTTTGTATATTTAAATAAACACTGATTGCTGTTTTTATAGGTTGACAAAATGAATATATTATTTCAAATTTACTAACTCCTATTTTATTTTAACATAATATTTGAATTCGGGGCCTATTGCCTTATATTATAATAAAAATAAATACCTTATCCATAGGCCATATTAGGGCCTTGCTTCTTGTCTCATTCACATGTGACCAACAACATAAATATCATTTTAATTATTATATAAAAAAAAGGAACCATAGTACATCAACAGTAGCTCTCAACTTTAATTCCGCAATTCCTTAATTAATATTTGAATGCGACAGTGCATCTACATACCGTTGGATAAAAAAAAAAAAAAAAAAAAAAAAAAAAAAAAACTTCGCTCCAATTTTAAAAACAAAATTAATAATTAATGATCAAAATTTGTTCCTGCAGTTATTTCTAACATTTTGTTTCATCAGATAAAGATTCACCAAAAATGAAAGAAACCTCCACTAAAAGGAGGGGAAAAAAATCCACTTTTTTAATTCATTATAGAGAGTTGAATTTATAACTAACAACAAATAGAAGAACCCAAGACCTAAGTTTCTTGAGCAAGTGACAAAAGGTTTGGTGGTTGGCATTCGAGACCTAAATTCGAATCCTAATAAATTCACACATTTCTAACTAAGTTTATTTTTAAATGAAATAAACGAAGCGCGTAGAGTGCTGCTACTTATCTCTAAAAAAAAAAAAAAAAATTACTTCAACTACAAGCCCAAGAATATCTAAATTTATTGATAGCTACACTTTCTCTAATCCCTTTTGATAGCTACACTTCCTCTAATCCCTTTTTAATAGGGAAGATGGATTTGTCAAAAGATATTAATATTAAAATTGTATTTTTGACATAATTTTTTATTTTCAAAATATTATAAAGACATGATCAATTCTTTCTTATGATTCCTTCTAAAAAAGCAAAAATTTTCAATCTATTCTCTTATTTTCGGAAATGGAGCAGTAATAAAAAAATTTGGATTAAAATTAAACTAAGGCTCCCGTTATAGTATATATATAGAGAGATAGAGTAGGGCTACTATATTTTTATGAGTATAGAGTCCTTCGTACTCATAAGTTGTTTTCGATGTTAGGTTTTTTGAATCAACGATTCACACAGTTAAATATGATCTAGAGTATTTGAAATTTTTAGAAAATAAATTTCGTAATTTTTCAAAATCATTATAAAGTCCATCAAACGGGTATAAAATAAACAATTAAAATCAAATGAAATTTTAAAAATAGATGATCGGATCATTCAATTTAAGATCGGATTTATTGATCTTTATTGGGATAGTGAATAAAATTTTCTATCAAAAATTCAACCTATTCCGATTTTTTTTTCACCGTTAAACTGGCAAATATCTCATACCGGCCGTTAAAATTGTTAATTTTGTGAGCTTTTGATCGTAAGGTAAATGATATCGAAAAATTATAAAATTTGATTTATAAAAGTTTTAAATACTCTAGATAATATTTAACGGTATGGATCATCGATTTAAAAACTCTATTATCGAAAACAACTTATGAGTATGAAAGCGATCGTACTTATAAAAGCATAGTAGTCGGACTCTCTCTCTATATATATAAAACATAAGTTAAGAATATTTTAATCACGTCAGTCCATCATGAACGTGATCAGATATATTTCAATCGTTGAATCAATTGTATTTTTAGAAATCACTTTGAATAAATCACGTAGGCTGCATCCAACAAATTTTTTTAGTCATTTCCAACTTAAAGGAGAGAACTCCAAAATCCAAACTCCAATTAAATCTAAACTCTCAAATTCAAATTTTAAATTTAAATTTAAAATTTCGGATCGGCCACCGAAGACAACAACAAAACAAATGCAGGGGTCGAGAAAAGTCCAAAATTTTTATCTGACCAGCCATTGCAGGATCCAAAGTCTTCCTCTCTACCCATTTTCTTCATCTACCACCCCTTTTTTTTTGACTACACCGTAATTACTCAACTTGCTCGGCTACGCTTACCCAAGCAACTTTCCCAGTCACCAACAAAGGATAACATTTTTTTTTTTCAAATAAATTACATCATTAACCAAAATTATATTTAAGTCATTGGATTATAATTTGATGCAACTAAGTAGTAGAATTTTATTTTATTTTCGGCTAAATTACAGAAATTTTTTTTTGTTGTAAATATCCCTTAATTTATATTTTATCTTCTCAATATTTTAAATTATTGCATTTATCCATTAATTCCTCTTATTATTTCTGCCAATTTCTTATAATTTATAGCGAAAATATTCTTTAAAATTACAGAAATATATTAAAAAAATAATTTGTTTTTTATATGAAATAATTTGGTTATTTTGCCCTCTCCATTAATACAGTACCCCTATAAAAATATTTCTAAAACTTTAAAGGAGCAGAATGTAGGTTTTTGAGAACCAGAAATAAAAAATTAAAAAACAGATATTTACAAGAGAGTTTTTTCATATTTTAATCGTTATTTTTTTTTTGCTAATTTAACTATAATGCTGTATTCTTAAAATAATGTAATATTTGTATTTTTATAATATAATTCTACAATAAAAATAAATTATAATGTCCCTACTATGCTACTTTTCAGACATATAAGTAAATCAATTATCATTTTTATTCTAATTCTAATTAATAAGATTAAACTAGAATTAAAATTGGTGAACTAAATAAAACTTCATAATATTGCTCTTAACCAAACCAGCAATATATAAAAAAAAATTATAAGTTATCTCTTTATTTATTGGGTACTTCTTTTTTTTCTTGAGAGAGATAGGTAGCACGCTATCCGCTTCGTTATTTCGTTAAGAAATAAACTTAGCCAGAAATGTGAATCAAATAGGATTCGAATTCGGATCTTGTGTATCAACTACCAAGTCCTTTGCCACTTGCTTCAGGGATTATTTATTGGGTACTTATTGTGGTAGTTTCTGGGGTACGCGATGCTCAACTCAACCATTTTACCCAACCATCGAAAGTGCCATGAGCCAAACTCTCGTCATCGAAATCATAAACATACCCCATCAGATTCCCCATCCTTTTCCTCTCGAAAACCTCTCCTCTCTATGACTCTAATTATCGCCCCCATTCGCAAGGAATCCAAAGTACGCGATAATTCCAAAGCCTCCGCATCCGCATTTCGATCCGATCCCTCTCACCCTCCTCTCCTCTTCGATCTCGTCTCCCTCGATCTGGTTCTGTGATCTAGGGTTCGTCGCGCTCGCTCCGCTCGGAGGAATCCATGGCGGGGATGCTGAGGAGTTGCTTGCAATCGCTGCTGAAGCTGGTGAACTCGGTGATCGGGTTGACGGGGATGGGGATGATCCTCTACGCGCTCTGGATGCTTAGGGCTTGGTTCAAGCAGATCGAGGGAGGCGTGGGTTTCGATTCCTCTCCTCCGTGGTTCGCTTCGATCTCCCCCGTTTTTCTATTTTTCCCCATTTTTTTCGTAGTTTTTCGCTCTAATTTCTCCTTTACGGTTCTATGGATCTCTTATTCGCAAGTTATTCTAGGGTTTACGACGACTTGGAATTTGGAAACTGATGCTACGATGCTTGTTTAGAAAGTACCAAAAAAAAAAAAAAAAAAAAAAGGGTCGGATAAGAAACTTGCTTAAAAGACAAATCTCTGGCTTCAGTTTAGCGTTTATTTTATTGCTTTGATCATCAATATTTACTATTATTTTGGTTGTTTTATTACTTTTCGAGGATTATTATGGGACTCGAGAATTAGATCGGGAATAAAATCCTATCTATGAGAAGAACTTTGCAGTAGATTGTTCCCAGATGTTGTCAACTTTGATGCTTATTTCGAAGGAACAACTGTTTTTACATTTGTACTTGAGATTGTTTTTCACTGTGCTCGAAAACTATATTTGTTTAATGGAGATGATGATCCTGAGACAGTTTAACTTTTTGATGCAGGTTCATTTACACATTTCTTGGTCTAGGTGTCTTCTTGTGCCTGCTAACTTGTTCGGGGCATATCGCTGCCGAGACTGCAAATAGCCATTGCCTTTCTTGTGTATCCTCTCTAGAGATATCAAATTTAGTAGGCTTTTGTTCTATTTATTTTCCGCTTTGTCGGAATCGGACGGGTACTGAAGATGCAATGGGTGCTTCCAGAGATGATAAAAGATTTTGCCCCAGCTTATCCTGCTGTAGGCAATGGCTAACTTCAAAAGTCCAAGTACTATAAACTAGAAAGTTTTAAGATGATGAAATCGAAGTACTTTTACTTAAATGTGCGATATGAAGGAGAACTTTGTTTACAACTTTTAAGTTTGTTACATGGGCATAAACTATATTCATAACACAGGCGGTACCGTCCTGAATAGGTTGATTGCAATATCCTGCATATTGAAGATAATAATTTGGAGGCCAGGAAACTAAATTTCATTACCCATTTTCGATCTTGTTAAGTCACTTCAACAAGTAATGGCACTAGTATATTCACTTATTGTAATGATATCCTTGTTTTCTTCTCTTAATTATTGTTTCATTGTGATATACTCTTTATTCTTTTGTTTGCCTTAACTGTTCTATAGTACATGGTCTTTGTGTTTTTGGTTGTGTTACTGGAGGCTGCAACTACTGCCGACATTTTTCTGAACAGAAACTGGGAAGAGGTATCATCTATACGAGGCATCTGATTTCTCTCTCTCTCATTGTCTCTCTCTAGATATGATCTGAACTGTTTTTCTCCTCTTTTTTTTTTCTCTTTCATTATAGGATTTTCCAGAGGACCCAAGTGGGAAATTCGATGAATTTAAAAATTTTGTGAGGTTGAATTTTGAAATGTGCAAATGGATAGGCTTATCTGTCGTGGCTGCACAGGTAAGTATCTTTTAGAAGATAGATGCATCCGCTGCTCAGCAGATACTTGATTCTCCTATTTCTATGCCATCTAGATACTTGATGTTTATGACCCGGTCCTTTAACCTTCAATTTTCAGGCTTTGTCCATGTTCTTGGCCATGGTACTCAGGGCTCTCGGACCAGATCACGGAAGCTCTTATGACAGTGATGATGATAATGAACCTGCAAGGCTACCTCTCCTGAGAAACCAGTCCCATCGTGCGCCCTCCCCTATTGAATCTAATTTACCTTTCAAGAATGATTCATGGAGTGTGCGAATTCACGACAGGGTAAAACATTTGCGTATTAATGGTTTTTTTTTTCTCCTTTGTTGGTTTGGGTTTTTGGTGGCCCAGTTAATGTATTATTTATTTATATTTCTTGTTCTCAGGTTAGCAAGTAAAATCGGCGCTTCGCTAGAGCAGACCCTCTTCGGGATATGTGGCTTTTTAAGAGGGGGCCTGATTATAATTGTGTTAAAACTATTTTAGGTACATAGAAGTCATGGTGGATAACATACCATCTCTGTAAATGGCACTTAAATTGCCCAAGCATGCACAAATATTAGCGTAGCATGTATCAAATTATATGTTGCAATACTCGCCGTTGACATGTTATATGATTCTTAAACCGATGTATCAGCATGATGCCTCTGACAAACAGTAATTTCTTTTGTTGCTTTGGTCTTGTTTTGGATCGGAAGTGCTGCGCATAATTTATTTATCTTCTTCGAAGATTCGAAAGCTTAATGAATGAGGCAGGTTTGAGGTCGTTGGCCTTTTCTTGAAGGCTCAAGGAGGCCCTCTCACACTTTGTATATTTATATATATCGCCATTATGAATTCCATATTGGCCTTTTGTGTTAACATAGAGGCTTCTAAATTCGCTTCTCTACTTACTGAGAACTGAATGTTTTAGAGTTGTTGCTGTGGTTTGTGGCCAAAATGAATCTTTGAACCTGTTGCAGATGGTTTCTATTTGTTAAGTTGAATGCGACACACAAGTAGGATTGTAATTTGTACTGGGGTTCAAGCCAACCCGATTAGCCATATTGGGTTGGGTTGGACCCGACAATTTTGGTCGCCTTTGGATCACGTGATCCGGTCGGGTTTATTTTGTAGGTTCTTAAATATTTTTATTTTTAATTTTTAATTCTTTTAATACTAATTTTACAAAGTGTACGTAATCATTTACTCATCAAAATTTCCTTTTAGACCAATTTAAAATTTTAAATAGTGTCTTTAAAAAGTATTTATAAAAATTAAAAGTGTTTTCACTCGACACCGAAACCCTTTATATAGACCCTATTTCTCTCCGTCTACAGTGATTCATCTCTCTCGACTACTCTTCCTTTTCGATCCCCCTTGCTCCTCCTCCCTCTTCCTCTTTCTCTTCCTCTCAATCAGAAGCAAAACCCTAGAAATGGAGTACTCCGCGATCCTCATCATCCTCTTCGCCGCGATCGTGTGGTGCACAGCGTACGCCGCCACCGCTCTTCTCACCTTCCTCTAAATCCCACGCTCTCGCGCCGCTGTAGGAGTAGCGAAAGGGGCTTCTTCTTCTTCTTCGTCTTCGTCTTCGTCTTTGGGCATCCCCAATGGGCTACGCGCAACTCGTCATCGGCCCCGCGGGGAGCGGCAAGGTAAGCGTTTAATCCTTTGTTTACTCCTTTTTCCCCCTTTTTTTCCGTCTTTTTTTTGTATTGTTCGTAAAATTTATACTCGTGTCTCGTGTATGAGCGATTCTTTGGTATCGTTAGTTGCTGATCCCCCTTGCTCCTTCCTCTTCCTTTTGTTTATTTTGATCTAAGTTGTTTTGTCAGATGAATTGTGGTGTTATTCTTATTATATTGTTAATGAGAGGTGAGTTTTATTAAAATTTAAAGCTGTTCCTGCTTTTTTAGCCTACTGAGTTGTTAATCTTAGCGGATTCCCTAATTCATCTAAATGGAAATTACACGTATCAAAATGTTGAAGCAGCACATGATCGCTTTTTACTGCTTTTTAAACTGTTAGCTCAAAGAGTATATAGATTAATACTTTGTTTTTTGCCATTTGCTGTTTTCTGGTGAGTTATTCTTTTGCTTGTTGTGGTGTAGTCGACCTATTGCTCCAGCTTATATCAGCACTGCGAGACCACGAGGCGAACTATTCATGTAGTAAACCTTGATCCTGCTGCCGAGAATTTTGACTACCCTGTGGCAATGGGTAATCTTTGTAATGTTTTCAAGATCTCTTATTCTACTGAATTTTTTAAACGGTTGCAAAATCGAATGATTAAGGTTATTACTCCTCGCTGCAGATATTAGAGAACTCATATCTTTGGATGATGTCATGGAGGAGCTTGGGTTAGGGCCAAACGGAGGACTTATGTATTGCATGGAGTATCCTGAAATTCAAATTATATCTTGCTTCTTTTTATTGAAGTATCTGATATCGGAAAACCTTTTTTCTCGTATGTTGGTTATTGTTAATGTTTCTTTCTTGTGTTCGAGCGGGCATTTCCTTAAGCAAGTTGTAGGCACCTTGAAGAAAATTTGGATGACTGGTTGGAAGAAGAACTAGAAAACTATTTGGATGACGACTACCTCGTCTTCGATTGTCCAGGTAAGGCATTGTTATGCTAATTTATCTTATCATTTTCGGTTTAAGCTTATTCCAGTATTTAGTAGTATTTCCATTTTCCACTTGAGCTTTCTTAAATTGATGCTTTCATGTTCTGTTCACTTCCTCCCTGTCCCTTTATTTTATAGAAAGTCCAAGTAGTTTTGCATCTTTTTTTTTGGATAGAGGTGATTTATGGTCATACTCAAATTTCTGTTTTTTTTTTGTTAATTGGTCGTCGAGTTGGCAATCATTGGCTAATATCATTTCCAGTTATATTAGACGTACTTTGTTATTTATCATCAAATGACTCTGGATCTCGGACTTTGCCGTACTCCTCTTGCAGCGTGTTTACATTTTTTTTTATGAATTTCTCCTTTTGAAGGTAAGATGCTCAGAATCGGTGCGACTTAAAGTAATGGACACCTGTCATTTGGGATATTTTACTTGATAAGTGTACTCTGAAAGTTATAATTTGATCATTGTCGGACAGGTCAGATAGAACTGTTTACACATGTCCCAGTTCTGCGGAATTTTGTCGAACATCTAAAGCGCAAGAACTTCAACGTTTGTGCTGTCTACTTGCTTGACTCACAGGTTCGTTGTACCATTTCTTGTATAATGTGCTAAACCCTTAAAAATCATATAACATCATTTCAAATATTTTGTTCTTTTTCGTGCAGTTCATGACTGATGTAACCAAGTACATCAGTGGTTGCATGGCATCTCTCTCTGCGATGATTCAGCTCGAACTTCCTCATGTTAACATCCTTTCGAAAATGGACTTGGTTGCGAACAAAAAGGATGTTGAAGAGTAGGCTGTGTTTCCTTGTATTAAAGTTGGTTTCTTTGTATGCCTGCTTGTTAAGTTTCTTCCATTATTTGTTGTCAGGTACCTCAATCCAGAGGCACGGGTTTTACTCTCAGAGTTGAATCAGCATATGGCACCTCAGTTTGCAAAGTTAAATAAAGCTTTGGCTGAACTGGTACGTTTTAATGGAGGGAGGTGGCTGCGAGAAATCAGTGAATCATTATTGTTGTTCTTTGTCTTTCTTTCTGTTTTGTTTTAAGAGTTCGTTCTCAGGTTAGTAATTTTCATTATAATTGGCTGCGTACTGCATTACTCATTAGAAGCACACGAGCACAAGCATGTATATGTTGTATATGTATGTATGTTGAAGTTGTGAGGGTATGCTGTGTTACATGTCACAGAGTCATAGACCCACCGGTTAGAACTTTATTCTTCTTATTAGTCGAAGTTATTGTCTCTGCCACATGAACTTTTAACCTTTTTTTTGTTCCGTAATGTCTCTTTAGTACTATTTGTTATCTTATGTTGCGGTTTATTTTTTTAGGTTGATGACTACAGCATGGTGAGTTTTATTCCTCTTGACCTGAGAAAAGAGAGCAGGTACGCGTGATATAGTAAAAAGCTATCATTTGTTAGTTGAATTTTACAGTGAATTTGATTCCAATTTGATTAGTTTCAATTCGTTGTTTGATCTGCTGTTCCATTCAGTGCTAGTGCTTAAAATGACATACTGCCAGTGTCTGTTCCTAAACGACTTTATCAACTGCTCCCAGCTGCATCCTTGTACGAGCTCTATATATGTCCAAATGTTCATTACGTAGCACTCAATCATAGTTATATATGTATTAAATACCACACATGCTTACATGAAAGATTAGAAACCTACACCTATAAAATGGGAGCCCTTTTTTTTTAGCTAAAAGCATGTTGGCTTCTAAGATGTGACTAGTCATTTCTGGCAATTCACCAAAATCTTCTAAATCGGTTTGATTATGCAGCTGCGCTAATTGTGACAGCATCAACAGGACAAATGTGAAATATTACTCCTGTGACTTTTATACTTTCCTACTAATTTTTCTGATATCGTGTGCAAAATTCGATCATTTTATTTCTTCTCTTATTATCGTCATTCTTTTTCAGCATACAATACGTACTGTCATATATCGACAACTGCATCCAGTACGGAGAAGATGCAGATGTGAAAATCAAGGATTTCGATCCAGAGGATGACTAGTCATTTTGTGTGGATAATCTCATCCATGAAAGAGTGTTTTGCGCAAGAATCTTTGAGCTGCACCTGCAATTACTTCATCTAGCAAGTGACCAAGAGGAGAAACTTTGTAAACTGAAAGTGTGTTCCAGTTCAGACACTGTTTGCCTGTAAACTCAAAACGCTTGTCATCAAACTAAATTGTTTTGAGGTAAGCAGCTTCTTTTGTATTGGAATTTGAGGTTCAATCCAATGAAGTGCTGAATGATTTTAATCTCGACCGCATAGAATTGTATAGAAATCTGTAGTCATTTTCAGGAATTTGTGAGAGATTAGATTCATGTATATCACTTATCAAATTAACTAATGCATGGTCACAAATCAATATAAGTTTGTACAAGTGTAGTTATTTCAAGAATACAAACTTAACATCGACAAGCTCTCTCTCTCTCTCTCTCTCTCTCTCTACCCACCCCAAAAAAAGAACTGGACCAATAAGCGTAATGAAGTTTCATCCTACATTATTCAGGATTCAGGTAAACAATAAACTTCTACAGTGAGTAACATAGCTGCAGAATGTAGTATGTGCAATTTGCCCTCACCACTTACAAATGGGTACGAAAAGCTTTTTTCATGCTTCTGCTTTTACTTTATTATTGCTCTATGGATCGTAAAATGTCCGTCTAATCCGAAATTGCTTATTTCTAGAGATAAAAAATTGTGCATGTGAACTTCCTCGAGCGTATCTAATATTAGTATTTTGGCAATACTTGGTTCATGGCCATTGTCCATTATAGTTGAGCTCTGATATGCACGAAGAAAGAGCTTCTCTTACTAACCGATTATCAGCTTCTACACACAGCACATCTTCAAAGAGGCTTTTCGCCTGCTGCAGCAGTTTCGCCTTCTCCCTGTTACTGCGGTGCCTCAAATGTGATCTCTGCTGCAGTGCTATGCCCCATCTGTACAGAGCTGCACATTTTTGTACTTCCGGTCAGTAAATAGCTAACAAGTCGTCTATCGATACGTAACTTAAAATAGCAATGTAGTGCACCGGAAAAAAAACACTAAATTATTCATATCATCTATAAGTGGCATAGAAAGGAATATAAAAGCCATGAAAAAGGATCTCAGTGTTACAATACTTGATCGGTTCAATTACGGCCTGCTTGCCTCCACTGAAGCTTCTACATAAATGCTATTTAAGTAGCGCCAACAACTTTTTCCAAAATCGCCTCAATAGCTTCCTGCTGCACCGGAAGTACAGGCTTCAAAATGGAGTCTCTACTTTGCAGGCATATAAGTTCAGCTTCTGCCGTGGCAGAAGCTCCTTTCAATTTGCTAAATGTTTGGCTATACACAATGATGGACGTTCCTTCAACGTTTTGATCAAACTTAGAACATTATCAGTTTTCCACAATTTCTTTTCCATATTATGTACAAAGATGTTGTTCCTGAATGATAATTACATTAATTCAACAGAAGATTAGGAGAATTTGGATCATCAAGGCATACCTGCTGGTGCATAAGCATTTTCTCTGGACAACATAGCATCAAATTTATCAATTGCTGCCAGGTACACCTTGTCAGCATCAAGGGCTGCTTCCTGGATTTAGTTTCAGCAAACAGGATGAATACAACATCAAAATCACCATATAACCAACTACCTAAACACCTATGTAAAAATAATATTTAAACAATCTAAACCAATTATGTGAAATGAGTGTGAATAATGTCCGCTAGAATCTCATTATGCAAATTTAAAGTAATATTACCAGTAGTGCAGTACAGTACTATGGTTATATGATTGGATAAGCTAGCAGGTGATATTTTTTTTTTTTTTTGGTTGTTATGCTTGATTAGCTTGGAATGCATCCCAGCCGAAATTGTAATAATTAAAGTTGAAATATGTCACGTCCCTAAAATTGACACAATTCCTGCTCCGTTTTCTTTTGGTGTGAGAAATGTCTATTCAACTTATGCTTCAATTTAAAATTTAAAATGTTAGTATTAACAACTAAAGTCAATCCAAGAAATGTTAACCCTTACCGGCCCAATATCTGCAATTAACTGAGCACGGAAGGAGAGCGCAAGGCCCCAGTTATAGAGCGCTTTGACATCACTCCCATCAATCGACAGAGCTATTCTATACTTTCTTCCTGCCTCAACCAGGAGTTCCTCACATTCTTCGCACACATCAACCAAAACAGACGCAACACTTTCTCTGCTTAGAGTGTTTCTATCCAGCTTCTTGAGCAATATACTAGGCCTTTCTCTTCTTAGATAGACATCACTACGTGATAAAAGAGTTCTCAGTTCCCGACTTACCTTCAACTTGAGCTCTCCATGGAGGAGATAAGTATTTCCCAACTGCCCCACAGCTAGTAAGCTTGTCGGCTTAAGAGCTACAGCTGTGGAAAGCAGTTTTGCAGTTTTGTATAGTAGTGCATCAGCTGTCTCTTCATCTGCTTTACTTGCCATGCATCCTCTTGCCCTTTTTAGAAGCTCTGTGGCCTTCTTTACATTTTGATTGAATTCTTCATCACTTGATACTGTTGGAGAAGAAGAAACCACCTCTTTCTCTGTAACATCAGCATTTGGTGCTTGTTCAAGTCGATACTCAGAATTTGCTTTTGGTTTGGCCTTTCTGAAAGTGATTCCACCTATCTGCTCAGCCTTCAACTTATTGCTGTTGCGTATTTCCAGGGTCTGTTCTACCTGTGATAATTCTTCAGATTCTTTGAAGAAATCCATATTTCTCACAGTTTCTCTTGCTCTTGGATTTGTACCATCATCAGAAGGATCGTGATTATCACTTTTTATCATCTGTCCATACCTATGCTTAATAACCATTCTCTCAAAACTCGCTTGCTTGCTCATGAAGTGCAAACTCATATTCAAGTCATTACCCTCCTCATCATATGAGAGCATATCACTACTGTACCTCTTACCTCTGGATTTGGAGTTCTTCATCTCATTGATTACATCTTGAGTAGTATCAAAAGGTAACTCTTCGCCACTGTTCAACTTACCCAATGTCTTTCTCTCTGTTTTTCTAGAAAATACTTCATCTTGTTCTAACTTGTTTTTCACAGTTTCAACTAGTGATGGATTAGAAGAATTATCATTAGCAATAGCATTTCCTTTCATTGCATCTGCAGAATCTATATTCTTTTCCCTAATTAAGCTCGGCTGATCCGAGAGCTCTTGTTTATTGCCCCCATCTTTGCTCTTAGATGGCTTAAACTCATTTAGGTTTTCTTTAATAAGACCACCGAGATATTGAACAAGATCAACAGCAAGTGCTTCGAATTTTGTTTTCTTCTGACCTGTTTTCTGGTTCGATTTCTTCCATCTTTCACTCTCTATATCCATATTGTCATCCAAAACATCACCTGGATTTGAAAGCTCTACAAATTTCCTACCATAACCAACTTTAATTCCTATAAGTTCAACAACCTCCACTAAATTTTTAACCTTGCTGAAATCTAACTGATCTGAATTTCTAATATTTTCCAATCCATTCCTCAAATCACTTATCTTAACCTCCACATCATTCAAAATAGCTCTCAAGTTCCTATGTTTCTCATCATATGCCCTAATTTCACTATCATTCCTACTAACAATGCTCTTCTGAGTCAATCCCGCTGCGAATCCAGCAACAAAGACCAAGACCGAGATCGGCACGACCACCACAGGAGAAACCCTAACCCTAGAAACCGCAAAAGCAGAGACAAAGCCCAAAACGAAGAGGAAACCGTGCTTGCCTTCATGGACGCCGAGGGAAACCAAGAAGCTCCGAATCGAATCGACCTTCCCCGACCTATCGGATCCATCGACGAGCTCCACATCATCCCATCCACCGTAATTGTACGAGTTTGCGTCGGAAGAGGCGGAGATTGTGGAGGAGACGGCGATGGCCATGGGCTTCCGATTCCAGCTCGAGGAAGAAGAGGAGAAGGTGAGGTTTCGGAGGGAGATGGGATTGAGACGAAGAGGAGGGAGTTGTGGGGAGATGAAAGAGGTCGAGAGTGTTAGGGTTTTATCTGCGATTGGAATCGCCATGAGAGAAGTTGAGATGAGGTGAGGTGAGGTGAGGCGGGGAAGGGGGAGAGGGAGGGACGAGAGCGTCGTTTGCTCCGGTATGACCGAATCGAGCACGGAGCAGCGGCGGAGGCGAGTAACTGCATACAATTCGGCAAAGCTATCTATATCACCGACGACTTCAATAACGAAGCCGCTCCCAACAAATACGGCAATGCAACATGTATCGCTTATAGAGTCGGCAAAGTAAGCGAAGTCGTTAAATTGATCTCTATCGCCGCCGACTTTTGAAATGAAGTAGTCGCTCTACGCCATTCCGGCCCCGACTTTTCCTTTGAGCCGGAAAGCCATATTATCCTGCTGGTGAAAATGTATAGGAACCCTTCAACTATTATACGTTCTGAAATTGACCCCCTCAACTCTCTCTTCTACTAATGCTGAAGCATTTTTTGAGTAAAGCTTCTTGAAAAATGACCATAGAATGAATTTTGCTGCAATGAATTTTTTCTACTTAGACAATGTTAGTTCTTGCTAATCAATAGAGCCAATCAATATACTTCTAAAGTTTTGGCTTTTCTATTTGTTGTTCTTGCTTGATAAAGATAATTTTAGCACTATCTTCTTAAGAATAAATAGTGAAAGGAAAAAAACCGAGGAATAGAGAGAAGTAGGTGATGAATCTAGTGAAGATAGAAGCAGTTCTTGTTTCTGCAAACTGTCGTTATTACAGATACCAGTCAACTTCAGAGCTTATTATGATGTCTAATGAAATTGAAAGGCGAAAAGCCGAGAGTCGTCAAAAGTGGAGAGTGAAGTTACATTTAACCTCATTATTGTTCATAAACAATTGCATTGCTGATCAGCACACTCACTTTCTTTACTATTATTTTTTTATTAAAAAAAGAAAGAAAAGAGCACTCTCTTTGCTCACCAACTGATATAAGATAAGATTAGGATTCATGTTAAAGGCGTATAAAATGACCTGCTCATTATTAACGATAATATTACTTTCTATGCTTTTGAGGTCTTACAGAGATTAAGAAAGACAGAGACAGTGTTTCTTCATATGTTTATATTACGTCAACTTCGTTACGCATCATCCCTCGCCTCTTCTCCAAATGCAAAACAAGTAATTCCCCTACTCGGAAACTGACACACTACCTACTTATCGGATATCGGAGATTCAATTCTATGATCGGCTATATTAATTGGTCTCAAGTATCAATCTAAAGAAAGGCACTAATGATAACTTATGTTCTGACCTTTACAGTGTTGTGTTAGTACCAAACTAAATTGTAATGTTATGGAAGCTTGTTTCTTTAGCCCCTTACTGAATTACACACTCTTCTGAACTTACTGATGTTAGAGATGCATTATTATGAAAGATTTTGATGTTTTTCTTAGTCATCATGGTCTCGACTCGATCCGCTTTCGAGGAAATTAGAAGTGATCAACAGAGGCCACTTGACGAAAAGATAACAATGGTTATCTTTGTGGGTGAATTGAAACAAAGCATCATGTAGATCCTAGAAGAGCATAAATAAAATGATGGAAATGGCATCTGAACAACATAATACAGTTCTTAGATATTTAGTTGGTGGAGGTGGGAAAAGCTGTAGCTTTTTGTCAATAGTGTAGAAACTTTAGAAAAGCAAATAAACGAAAGCAATGAATGAACTGTCTGTGTGGGAAAAGTGCAGTTGAAAGGTTTCAGAAAGCAATTTCAATTTGCTTTCTACTTGCCAGCTAGTGGAGTGGGTACAAAGGTATATATCCATTCAATGATGGTAAAATGGTCAAGAGTGGCTACTTTAATATCAGAAAGGGAGAGGTGTAGAAAATGGTCACCTTTCTTGACTTTGTATAGTTTTGATCACGAGTCTGGCTACTATACTCTTACGAGTATAGAGGCTCTTGTACTAATAAGTTTTTTACGGCCCTGTTTGATCCACCCTTTAATCATTTATATCCGTTAGATTATACTATTCAACTAACCACCCACTCAACCCTAGGGAGCCCACTACAACCTAACCGTAATCACTCTCATTCTAACCGCACATTTTTTCATCTGAACGGTTAAAAAGTTATGAGTACAAGGAGCTCTATACTCATATGAGTATAGTAGGCCTAGCCTTTGATCACAATTTCATCATTATCCACTGTTTAACAACTTCAAAATTTTGGATTGGTCCTAGTGAGCCCTTGAACAATTTAATTAGTTTAATATTATAGCGGATATATTGTTCGTGCTAATTATTAATTTCAAAAACTCGAGTTGTTAGAAATACGTAACCAATTCAGTTATAGCATATAGACACAACGGCTAGGGGTCTCGATTACGACTCGGCTCAACCAGCCTAACTCACATCGAGCATGATTCGACTCAACCCATCTTCCAGCCATTTCGAACATAACTCGATTCAACCTGGCCTCCTACCACAAGAATCGAACTTCCGACTCGTTAATACTTAATATGGTCACCTGAACAATTTTAGAAGTATTGAAATAGTATAAAGAGCCAAACACAAATCATGCCACCAGAGACACAAGAGCAACAAATTATTAGGTAGCAGGACATATCTTTGTGATTGTGTAGTCCCGTACACCCCATGCAGTGTTGTCGGAGAAATTATTTCCTCTATGTGAGTGGTCTCAACGAACTATCAAATTTAAATAACTGTAGTCCTTCAACATGCTTGATCTTAAATCATAAGTTTTAAAAAAACATATTTCTCATCTAACCCATTGCCCATTTAATATCATTGATTTTGGAAACAGTTTGTTATATATATCTAAATGCTGGTGATTAATAGATTTCCATAACATACCACTTCTAATATTTCTACCTTTTAGATAAGCATGATGCACAATCACATGCATGTACGAAGATGTTTTGTAAGAATCAAAATCTAGATACTTTGCTGAACTTTTGAAATTCGGATTCAAACTCACGACCTTCTGCTGCTAGAGGTGCGACCACGAGTTGGATTTTGTCTCACTGATGTGGTGGACCAGGTCCAGGCAAAAACCTGTGTGTTGTGGGCACTATATATATATATAGAGAGAGAGAGAAGGTGTGCTTTCACGAGCACAGAATTTTTCGTGCTCCTGAGCTGTTTCGATGATTGGACTTCCGAATCGATGATCGGTTTTGCTAGACTTGATTTAGTATATTTGAAGTATGTATAAAATAAATTTTATTATTTTTTTATATCGTTTACATATAGTAATTGAAAAAATTCAAAATTAATAATTTTTAATGGTGGATATCTGCCGTTTCAAATTTAACGGCGTAGAAGTATCCAAATCAGATGAAATTTTGATAGAAAATTCTTTATACTATTTACAGCAAGTTTAGTATTTCTGCTAAAAAATTTTAGTACTATATCACCAATTTTTATGAGATTTTTATTTTCAACCGTTGATTTTAAACCCTTTCGATCACTAAGTAAACGATATCGAAAAATCACAAAATTTATTTTCTACATACTTCAAATATGCTAGATCAAGTTTGTAGTTCGATCGTCGATCTGCAGCCCCATCATCGAAACGCCAGAGACGAAGGTCTCTGTGCTCCTGAGAGCACAGCAACCAGACCCTCTCTCTCTCTCTCTCTCTCTCTCTCTATATATATATATCTTGTTGGCGCATAAATATATCCATGCCCCATGCTCATATATGCACTACTGTACTGTGGCACTGGTACGTGGAAACTAGCCACATGGTATAGGAGGAAGTCGATTTACTGTATCATACTTATATCACATCATCAGTAACAAGTCAATCATATCTTTCTATTTGAGAGAAAAATATAATAAAAATATTCTTCTATTAATCATGATAAGACATATCAACTCAAGAGGAATAATTTTATTGGTTAGAGACACCACGTCAGTAATACATCTGTACATTCTAAAATTTTTCCATGCGACAGAGCCTGTATTTGTTGTATTTGAGGTTCCACACGGACCACACCTAGGTGGGGCACTCTAGTCTGAAAAAGTTTTTTTTATAACAAATATTTTAAATATACAAATTATATTTAACCTAATATTACTGTTATTGTGCGTAGATCGTAAGGCAAAAATTTGTTACTAGCATTATTTGAGCTAAAAATTACCCCATGTTACTTTTATTAATTTCTATCATTTTTTAAATTTTTTGCTCATGCTTTTAAATGGCATGCACAACTGTGCATGCCATCGTACCAGCACTGAGAAAATATCACATGGGAGAGATCCCAGTATCAGCTTCTTTTTTTTTTTAAGGTTACACTCCTCGTGGCCATGGTCTCTTTATCCTATATATAAAAAGTATTTCCATAATAGATATCTTATAATTTTTTTAAAAAGTAACTAATAAAATATTCCAGTCACATTTAGAAGTAAAAAAATAAAAATATTTTGTTATTATATATTTTAATCTAGAATTATCATATTAGTTTTTTTTTTCCAAACTATATTATGAATATCATGTTAGTTTAATGTAGGAATAAGAGGACATGAGTGGCATGCATGGGGCTAGCACTCTTTTGCCAGATCATGTTGCCTACCTACCACCACACCAAACTCATTATCATCTGAATGCTGTGAGTGTTATATATGTAGTGTTTTTCTTATGCCTAGCGATGTCAACGGGTCGGATTCGGGTCGGGTTTTTAAAAATCCGAACCTCGAACCCGACTACCAAATCCGAAACCCGAACCCGAATCCGAACCCGAACCCGAACCCGATGGATTTTAAAAATCCACATCCAAACCCGAACCCGAGCAAAAACCCGAAATCCGAACCCGAACCCGAACCCGACCAAAAATCTGAAAACCCGAACCCGATTATAAACCCGAAAACCCGAACCCGAAAATAATATTTACCAATTATATTAATATATATATGTATTTTGGTTTAGATTACAAAAATTTAGGTATTTTTGTTGGCCTTTAGATTCAGATCTAAAGCTTGAATTTTTTTTATATATTATATCATATTTTTTTTTGTGTTCGGGTTCGGGTTCGGTCTGAATACCAATAATATCCATATCCAAATCCATATCCGTCGGGTTTTTATTTTTAATATCCATATCTAAATCCATATCCATTTATCTCAAATAAAATTCATATCCGTCGGATTTGGATTCGGGTTAAAGTCGGGTATCCATATCCATTTACATCCCTACTTATGCCTTTTAATGAGATCATGCTCTATGTTGTTAGAGGAATTGATAAGGGTGATGAGAGATTGATAACATGTGGGTCAAAACATTTTTTCTCCTCGTTCGTTTTATCTATTTCAAATATTGTTGATATGTAATTTTGAAAAAGAAAATAAATTATTAGTGTAAAGTTTCAAATTAGAGATTAAACAGGGACTGCGGTAACAAAATATTTGAACGTTATAAAGTAGCTAGGAAAGGATAAAGATGATGATCCCAAAATTAAAAGTGGAATAGAGTGTTGGTTAAAAGTCATTACTCACTCACTTTCACTTTCCTCAACAAAAAGAAGCTTATAAACATCTTAGCTCAGAAGAGAACTACACGATTTGTTTAGATGGCTATTATCATTATTTTCTTATGATTTTTAATGATCTTGAGTTCGACTCGCTTGTTTATTAATAATATTAGGATTCTGTTGGTGATAATGGTCAAGAGAGTAGGTTATAGTTAGTTAAGTGAGTGATCGCTGGTATGCTTCTGAAAGTATGGAGCTCTCCGTACTTTCAAATCGTTTTGGATGTTAGAACTTTCGAATCGATGATCAATTTCGTTAGACTTAATCTAGAGTATTTGAAATTACCTAGAAAATAAATTTTGTAATTTTTTGATATTATTTGTCTAGTGATCAAAAGGCTCAAAATCAATAATTAAAAATAAAAATCTTACGAAATATAAAGATATGGAATTAAAATTTTAGATCAAAAATATTGATATTGTTTTATATAGTATAAAAAATTTTCTATCAAAATTTTACATGATTTGGATATTTCTGTACGTTAAATTTGCAAACGGCTCACCACGATCATTAAAAACTATTGATTTTGAGCCCCTACGATCACCAGGCAAATGATATCGAAAAATCACGAAATTTGTTTTCTAGATACTTCAAATACTATGTATCAAGTCTAACGAAGTCGATCGTCGATTCGAAAATCCCAACATCGAAAATGACATGGAAGCGAAACGCTCCGTACTTTCACAAACATACCAATCTCACTCTAGTGCTAATTCTACTGTATATATAATAATATACAATTTGGTACACTCCTATTTTTGGAGATTATACTAATCCTCAATTAGTCCCACATTAAGGGCATATTTGGTTCGTATATTTTGAATCCGGAATGGGAATCGGTTTGATCAAATCCGGCTTATCTTGTTTGGTTCAAAGGAATCGGTTTGGGACTCCCATTCCAAATCGGAATGGGAATGGTCCTTTAGCTTATAAATTGATTCCGGCCTCCAAGCCCGGATTGAAATTTCAATCCCAAGCCCACACTTATCTCTTCCTAGGCCCAACCCAATATTTATTACTTTATCCATCCTTTTTCTTCTCTTTTCTCTTTTCTTAGCATTTAAAAAAAAAACGTGATATATTATTTTTATTATAGTTTTATTCAAAAAAAATTATGCATTTTTTGTAATTTTTTGCATAAAATTTTTAAAATAAATTAAAATTTTTTTTCATAGCTCTAACTTGAGAGTTGTATTAATTTTTGTTTATATAAATTTTAGATAGTTTTATAAAATTATATTTGAAAGTAAAATTAGTATATGTTATTCTATTATTTTTTACTTTGTATCAAATAAAGAGTGAAATAGGAATAATTCATTCCGATTTCCAATCCAAAAATGAACCAAACGTCTTGGGAGAGTGAAGCAATCCGATTACCATTCCAATTCATTCCCATTCCATTATCGATTCCAATTCCACTCTTGAACCAAACAAGCCCCCCATGATGTCAATTGTTTTAGTTGTATTATATATATGGTCAAACCCCTGCTAGAGTTTGGGGTTAATTTGTCTTTTCATTAGAGCCTAAATTGCTCCATGACAAAAATAGAGCTGTCACCAGCTCATTTTAGTTTGGCCCTTTTATAGGGCAATTTGACTTGTATGTAATTAAGAACATTATGAAACCATTTTCTTCAACTGGTCAAGTTAATTAATGGAGGGAGAGAGAGAGAGAGAGAGAGGAATACAAATTTCATGAAGTAGTTCTATATCCAAGCTATAGGTTACATTGTCGAATTCAACATTCATCACTGCTTTTAAAATAGCAAACGTTGAATTTGACGATCGTATTTTGAAATAATCTCCAAAAATTTATCGTCTAAGTGGAAACAAAATATTACGGGGGTCATCCTCGTATCATAGTAAAATCGTCAATCTATCGTTCGTCACTGTTTTGTTTTGCTTATCTGACGTTTGAATGGTTTCAAATACGAATCTCATTGCCCAGTGAAAAAATTAAGAACCAAACGCTCCACACGATTATCATCAGATACTTATTTTAATATATTTAGTTAGGCAGGGTTAACTACTTCTTATGTAACCTCTGATGCATAATTAAATAGGATCATAACAAAAACTAATTGTTTTAAACATGTACATATAATTTCCCACACATGCACACTCCAAGCTTTTTCTACAGCTGGAGCAGTTTATGCCAACTCAGAACATTAATAATTGTGCATATTTTCTACTTAATCAAGTTGGATTATTAACTAATTAACTAGCTTCATTTATGTCCATACCAAACAGTTTGGCACTATCATAAGAGCTTTTCTATTTTTAACTCTTGTGAGTCATGGCACAGCAAACATCTTACTCACCTAGACGTATATATACATGACAATTTGTGGATTACAATATATTGCACACCTACAAGTGACTGAGCAAAAAAAGAATGGCCCACAATTGTTAAAGGAAAAATAAAAATAAAAATAAAAGAAGGTTCCAGAAACCCAGTAAAAGTTTACTATAATTCGCATATGCTGATTATATATCTTGTTGTCCACCTCAGAGATGAGCTTGATCTTATTTGGCAGTGTTGATTTTTCTCTCTCTGTTTCTGTGTGTGTCTATGTGTAAAAGAATACATAGGGTACGTACATAACTTTTACAATCTTTACGTGCAGAAAACTTTTACGTACAAAATAATTCGACCCTCTCATCTCAACCAAGATCAGTAGCGGGCATAAAAGTAGATATATTGATTGGGATCCACTCCACATTTTAATGAACAGTAGATTAATAGTCCTTTTACATGAGACTGAAAAATTTGCGCTCCTTAATTTGTATCCTCTATCTCTTTTTGGTTAGCGAGAGTTTCGGATCTGTGACCGCGCGTGTCCACAAGATGTTGGGACCTCACAAGACATAATTGCTAAGGTCGGCTGCCGAGCTACAAAGGTAGTTTTGGATTTATTTGTAGAATGGTGAGCAATTTGTTATATTGCTATGTTTGTTCATAGAGTGTCACAGTACACTCTTGCACTATTTGGATTATTTCGAATAACATCCATTTGATGCAGCTCGAGATTCTTAGTATTAATGGTTCAAATCTCTAACAAATATTTTAATTTAAAGCGAAAGTTTCTATTAGATAATCACATGAGGGGAGAGAGATCGAAAATACTCGTCTTTAAAGCACTTGAAATGTAAATTATTTTTTTATTAATATTTTGATACCTAGGAAGAGACATTTTTTGAGTTCATGAGTTTAAATAGTAATATGACTATAGGTAAAAGTAAAATTTGATTGATAGAAATTAAATTATCAAAAATATTATATAAATACATTACACCACTTTTTTTTAGTTAGAAATTATATTGTATACAATGTACTGGATAGTTGAATGGAAAAAATTGGTTAAGATAATAATATAATAACCTCTTTTCATATGGTCATATAACACATGTTTATCATTTCTTCTTTTTCTTTTTTTGATGGCGAAATCTCAGTGCACGAAAACCACAAATATTTTCTTAACTATAATTTTTTTTTTTCAAATTTTCAAACTTTCAAAGGTAAAGCTGATTCGTGACTTCACTTGCAAGGAAAAGAATAGTATACATGCCTTATTATCATAGTTGATCGTTATTCGACACTTCTATATTTTGCATAAGATAAATTAATTTTCTGTATCAGCAACCTAGCTATAAATATAACGGCGGCCGCTGATTTTGACACTAACTAATAAATTCATTGCATCTAATTATTATTTATTAACTTAATTTAATTAAATTGATAGAATCAAATTTAATCCTGCAAAAATAGCATCATAAATATCAATATTATTTGGCAAAAATACAATAAGAACTTTTAAAAAAAAATTTATCAGTATGTAAGTGACAGGTGCCTCATTAAATAGTAGATTGACTTCATATTTGAGTATTCTGGTCAAAGAAATTCTAAGCATTTCCATTGGCGGCTTTGGGTTTGGTGGGTCCCACAGGTGGCTGCTTTTCGCGCCTTTTTCTCCATTCCACAACGTGCAAAGCTCGCCCATACATGCTTCTGGAAGCACCGAGTCTTCCATACTTTCAGATCATTTTCGATATCATTTCGATAAATCGATCGAAACGTTAAATTTGATCTAGAGTATTTAAAGTACCTATAAAGTAAATTTTATAATTTTTCGATATCATTTATTTAGTGATCGAAATGGCTCAAAATTAATAATTTTAATAATCGTAGTGAGCTGTTTGGAAGTTTAACGATGTAGAAATATTCAAATCACATGAAATTTTAATAGAAAATTTTTTATAATATATAAAATAAGATCAATTTTTTTTATCTTAAATTTTAATGTCATATTATCGGGTTTTGTAAGTTTTTTATTTTCAGTCGTTAATTTTGAGCCCTTTCGTTTACTATGCAAATAATATTGAAAAATCATATATTTTATTTTCTAATTACTTAAAATACTATAAATCAAGTTTAACGGAGCCGATCGACGATTTGCGAGTTGCAACATGAAAAACGACCTGGAAGCATGCATGGAAGGCTCCGTGCTTCCAGAAGTGCGTATAGTGAACCTTTATATATATATATATATATATATATATAGAGAGAGAGAGAGAGAGAGAGAGAGAGAGAGAGACTAATATTCCTTGGATCAAACACTATTCCACATACCACCACGTCTATCATCACATACCACATCATCTCAACTCTACATCTCTCCATCAAATAGTTAAAAACTTAAAAGCACCACCCCTTTAGTACTTTTGAGAGTATTTATAACTCAGATTCCTTACTATGAAGAGCCAAAAAAGTTGATTATTTTAAAATTTATTTAAGAAATAAAAATGCCATAGTGGGTTCATTTCTTAAACAGTAAAATCTTGTTAGGCTAATTAAATCTTTATTATTTTGTAATGTATTGCACCACTCGCATGTTAAAATTATTATATAATTTAAGTACTAATATTCACATTCACATACGTACTAGTACTAGTGATATCTTTACGTGTATCAATAAATTTAGGTATGCAAAAAAGTCAGATCGGTAGAATTTTCATCCCAGTATCTTTTTCTACGGTTCTTAATTAGTAAGTACGTACATGAAAAAAAAAAATATTTTTTTGACGATAAATAAAGTTATTTATATATTGCAAAAAAAGTTATTTCTTATTTCTTAATTCCTTCCCAATTTCATGTGTTGAAGCCAAATTTTAAATAGAAAAATAAAAAAGGTAAATATTATTTTTTATCCCACGCGTAATATATAAGAGAGACAATGGAGAGGCGCATAATTTTGATCCGAAGCTTGTAGGCGCCGTACATTATGGACCCTTCTTGTGGATATAGGCCGTGGGGACGAGTCCGCATGCGGGCGTAATCGATGCGATCATTGAGTTGGAGCGGATCCTAGGAACGTTTGACCCGGTCTTTAATTAGTGTACCCACCTCCGATAAGCTCCGTAATTTACTCGCCATTAAAGCACGTGAAATATATAATATTTTTTTTATTAATATTTGTTACGTACCTAGAAACATAACTACTCTTGGTTTTTACCATAAAATAATAATAATAATAATATGAATATGAATATACTCTCCTCTAAATTACATAAATATATAATAGTGTCGTCCACACACAACGAGTCAAAATGTTAACGGTCATAATAATCAAATTCGTAACCTTAGCTACCGTTTGGTTCGGGGTTAAGAAAAAACTAGTTATTTCAGGTATAGTGTTAAGTTCAGGGTTAAGATGGGGTTAGAGCATTTTTTTGTTTGGTTGGGGGTTCGAGTTAGTTCAGAATAGTGAAAAATAGTGTTTGGTTGAAATAGGTGGGATAAGAAAGATAATTAGTTATTATGAATAGAAAATAATATTTGGTTGAAATTTGGTGGGGTTATATGGGATTAGCTAAGCTGGAATAACCCATTTGAAGTAAGGTTAGCTAACCCTACTTATTTTTTAGAGTGTTTGGAAATAAAATAGGGGTTAAGTGCCCCTTAACCCCCAACCAAACAAATGGCTTGATGATTTGAGCCGAGGATAAATCTATGAATGTATTTAGCAGATATAAAATTTTAATAATATTTATCGATTTTTTGTCGTGTTGATCATACTTTTATCTATTTTAAATAGTGAGTATAGCATTATTCTAAAGAAATTTAATTTGCATGATCAATAAGAGTGTTTTTTTTTTTTTGCCTTTTTTTTTTCCCCCTTTTTGATAAAGAGTAGTATCAAATTTCATGTCCATGTTTTCCTTGCCAAGTAAGGATTCATTTATCACAAGGGATTCGCAAAAATTAATAAGGATGCATCAATTGTGCGTGCATGACACGTACGTACTAGCATGCAATTAATTAATTAAGCATTAGTTAAACATGTATATTAATTTAAGTTTAAGTTTTAATAACTCTAATCCTACTCCCCATTCACAAGTACTATACTCCTAAACCATGTGATCTAACTTGATCTTGAGTTGTGGTCTCTTTTTCAACCCTAATATATTTAACTTGACCTAGATCAAAACAGGTTATTTACGTTAAAAATAGGATAAATCAAATTGACTAAATTGGATTGGTTTTAATTATCAGTAATATATAATCCAAAAACTTCTTTTTGTGTAACGATTTGTATTCTATCCTTCTATTACAAGCAAAGTGATGCGTATCGATCAATCAAGGAAACATATTGCAAGGATTTAAAGTAATTAAAAAAAAAATCGCTTTACAAGGTAATTTATTTATTACTTAGAGATTTCAATAATTCAAGATGACCAAAAAAAAAAACATAAATAAAATAAGCTCCAAATTTAGCCTATAAAAAAGGTAATGGTTAAACTAATTAATATACATTTGTGATTAGATTAGGATTTCTCAGTCGCAATTATAAGGGTAAAATGTATGGATAGAGTTCCTACACTCTTCTCATCAAAATAATTTAGTTTTTAAATATTTACATTTGTCACAATTTTAGTTTCTGACCATTAATAAAAGAATCAAAAATCAAAAATTTAAATTAAAGTATAAAATTTTTAATATATAGAATCTAAAATAAAATGTACACACCAAAAAATAAAAAAGAGACTAATAAAAGTACCATAACGGGGTATTCTAATCCGACGATGTGGATCCAATCGCATGGGCTTAGCTGTGGACCGGAGTTAACGGGTTCACCATCACAATATTCTCGTATATTCCTTTTATTTATTTATTTATGTATTTATTTCCTTTCCTTTTGGGCTCCCGAGAACTGGGGAGATGCGACCGGCGCAGGCCGTTTCCCCCGCCTAATGTATAATTGTACACCCGTCGCGCCACCGCCTATCGCCCGTGCCACGTACCGGTCATTACCCGAATTCGCCGCCCCCATACCGCGCCCGGAGCACCTCCGTGCACCCGGTTCACCATGCACCACAACGTTTGGGATAGCAAGTTATATACTAATAAGACTTAGTTTGGTATTGAGACATATTTAACGCTACTAGATAAAATGGAGTGTTAAATATAAAAATGTTCTAACAAACTTAAGCTTTTAGAGATAAACCATTGTTCACATGGTATCAAAGCAGGATGTCATGAGTTCGAGTTCGAGTCACGCCAGGTTCTTACCATATTAATTTCCTCCCATTTATGGGCGACAAAGAAGTCACATGGAGTTGTAGAAAAAATATATATGAATATGGTTCTGCAGTTTCCAGTGGGATCGCAAAAAATATATCGTAACCAAATCATCGCGATATGCGCAATGCAATATTACGTACGGAAACAAATAGAATTTTTTTTTTAACATACTTTCTCACTACACGTAACGCAATCTTTTCCGCAATTCCAAACAAAACCTAAGAGAAATTAGATCAATTTTAAATTTTAAATTTAGTTTAAGACATAATTTTGTGTGCAGTTTTTGCTTGTTAGTCGTATATGCTTACTATTCTATTTTGAAATTGATCTCATTATTATTATTATTATTTACTAGGACGGTGATGATCGAGTTCAAATGTGAAAAAAAGATATATACTAAAATAAAAGAAACTTAGATTATTAATTTTATGCAATAAGCCCTTCCGAGTTTGAAAGGGTTACTATGTATCAGTTTAGAAAAAAAAAAAAAAAAATAAAATCAAAATAAAAATATATAGAAATATATTTTTTTCTTAAAAATTACAAAAAAAAAATAATGGTGAATAATTTATTCTAATGTATATAAAATAAAATATGATAATATTCTTTACGAAAATGTAAAATAATCTTGTATTATTATTATTATTTTTATCGTATATTATATAATGTAGTTTTTCAGCAATTTGGTGTTAAAAAAAAAATACCGGGTGTAGCCTATATTTTGAGGGTTCCACCGGTGTAGCCCGTCACGACGCCCTATATATGCCACCCCACGCTCCCTCTTCCTTTCTCCACCTCCTTACACGAGCGGGAGTTTACTCCCCATCCCTTTCTCCGGTTGAAGAAGATCAAAACGAAAACCTAAACCCAACCCTAACCCCCTCCTTCCTCTTCTCCTTCCTCTTCCTCCTCCTCCTCCTCCCAAATTTTCTAGGGTTTCGCCCGAGATCCGTTCCTAGGGTTCCCCCGCGAGTGCATGGCAGTGAGCCTCCTGCAGTCTCATGAGGTGTCGGACCTCTGCATCGGGAAGCCGCCGCTGAGATCGCTCCCGCCGAGCGCCGCCGTGGGAGAGGCGCTCGCCGCGCTGAAGAGAGGCGGCGACGCGTTCCTCGGCGTCTGGGCCTCGCCGGAGCGCGGGGCCTTCGCCGGGAAGGTGTGCATGGTGGACGTCCTCTGCTTCCTCTGCGCCGAGGATAACATCGCCTCCCCCGCCGCCGCCCTCGACAAGCCCGTCTCCGCCCTCCTCCCTAAGGGCCCCGCCCTCGTCCGCCGCGTCGAGCCCCATTCCAGGTTCCTAACTTCTCTTCCCCCTCTTATATCGTCGTAGCTACAACTAGGACGATCGTTGGCTCGATTCGTTCTCTGATCGTTCCGATCCTCTTTTTTCTCGCGTTTTTTTCCCTTTCTTTTTTTCCATCATCACAATTTGCTCAGGACTACCTGATTCTATAGTTTTTCCCCTTTTTTCCTGGATTTTTAGCTATATTTTTTTTTACCGATTTTTCGTTCGATTGCATTGATCTCATCTCGTCGATGGGTTTGCTGAAATGCTAATTAGAGCTCTGATCTGGGGATTTTACAGCTTATTGGAAGCTCTGGACGCGATCTTGGACGGGGCGCAGAGCCTCGTCGTTCCTATCCGCTCCGCCTCCGCCGCCGCGAGGAAGAAGCTCTCCGCCGGCGCCTCGCCGGAGTTTTGCTGGCTGACCCCTGAGGACTTCGTGCGCTTCTTCCTCAGCTCCATCGCGCTCTTCTCCCCGGCCGCGGCGCTCTCCGTGTCCGCGCTCGGCGTCGTGCGCCCCGCGTCCCTCGCCGTGCGCCACTACGACCCCGCCCTCTCCGCCGTCCCCCTCCTCCGCGCCGCCCTCGCCGAGCAAACCTCCGTCGCCGTGCTCGCCGACGATGGGCGCCGCCTCATCGGCGAGATCTCCCCCTCCACCCTCGTCCACTGCGCCGACGAGTCCGCCGCCGCCGCCCTCGCCGTCCTCTCGGCCGGCGACCTCATGTCCTTCCTCGACTGCTTCGGCGCCCCGCCCGAGTCCACCCTCCGCGCCGTCAAATCCCGCCTCGCCGACGCCGGCCTCCTCGGCATGCTCGACCTCCTCGACCCCGACCTCCCCCCTCCCTTCTCTTCCTCCTCCTCCTCCTCCTCCTCCTCCTCCGCCTCGTCCTCCTCCGACGATGACGATGAACCCTCTCCTCCCCCGACGAAGCCGAGGCGGACGAGGTCGATGGGCAGCTACTCGGCCAGGATGGGCCGGCGTTCGGAGGAGGCGATCGTGTGCCACCCGCGGAGCTCGCTCGTGGCGGTGATGATCCAGGCGCTGGCGCACCGCGTGAGCTACGTGTGGGTCGTCGACGACGACTACGCCCTCGTCGGCATCGTCCGCTTCGCCGACATGCTTAGGGTCTTCCGGGGGCAGATTCAGCACCAGCCCTTGCCCGAAGGCCAGTAGCAGCAGCAGCAGCAGCACTAGTCGTAATAGCAGCTATTGTTAGATCGTAGACGCGGCTTCTGAGAGTTAAAACGCTCTCGCTTGAGATTTTAACAAAGTTTTTGTGTATAATCGTGTTTTACCGTATGTTTATTTCTTTCTTTTATATATATATATATGTATTATAGCTAATGTGTGGAACTGGTCATTGTTTTTGAGATCTTTTATTGTTGTTGCTGCCGGTGATCTTTTATTATTGTTGTTGATTGTAATGTAAGGTTTGTGTTCATGTGCATTATCAGGTACCTGGTTGGTGTCTTGTTGCTTGCTTGCAAAAATAGAAATTAATTTGTTCACTAATAAAACTTTTCCACTTGTTTTAATCCATCGTAAAAAATTAAAACGCAGAAGACGGAACCAAAATGTTTAAACTTCGTTTGGAATTACAAAGTCCGTATATAATATTACCTTCCGAATATTATAACTACGATATATTAATAATGTTAGATAACTTTTAATACCAAGTTAAGTTTTAATGTTATTGCGCACTAGCTCCAGTTACTGGGTGCTGTTTGGTGTGTGCGGCTTTTGTGGTTATTCAAAAGCTAGCACAAACAATTTCACACTTTGAGTACAAAAAGGACGCCCAAAAAGCCGCAAAGAAAGACACTAATAAAGTGCCCCAAACTAAAGTAGATCTTCGATGTGGCCATCTTCCTACCCCATTGCCGGACCAAAAATGATCTAATAAGAGAGAGCTCCCATCAGGAACTTTATTCAAATCGTACATTTTTTTTTTAAAGCGGAGTTATCGGCTTAATAACACGAGCACTAGTACTCCCCCATGAGTTATAGGAATTCTACACTATTCTATTTGCACCACGTAATTGATAACAAGTTAATTATTTTTTTTTAAATAAAAATATAATAAAATTATTTTTTCATAATCATAATAGAATATATATTTTTTTAAAAAAATTTTAATTTATTTATTATGTCACGTCATTAATATATTCGTTGCATTTTAAAAATTTTTTCAATTTTTTTTTCATGCGTTGAGAGTAAAAAGCTCCAGCCGCAGCAGATCTGAGTCCTTCCCGTCTGCGCGCTGCCAGTCCCTGCCACACGTGGCAGAGCGGCGACGTAAACCGGACGACAGCTGGCAGAGCGACCTGCTGGCATGGGCCAGCGCAACGATCATCGAAGACCGTGCGCTTCGGAATTACCGACCTCGACCTGTTCATGGATTGTTTAACCGCGATTTCTGTTTGTTTTCCTTGTGTATCTCTCTCGCTGGATTTTCCCTCCTCGTGATCTATCTACCATCTATCTGTGTTCACAACAGTTCACCCCCGCCCTGAGCCACGCTGTTCCATGACAGGAGTGGATCTATTTTATTAGGAAAATGCTACATGTACATTCTAAAATGATGTACATCTTACAATCCCATCTATTCTTAGATAGGATGTAATTACCAGTCACATGATATAACTGGTGAGCAAATTTTCACCCAAAGATGAATGAATTATAAGATGTACACATTCCTTTTGAGTTGTACATCTAGCATTACTCATTTTATTATACCATTTAATCCTACCGAATTCAGCATATATATATATATATATATATATATATATATATATATATATATATATATATATATATATATATATATATATAAATATATATATAATCATGCAATCAATTATACATATATACATGAACCAAGGCAGCATGGTACTCATCATGTGAACATGTATATATATACCATCACATTAAGAGTCTCTTCTTTTTTCTTTTTTTTTTTAAAGAGCAAATTATGCTTCAAATTTTCTTTTTCTTTTTTTTTTTTTTTTGTAATAAACTTTACTTTATTGTCGAGCCTAAAATAAAAGCAGCAGAAAAATATCAAAAACTGTTTCAAACTTTTTTATAAACTGCACACTCCTTTTTGTGCCTTGGGTGGGCCCTGCTACGCACTCGAGCAGCAACCGTGGGCTGTGCTCGTAAACCAGCCCACACGGGCTAGGCCCGCACGCACGTGAACTTGTTCTCAACCATATACAGCGAAAGTGAGTGTGGATCTTACCCGCTCTCTTTCAAAAAGTGTTCTTATTACTGACCGTCCCTAAAGTAGTGGTAAAAGGATTGGTGGTTGATCAGAGATCCGAATTTGAATCCTAGTTGATTCACATTTTACTAAGTTTTATTTCTTAACGAATAGTGTCTTTACCTATCTCTCTCAAAAAAAAAAAAAAGTGTTCTTATTTCCACACTAGGTTTTTTTAAAAATTTTTTAATATTAAAATTTCAAATGAGGTGTCTAAATTTTGGATGAATAGGTGTAAGATTTGCACCAAAATTTTGAATGTAAAAGTAGTATTTCTCTATTCACAATAGCACCATATATTTAATGAGAGCTAAGATTTTCTTTTTAGATCTAAACCACCAATATTTTATCCCACAAACAAAAAAAAGGAAAAGGCACATTTTTTTGACTTATCTCATAAAATTTTAATTTTTTATTTATTTTAAAACAATCACGAAAGATTTTTTAAAAACTAAGATAAAGATAATATATTGTACGTTTCGTTCGTTTTTTTCGTAAATAAATTTAACTGAAAATATGCAACATTTAGACTTCGAATTTGGGACATATGGATTCCAACCCTCAAATCCTTTAGCACTTGAGCTAAGGTGTGGGGTATTTCAAAACTGTTATAAGTTATTTAGGCATTGTTTGTTTACTCAGAAAAATACGAAATTTTTTTTTGAGAAAAATATATTTTATGATTTTTTTTCTTACTTTTTCGTTCGTTTGGTTTAAAAAAATTAGCCTTTTTAAAAAGCATTTTTTCAAATTTAATGAAAAACTAGTTTTTCATTTCTCTAAAAAAATCAAAAAAATAATAAATGGTTTTTTTTTTTTTATGAAATTTGATTTTTGTTGGAAAAATATCGCTTTTTTGCAACCAAACAACTAATAAAAATTTGTTTTCTCGAAATAAATTTTTATAATACTTTTTCAAGGAACCAAATACCATCTAAACAGATTATTATTATCTAAAAAGATATATTTGTTATTATTAATTCCAAACAATCCTACTATAGGATGAGACAGGTAGTAAAAAACTCAACTTTGTAATCATTCTTCCGAATAATAACCCAAAAAAAAAAAAAAACTTTTATACGAAGTAACACATACATTATACATACATACTTTATACAAGAATAAATAAATACTCAAAAACTACGTATTTTTTTTAACATACGAGTATACGACACGCATATTTTTACTTATGTGCGTCCCTTGTTTGTAGTTGTAGGGCATTGCGAGTAAGAGGGCGCATTCGCCGCGGCAGTGGAGGCGCCCACACCCATCGCGAGGTCGATCCTTCTCCCTTTCCCCATTTTTTTTTTTTGTCTTAAATTTTTCCCCAATTTTCCTCACGATTATTTTCTACCTAGGGTTTGCCCTTTCGATCAAAATTTTAGAGCAAATGGTGTGAAAAAATGCGTGGTTTTTGATCTCATAAGCCACACTGTTGATTAGCTCTGGATCAGATCGATTAGATCGAGAAACAAAGGTCTCTTCTTGTTGTGAGTTGGATTGGTTCGTGTGCGTGGCTTCTCTATGAATCAAGCACAATTTTACGGAGGAAAATTGTGCTTTTACTGAAATAAGATGTTAAATTGACTGCGAGAATCTCTTACCTAGTAGTTGTTTCTATGAACTTATTAAAATTACTCCTATGTTCTTTTTTAAAATTTAATTTTTCATGGCCTGTTTGAGTTTCTCATTCTAAACTATTCGCTTTTGGTTTCAGAACAACTCATTTGTAACTACGCTAGAAAATTTTACATACGAAGGAGAGAGATCGAAGTATGGAAAGAGAGAAAGTTCGCGAGAGAGACATGGATCTGAGTAGGAATAAGGCAAGAGATCGCGGTCGAGATAGGGTAACAGATCAGGGTAGGGAAAGACATCGGGATCGGCACCACGAAGAGCATCACATAGAGAGAAGCTCTAAGAATCCGAGAGGAAAAGACGAAGGTGATAAATATGATTCCCGAAGAGGTCGTGATTTCGACCGGTAAGATTTGGTGAAAGTAAGCGGTGGAAGCATGATTTCCAATAATATAGTCCTGATTAGTTAGCATACAATATTATGTGATGTTATTCACCTTGATGTGCTTCAAATATTATGCATTTCTATTTTATGGACACTGAGAACTTAATTGCAGTCTCCTTGTCATGCTTCAATGCCTCACAGTTTTTCTTATGACATCTTTTATCTTAAGCCTTCATTTGTACAATAACATTTGTTTAAAGTGTACGACTGCCTTCTTTGCCTTCAGGCGGAATCACAATTATGAAAGGGGTAGAATGCGTAGACATAGATCACGGTCTCGTTCGAAGGATAGGTTGGGAAAGCGATTTCAATCCCGCTCTCGTTCTCCTTCTAAAAGGTAAATTACTTCATCCTCTTCCTTGGCAACTTTATTTAATGATTTGGAGATTCACTGATGAAACCATGGTTGCTGATTTGTGTTGATCTTTTTGACTTTTTTTTTTGGGTGTTTTGGCCTTAAGTTTCCACATAACTATTTTGTAGAGTCTTCGTTGCCCTTTTCTTTGCATGGGAATGATTAGGTTTACCATGGAAATTGAATCTTTTTTGTTGCAGTAGTAGTCATAAAATATGAAGGATAATCTGTTGGAAGTGCCAAAACCATGGTTTGCAAACTTTGAGAAAGCTAAATGTAAAGTTAGGTTTGCATCTATTTTGTTGTTCTAATTCACTACACAAAAGTGCTTGACATGTCTTAGGTGATTTTTGTATATACTTGATTTCGGGCGAACTCTTTAATTTTCTTTTACAGCAAAAGAGCAAGCGGCTTCGACATGGGACCTGCTGTTACCCCTTCACTGCCTAGTGTTACAATTACAGGTCAGAATGAACCCTTTGAATTAACTTTTCCTTTCGCTCTAGAAGACCAGTGCTTTTAATGCAGTTTTCCCCTTAAGCATGCTTTTGGTTACTACTGTCTGTAAGATACTGTAATTTACTTCTTTTTTATCGCATATTCTTTCTATAAAATGATTTTGTATGGAAACTGAGGAAGATTGTTGTGTTGTTGGCTGTTGTGTTGTTGTTCTGTCTGTGACTATGTTTACGTATGGGTAAGAAGGCAATGTTGGAGTGCACGACCCACGGTGCTACGCCACTGTAGAGTCTGTGTTCAACGAGGAAACTATTCAAGTGGTCTGCTGGAGCTTCTTCAACTTTCAACCAAATACTGTTGGCATTTGGTAGACTTGCAAAAGTATTCTCAGAAGCTAGAATGATGTACTTATTTTGCATATTCTAGTGCTTCTATATATATATGTATATGCTTTCATCTCGTATGTCATGACATGAGAAGTCCTTTGTTAGTTTGAATAATTTGCTACAAGTTTTGGAATTAACTTATCATCCTACTCAACTCATTGACTATTCTGTTCACTCCATTTTGTAGGACAATCTCCTGTGATTCCTCAAACTGTGGCTGGAGTTTTTCCAGCTATCTCACCTCTTGCAACACCTCAACAGGTACTGAGAAAAACTTACTTTCACTTCGTACATACACTTCACTTTTTTGTTGTGCTGTGCCTGATCTGCAGCACTTTATTATCGATCACAGTTTGCAGCGATATCATTGCTACCAGCACAAGCAATTAACCAGCAGGTATGCTAAAGCTTGTTCACATTTTGATTTAACCTTTTTGGCATGAATGGACATTGAACTTTTCCTCACCTCTTTCTTTTAGGCAACGAGGCATGCGCGGCGTGTCTATGTTGGAGGCCTTCCACCCATGTCAAATGAACAGGTGGTATCTCTAGTTGATTTCTGTTTTCATTGGTTGCTTTTGTCTTATCTACACCAGATTAAAAATGGAATTAAAAAGCAAATTATATCTCTTCTAATGTCATTCCCTTGTACATGTGATTCAAGTCTATTATTAACTTGTTATATCTTCTTTGATTTTTTCCTGCACATTATCAGGAGTTCTATACTATTTAAGTTCTCCATTTGTTAGACGAAAGCCAGCAGAATTATTTAACTCTTTCTGGAAATATTATTACATTTTAACTCATATTTTTGTATTCAAATCTTTGAAGTCAATCACGTGCACTGGCTTAATTTCTTCTAGTATCATAATGAATGTCATGCTAGAGAAACTAATTAGCAAGATTACCCTGCAAACTGTGATCATCAAAAGTTAAAAAGCCCGCCTTCTCCCTCTGTTTATGTTGGAAGTTGCTCCTGTAATTGGTTCTAAGGTGGTTATAGTTTTTGGCTACACGTTACTTCTGCCAATCACGTTTTTTTTTTTTTTTTTTTTGATAAATTGAATAATTCACTGCCGGCACGGCCTCTACTTGCTAGTTTTAATTTGACTGCTAATAAATCTTATTTTTGCCTTGTAAACAGACAATTTCTGCATTCTTCAGCCAGGTTATGACTGCTATTGGAGGAAACACTGCTGGACCAGGTTTCTTTCTTTCTTTCTTTCTTTGTCCTTCTCCTTTCCTTCTGTTTTCTTTTTTGCCTGTAGCCAGTAAGAAGTATCTTACCTAGAAGTTCCACAAGCAGACCTACTATTTCTCTTTATATCTGTCCATATTTGATGCCGAATAGGCAGTGCATTTCAGGATTGAAACAAAAATATTGAAAATTGAACATTTGACGTATGGTTTTTCCATGTGATATAGATAGTTGGAATCAAGATATGTTCAGACTAACCATTGGTATGGTTGGTTTCAGGTGATGCTGTTGTCAATGTGTACATCAACCATGAAAAGAAGTTTGCTTTTGTTGAAATGAGATCTGTAGAAGAAGCAAGTAATGCAATGGCATTAGATGGAATAGTATTTGAGGTAAGTATCATTTCAAAGTCCTGTTTTGTGGCCATCAATTGTCCCTGTAGATGTTATTTGGGATATGACGAGTTTTATGCATGTTAGCTGTTTCAAAATCATTGAAGGCTTCCAGTCCGTTACCCATATAATTTTGAGAAAGCCTGCAAATATATACCTGAAAATGTTAACTGATAGTTGCTTGTCACTTTAGTTAAGAAAGCTTCTGCTGGAACTATTTTCTTTAGATTAAATTTGTAATAACTATTGACATCTTGATAGGGAGTTGCAGTGAGAGTTCGAAGACCTACCGACTACAACCCTTCTTTGGCAGCAACACTTGGACCTAGCCAACCAAGTCCTCATCTGAACTTAGCTGCTGTTGGCCTAACATCGGGGTGCGTACATTATGATCCATCTTGCTGGGAAAATATTCAAGTCTATGTCTTTCAGAAACATTAGTTTTTGAAAGCCCTTTGTGCTTGTTATTGAACAGCTGTACGGTATTTAGTCTAGACAAATATAGTACTCGTTGTAGTATTTGGGTTTTCATGAGCTGACTATGCATCTCCTATTCAGGGCAATTAGTGGTGGCTCAGAGGGACCTGATCGAATATTTGTGGGTGGTCTGCCTCACTTCTTCACAGATTCACAGATACGGGAGTTACTAGAATCCTTCGGGTACACATCCAACCGGTTTCTTCGTATGTTTTGCTAGTTAAGTATGATTCTGACAACCTGCTTTATGTATCCATGTTGACTGTTGTGACAGGCCTCTACGTGGATTTGACGTAGTTAAAGATAGGGAGACTGGGAATTCCAAAGGTTATGGTTTTTGTGTCTATCAGGTAACATAAATCCACTAATAATTGATAGGCATCCTTTTTTCTCATCTTCATTCTTGCCTTGTTTTCTTTATTTGAAACCCTGCTTGATTTTTCAGGATCCAGCGGTCACTGACATTGCTTGTGCTGCACTTAATGGCCTAAAAATGGGTGACAGAACACTTACTGTACGCCGTGCTTCTGCTAGGTTCGTGTTGTCTGCTCACTGTAGATGTCCTCTTGGTGACTTATGTCATGTGTATGTTAAACACAGGCAAAAACTTGTGGATACTCCATACCTGTTGGTTCTTTTGAAACTGATCTTTAGACTCCATACCTGTTGGTTTTACAAAATTTGGGAGACCATTTGAATGGCTTCCTTCAGAAGGATCTCAACAGACTAGGCCGTCGGGTAGTAGAAAGTTCTATTAGTCGCAGAACATTTGTCAAAATAGGCAATACCCTGTTAAGTAGCACAACAAGAAAGTTATATAGAATGTGTAAGCTCTCATGTAATTTTCTAAAATCAAACTACATGTTAGTCGGAGGGTTCAAGACCCAACATTAGAAGTTCTGGTACCTGTTTCCCAATTACATATAGTTTACTAGGTGGGGCCCATACGTTTTCACTCTTTTTTTTTTTTTTTTTATCGATGATACTAATTTTCATTGCAGTATGGGTCCCATCAAACCGGAGCAAGAGTTGATTTTGCAACAGGCACAACAACAGATAGCTATGCAGGTAGTGTGACTCACCTTAAGGAATGTTGGGCATCATTTTGGTTTTTTTTTTCTTTTCACTTTTCTCAACTGATCAGATATTGTTGTGTATAGAAAATAGCTTTGCAGATCGGTGGGAGCCCACCTTTTCCAGGATCAGGAGTGGTGCTTTCTGTAGAACCTCCAACTAAAATTGTCTGCTTGACTGAGGTACATTCAGCGGGCCCATTTGTTTTACCATTTTCCGCATCAACCTTCGGAGGGAAATTTTTTGCATTATCATGTGTTAAATTATTAGTAAAGCACATCATTACCACGCTCTTGGTGTCATTTGTTAATATAGTAGTAAGGCTGTTTCGGTTCTCTTGGTAACTGTGCATATTGGTGTTTTCAGTATCAATTGCGTCTCTGTTCAGGTCGCTAGGTTCCCTATATTTCATACTTTGTAAGAAGTATACCTAGCTATATAATTTTCTCAACCCTGAAATGTTTATTAAGGTGGTCTCTATGGATGAACTGAAAGATGATGAAGAATATGAAGAGATATTAGAAGATATGAGAGAGGAGGGTGGGAAGTTTGGTAAGAGCACTTTCTATTTGTGCGCAATTTTGTTTTGTGCATGTGAATTTGTCCTCTCTTTTTTTTGGGAAACAAAAACATCCGTGTCCCATGTAAACTCTCTCTCATTTTTTTTTCCCCCTGAATCATTTCAGGTGCATTGGTCAACGTTGTTATTCCTCGGCCTAGTCCAGCAGGAGAGATGATTCCTGGAGTTGGAAAAGTAAGCACAAATTCTCTCCCTCCGATTAATTTTATCAACTCGGAAGACATTGTATTGGGTACCTGACTAAGATCTTAGCATATAATGTATAGAAAAAGGGTCTGCTAATTTTGTTATGTTTATCCAGGTATTTTTGGAGTTTGCGGATGCCGCAGGCTCCGCTAGGGCAAAGGCGGCCCTTCACGGAAGGAAATTTGGTGGAAACGTTGTTACCGCGACATATTATCCTGAAGACAAGTTTCTAAATGGAGATTACGGCGCAGTAACGGTGGCTTAAACAAAACCCTAGCAGCCTTCTTGCTGTGCGTGCCTCTCTTCACTTGCCATGTTTTTCTAGTCGTACGTTTATCCGAATCAAAACTACCTTACCAAAAGTTACTGCATACATGCTGGTGATCCTTTGAATTGTTCCTCTTCCATTTGTGCTTAGGTAGCTTGCTTTTGCATGTTGATTATTATTAAGATGCAGCTACCCTTCTTTTCTTCTTTTTTTCTTTTTTTGTTTTTGTTCTTTCCCGCAGTACACTTCTCTTTGAAACATGTTATCATTGTGTAAATCGAATACTTGGGGAATGCTGTTAGGAACTATTTCTAGAACTAGTGTTGTATAGAAAATAGAGAAGCAGGTTGGGAACTCTCAAAAACTAATGGGGGATCAAACCACTGACCTCTAGTTTAAACTCTTCTTGGATAATAAGTCACCACCCCCGCTCGTGCCCCTCGCGCCCGCCACGTGGCGTCTCAGGGTTCTTCGGGTTCTCAATTCATAAGTTTATAAATTCTCTTGTTTTTGGTATGTGTGCGCGCGCATTTGTTGATCAAGCATTTACTACACAGAACCTCTATAGATTGGCTCGCGCATTTATGGAAGATTAGAAAATTCAAAAGCTTAAAAAACACACATAAACTAGATCTAATGAGCAGACAAACTCTTTTCGTGTTTTTGAAGAGAGAGAGAGAGAGAGAGCTAGCTGTGCACTTATTTATTTTTAGAAATGAATTCAGTTAAAAATATGAATGTTTTGAACTTGAAATTTAGGACTGTTTGGTGTAAAAAGACTGATCTGATTGACAGCCATTTAGTGGGTTATTCGGTCCGTAAGGAATGATATTATTTTTAGGAAGGCCCCTTTTATAGCTGCCAACTTAATCAGACGATTGCTGGCTCAGCTTGTTTAAGCGAACGAATCCTAACCCCTAATTTTAATATGTGTGATTCTTTTTTTTGTGTTCCGGATTGGAGGTCTCTTATTTTGCTCCTATAACTTGATTCATTTTTTTAATAAATAAAGCAGATAGCGTGTTATCTTTTTTTCAAAAAAGAAAAAAAAGAAAAAACTTAGGATTGTGTGTTAACCAGCAAGTTATTAGTGAACTCCATGCTAAGCTATGTTTGGTAGGGCACATTATTTCAAGCCTCCATTCTAAGCAAGTGTTCGGGCCTACCTGCGAAATATCCTAAATAAAGTTTTCTTTTTAGAAATATATATATATATATATATATATATATATATATATATATATATATATATATATATATATATATATATATATATATATATATATATATATATATATTTTAGTTTCTAAGAAAAGTGATTTTTTCAAAATTATTTTCTCAAAATTTATGAAAAAAGTATTGTTTCGTTTTCTATTTTTTTATTCTAAAAAATGGAAACAATAAAAAAGCATATTTTCATAAATTATTTTAGACACAAATTTTCTAGGCTTTTTTCAAAAAAACCAAATATCCCCTTACAACATAACACTAGTAAAATATCTAAGTAAAGAGAAATGTTAAAGTCTGCGCCGTATAACGGTATAAACAATGAAAAAATACTCTCTATAACCACAAATTTCTTAAACAAAAAATCAGTTAAAAAAAATAACAAAATAAGTGAAAAATAATAATCTTACGATAAGTGGGGTATAAAATTATTCCAGAATCAGAAATAATCAAAAGCAATTTTTTTTCCAACCAAGCAATAATAATATCTAAGAATGCGCAACAAATACTACTCTAAAAATAAATACGTACATATATGTACAGTATTTGTATCCCGTCCTCGGTCCTCTACATCATTAAAGACACGTGGCCCCAACGCAAAGTGATGGTTGGTGGGAATAAATTAATATTTTAATATAATAATAATAATAATAATGATAATTAAAGATCTGGGGAACTGTCCCTGCCCATCTCGAAGCTATATGCTTACGTGTGTAGGACGAGGCTCTCTTATCCTTATCCGGTAACAATTTATTAGGGCGATGATGATGATATGGTAAGTGACGCTTATTACTGTAGGTACCTTTATTATATATTATTCATATTTGTTATATTTTGTTTAAATTTGCTTTGGTTAATAAATCGCCACAAAATTCCATAAATATTTTTACCCATATCAAAATTATTTTTACAAGGTAATAAATCGCCACAAAATTTCATAAATCGTCGATTTAAAGACTCTATTTAAGTATACAATCTAAAATGCAGCCCTAAAGTAGGAGATTGTCTTCTACTAGTAGTGGTACCGTTTCATCGCCGTGCTTCAAGCAAACTAGATCTGTTTTTAAAAGAAAAGTATCATAATTTTGTTAAAAAAAATATGATATGATCAATGAATTTTAGAGACATTTTATTTGTTGAGGATATAGATGATATGGTATTACAGCTATATTTTAAATTATTTTTTTTGATGGAGCATTGTTGTCATAACGAAATAAAATTTTACTAGAAAACTCCCCAAAGAGATCATCTGCTGCCATTTGTTAGTTTTTTCCGCCATCCGATAATCCGATAATTTGTTAAATTATTATAGCAATAAAATAATAAAAAAAAATAAATTCTATAGAGAAATTATAGAAATAAAATCGACACATGACGACGAAATAGAGTTGCTGGAGAGTTCCAAATAAAGTTTGAAAAAGCCTACTTCGTAGCGGCCACACCATATTATCTATATCCAAACAATCATACATCTTTTTTGTCTAAAAAAATAAAATAAAATTTCAAATTATAATATAACAGATAAATATATATAAAAAAATAAGTAATACCATGTTAGCAACATAACTGTTCTTGACTTTTTTTTCTTTTTGTTTTGGGAAAGTGTTGTTTTCTAGGGATAGCACCCGCGGGGCCCGCAACAGGCGCTGTCCACGGTGGACAAGTAGCGTGTTGGCGGTGACGCGGAGGATTGAGCTCAAGCATTTCAGCGAGGATTCTACGATATCACATTTGGATCACGTCATTAATAATAAATTAATTATATTTTTTTTAAATAAAAATATTATAAAATTATATTTTTATAATTATGATGAGATATATATTTTAAAAAAAAATTTTGATTAATTTTTTACACAACGTTACCAATATACCAATATATATTCATTGTATTCTAGAATTTTTCTGTTTTAGCAGGGCGTGGGTGCTGACGTGGATCACGGTCACCGGATAAGTTCCAAACGACCTCGTGGTCCCCCGAGCCTCACCTACCCTGTTTATCCCCACTGCCCGGTGAGGTGAAGTGCCCTCACAATTTTCTTCTTTTTTTTTTGTATAATTATTAAAAAAAATCGTTGTATTAATTTTACATTTTGTATTTTTTTTTTTGGTTATTGTAGGGAATAGATTTCAGGATTTAATAAAAGAATACCCACAAATTCATTTTTTATAAAATTTTGGCTGCTTATTTTTATTCTTCGTTAGAGTAAAAAATTATTTAGAATATTAGCTTCAAATAATACTATATATATATATATATATATATATATATATATATATATATATATCTTTGAAATTTCTTATCTTCGTATAGTGAGAGGACTCTATACTCATATGAGTATAGAGTCCTACTCATATGAGTATAAGTCTCCGTACTCATAAGTTTTTAACGCTTCGGATGAAAAAAATGTGCATTATAATGAGAGTGGTTACGGTTAGGTTGATAGGGTTGAGTGGTTGGTTGGTTGAATAGTATAATCAAACGGATGAAAATGATTAAAGGGTAGATCTAACGGTAAAAAATTTATGAGTATAAGAGGATCTATACTCATAATAGTATAAGAATGGACTCTATATATATATATATATATATATATATATATATATATATATATATATATATATATATATATATATATATATATATATATATATATATATATATATATATTGTTTTTTATGTGACTAATTAAAGAGCAAATGCAAAAGGTAAGTGCACCGGTTGGTAACAGGAACCCAGCAGATCTGGCTTTGTTGCGGGAAATGGCAGATCCTTATCCACCATCTCCATGTCCCATTTGTCATGTGAGCATAGGAAAATAACAAATATTGCGCACACGCACACATTACCATTTCCTTTCAATTCCCACAACATTATCCACACTATAAATACCTTCCATCCCCATCCGTCATATCACCTCTATCCCCCATCCCAATTATCATAATATATTTCTGTATCCGTCCATATTGCATTTGCACTGCACTGCACTGCAATACTGCATTTGCATAATACAGAATTATACAAAAAGCTATATAAGATGCTGGCTGTATTCCACAAGCAGTTTGCGCACCCTCCTCAGGAGCTGAACAGTCCGGCCGCCGACGCGGCGAATATCCCGTCCGGCAAGCCCGGGGGCTCCCGCCGGCCCAAGAACCCCCAGGAGATCCTCCGCGACTTCCACTCCGCGTACCCGCCCGACTCATTCTCCGCCACCTTCGGCGGCGGCGCCGCCCTCGCCTGCGTCGGCCCCTGCGGCCGCAGCTCCTCCACCCACCAGAGGTAAATATAATTTATCGGCGAGAGAATTTAAGTATTGTGACACGGAGCCGTGCCGAAAACTTTCCGACACGATACATTGACGTCGGATTGTGCCGATATCTGCCGGTTATAAAAAAAAATATATGTTTTAGCACGTAATGGTATAAAATATTTATTTTTTTTAATAACAAATCATGCCAATTATTTATTGTATATTTTTATCAAAATTTTTAAATTTTATTAAAAAAATTAATTTCTAATTTTTTCTATTCGAATTGTGCCATCGACACAAGAACTTCATGTCAATATCTTACTGGTCATATAATGCTGCATGGTGGATGCGGCTCGTATCGACGGGCACTTTAATCCTTATTTATTGAGGCTTTTGCTTATTTATCGCTTACTGCTATTCAAAAAGTTTAAATTTATTCGTTTCGGAATGAATAAATTATTTTTAAATTTTGCAAAGGATATTAAATATTATCCCTAATTTATATCCATTCAATTGCCAGGGATTGTTTGCTTTTTTCAAAAATATAATTACACATTTCTCTTACCAGAAAATTTTTCTTTTGTCTATTTGATTTTTTCTGTGAATTTTTTTTTTTGCATATTTTATGACAAATTATTTTTTCCAAAAAAAATGAAAACTGTAAAAACAGTACACTTTTTGAATTTTGAAAAAAGTACTTTTTTTATACTTTTTTCGAGGAATCAAACATCCTTTTATAAAGATGAGTGGAAATAATTAATCACAAATTTTCATAGGACCATCTCAAATTTACTACTATTTTTCTTCTGAAGAAATTTAAGATGAAGCTGCTGTGTTTTAAAAACAGCTGATGTAGATATCAGGAAAAATAATCGTATTAAAAATTAATCCGTTAAAAAATAATATTTTTATAGTTTGCGGTGAACATATATATATATATATATATATATATATATATATATATATATATATATATATATATATATATATATATATATATATATATATATATATATATATATATACTTAAATAAAAGGATCCCATCTTTTTTTTAAAACCCGGCAAACATAATTGGCATGATTTTGTTGAGTGAGCACTGAATATGCTTTAATTTTTTAGCAGGTTCAATATCATTACCATAAACATTATTACCTAAAATTCCCAAACTTATTTAGATGTACTCCCTAAGTCCTAATTTGAATATTAATTCCTGCAACATTTTTTGTCACATGACTCCCGTGTGAACCTTTATTAGGGTATTAGGGTATGTTTGGTTCGCTTATTTTAAACTATAGAATCGAAATAGAATTTATCGATTTCGATAGTTATCGTTTGTTTTATAGAAATTGAATTTCGATTTTCATTTCAATTCAGAATAGGAATTGTCAAATCTATTTATGACCCACTCCGGTTTTAAATTTCGGATCGATCCATTTCAAACTTAATCATTCAAATTTTCTTTCGTCAACATTTACCTTCTATTCTCTCGAAAAAAAAAACTAAATTTTTATTTCAATAATGAACCAAATATTTTTTTTAATGATTTATTATTTTATTTTTCATTTCAAAGCAATTCAATTTAATTTTTCATTTCTATTCTAATCATGGACCAAACATGCCCTTAATATTTGTAAATTTAAACTCTCTTCAAATGCAACTAGATTAATGTTAGCATCATCAAGCAAAAAATTAAGATATGTGGAGTGTAGGATACTGACATTGCGGTAATTTGAAAAAAAAAAAAAAAAAAACAGAGTGTTCTGCTGCTTCGACGAGATATACTGCATGTTCGTGGGCAGCCTGCACAACCTGAGCAGCCTGATCCGGCAGTACGGCCTGTCCGGCAAGTCGACGAACGAGGCGCTGCTCGTCATCGAGGCGTACCGCACCCTGCGCGACCGCGGCCCCTACCCCGCCGACCAGGTCGTCAAGGACCTCTCCGGCTCCTTCGCCTTCGTCGTCTACGACAACAAGGCCGGCACCGTCTTCGCCGCACTGGTACATTCTTTTTCTTGCTTTTGTATAACTGCTTACAAAGTCTTAAATATTTAATTTCCCAAAATTTTCTACAATTTTTGAGTTTAAATATTGGCGCCTAAATGTAGAGTTTGTTTGTGTTGTGAAAAAATGAAACGATGCAGAGCTCGGACGGCGGGGTTCCGCTGTACTGGGGGATTGCCGCCGACGGGTCGGTGGTGATCTGCGACGACCGCGACATCATAAAGGATAGCTGCGGCAAGTCCTACGCCGCTTTTCCGACCGGTGAGTATTTCAAAAAAAGATTTTTTTGAATTCAGGTTATAAAACTAAGGACCGCGTACTCTGATGCCATATAATATAAAGTAATTGTTACCGGAAATGTGGCCCCATTCCAATTGGGTTTTGATATGTGGGTTCGGTCCTCGAGTTTGGTTGGGCCACCACAACCCATTCCTTACTTGGACTGGGCTACACGAGTCCGATCCAACAAGACCTAATTTGATTCGACAAACTCGAAATAAAATTTATATATATATATATTGTGTATTTGATTCGATTATAAATTTTGCTGTATCTGAGTTGGTCCAAACATTCTGAATTTAGAATAACCTGATCAAAAGCACCACAACTCGACTTAAGATGATCGAATTGCAGGTTGTGTCATGGTAATCTGAATTGTTTAAATATTCCGTGGTAGTGTAAAACAACATGATTAGATAACTAAACTATGGGCTCACTTCATAATTAGCAATGCTTCTCTTGTCATTCCATTTGGGCATCAAATTAATGGTCTAGAACACTGTTGGATTCATATATATATATTGTGGCTTCATGGGTCCTAACTCATCGTCGTGGGGATTTGGTTGGATCAGGGTGCATGTTCCACAGCGAGTTCGGGTTGAAGAGCTTCGAGCACCCGATGAACCGGATGAAGGCGATGCCGAGGGTCGACAGCGAGGGCGTGATGTGCGGCGCCAACTTCAAGGTCGACGCTTACTCTAAGGTCAACTCCATGCCGCGAGTCGGCAGCGCCGCAAACTGGACCGCGTGGGACAACTCCCTTTAATCCAGCTCTCTCTCTCTCTCTCTCTCTCAACGCAACATGACACGATACGACACAGACACGATCTCAAACATGCGTAATCTTCGAAGTTTCCGTTTCTTGCAGTGTGTAGTTTAGACCTGTGACTGGTGGTAGTGTGAAGTTTTGTTGAAGCAATAAAATTTTAGAGGTGTTGTGTGTGTGTATATATATATTTGGGCTACCTTCAGTGATTTGATGTAGTCTTGTTGTTTTACTCAGTCTTGGATAAAGCCAGCATGGAGTTATGAATTTAAAATGCTATGAAAACCCCATGAAATTAAGAAGGATGATCATGCTTAGCTGCTATGTCTAACGAACTTCTCCTTGGCCTTTTGAACTTAATTAAGGATTTGATTATGCTTAACTTGTTAATAAGCACACGATTAAGTGCATGTTCGGTTTCGCTGTGTTAGTGCTATTTGGTAAAACATTGTTTAAGAACTATTATTAGTGGAACGTGTTGTTCTCTCTGAGTGTGAATCAGAAGTTCAAAATTAAAGTCTCTATTCGGAGGCTCATCAGAGTTTTTACATTTGCATATGCAGGTTTAAATCTTATTTCAATTTTTTCGTCGATGAAAGACATATTCTAGACATTTCTATTTGCGATTGTATATATTGAAGTCAGCTATAATTTATAATAGAAACAAAAATGAGATCAAACACATGCTAATATCCTCATTTTAGAGACCTATATATTATTGGTTCCATTAGTATATATCCGTCCAAAATATCAATCAAAAACTTAGACCTTGAAAACTTTGAACATGTTTGGCGAAGTTGCGACTTTTTTTTTTTTTTCTTCTTTTCCTCTCATTTGTAGCTCTCTAGTTTTGACCTACTCGGCCGGCTTCGTCTTTAATGCACCTATTATTAACTTTTATTCTATCATCGTATAATTAATCGACAACGATGTTTAATGTTTTCAAAGCCAGGTTTAGTGTACTTAAGGCTCAACTTTCATAATTAATTAGTAGTCTCTTAAATTAAAAAATATCAATCTGTTGTTGTATGTGTACTATATATCATTTAAAAAAAAAAGAAAGCAAAAAGATATGGAGTTAATTAAGTATAACTAACTAATTGACTTGTTGATCTTTAAAAGGTTGCTGGCCAAGTTTATTATTAATGTTTAAAAATCATAGTATGAACATTTGATCATCTATTGTTTCTTAATACAATTCAAAGAGATTAATTAGATTACTAGAACTCATGAATTGGCCCATGATGAAGGCTATTAATTTGTTCGTTTTTCATCGAATAATTTGGGAAGTCATTTATTTTACACGAAACTCGCAGCTTCATCAGCTAAATTAATTGAATAAAATCTGCGCACTGATCTATATACTCATAAGAGTATTGCAAATTTAAAGTACAATAGTTTTTGAAAATGTCAATATTTAGTGGTTGAGGGGGTTTTTATTCCTAATTAACTTCACTTTCAACTAATTTGACTGCAAATTTTCAGTTCTCAGATTCAAAAGCAAATTCTGCAGCTTCTAAAAGTAGGAAATTAAATTCTAGGCATTGTCCAGCTTGGAGAATTACGTACACACGTATGTATAGCTTTTAATTGATTGAGATCCATCACATGAAAATGAAAAACTAATGATAAATAGCTCTTAAATTGTGGAACTTAGAGAGGCTTACCGTGGAATTAATTAAACGGTCTAGATTCTAGAATGGGTAAAGTTCAGCGTGTGCGTCAGAAACGGTCTAGAACATACGGTTAAAGTTGCAAAAAAATCCATGACAAAATCGAAACAAAAACCATAGAAAAAGAGAATAAATAAATAAAAACAACATAACAAGATTTAGTAGATATTAGTTCGGCTAAGGAGTTGTTCGACACGAGCTCGTGCAGGTTTATCAATGTTTTTTTTTTTTTTTTTAGAGATAGGTAGCATGCACGCTACCCGCTTCGTTTATTTCATTTAGAAAATAAATTTAGCTGAAAATATGAATCAATTAAAATTCAAACTTGAGACCTCGTGTATCAACTATCAAATGCTTTGTCACTTGCTCTAGGAACGATCTGTCAGATTTATCGACGTTAGAACGAGTCCTAATGCGTTGCATTTTATGTTATATTTTATATATGTCATCAGATTCAAATGTTCAATTTGTGACTTAAAAAGTCAAACATATATAATATAATTATGTATTAAATTGATGTACGATGTCGTTGCCACTAATAGAGCTATAGCACATAGAAGACCACTTCCAATAAAAGCTACACATCAATGCAAAATTAAAATAAAAAAGAACTAGAGTAATAAAGTTTGAAATAATCATATTCATGTTGTAGTACGTAAGGTTAATATTCTGGTCAAATAAAAACTACGCGTTGATGGTTAGGGACCATTGCAATATTTACAAGTCCTATTCCTCTTGTGCCATTATAATAATCATTACTTTAAATTAATGTATGTATAAGTAAATGAATTATAGCATGTTGAAATATTGCAAAGGCTCAATTAATTAAATACGATGCGTTAATTAGCGACTCCCACAAATTAACAGTCCGAGAATTACTATAGAATTATTCTCGACGAGCACAAACTGGAATTTTTTTTTTTTTTTTTTTTTTTTTTTTTTTTTTTTGAGAGAGATGGGTTGTACATTATCCGTTTCGTTTATTTTTAAAAAATAAACTTATTTAGAAATGTGAAGCGATTAGGATTTGAACTCGAATCTCGAGTACCGACCATCAAATCTTTTACCACTTGCTCTAGGGACGAGCACAAATTGTTGCTTGGACTTGGTGCACCATGTTATCCCGTACACCGTGCTCTAGCTATTCATCTAGTGACAATTTTGAGATTAATTGATCGGTAAATTCTAGTCTTATTATTTTTTAAATTTTTATACGATGCTTGTCAGTATTAAATTTAATTCAAAAAAAAAATAGGATAAAAAACACAAGCTCTAAAAGAAATATAATATGGATGATATAGTGAATCAATAAGTGGGGGCAATAAATTCGGCATAGGTGTACGTACTAGGTTTAAAAAAGAAATGTGAAATGTGATCTTAAAAATAATGGAAAAGTCTAAAGCCACTTAACACTGTCTCTAGCCACAAAATGAGAACCAATGGAACCACTTCACATAGGCGGGGTTTGAACGGCCAAGTGAGCGTCATCTGAGGCCTTCGGTCAACGAAACGGACGGCCGTGATGGAGTTAATCATTGCGCACGTGGACTTTTGGTTACGTTCGGTCCACGACAACTCTCCGACCTCAACGCGGTGTATCCGTACATCTCCTACGCCACGCCTTTGTTTTTTTCGAACATGTCTCGTTGGATAGGTGTAAATTAAACTATCTAAAAATTTAAATATAATTTTTATTATATATATATATATAGAGAGAGAGAGAGAGAGAGTATATTTTCTATATTTTGAGCCACTTTAATCATTAGACAAATAATATCGAAAAATCGCACAATTTATTTTCTAGATATTTCAAATACTCTAGATTAAATTTAACGGAGCCGATTATCGATTCGAAAATCCGAACATCAAAAATAACTTGAAAGCATGTAATGCTCTGTGCTTCCAAAAGCATACCAGACGCACTTTATATATATATATATATATATATATATATATATATATATATATATATATATATATAGAGAGAGAGAGAGAGAGAGAGAGAGAGAGAGAGAGAGAGAGAATTGAGCTCCTATGCTTTTAAAAATATAAAGTCATTAGTGCTTGTAAGTTTTTAACCCTTGAATTAATAGATGTGTGGTTAGTATGATGTGGGCCCCCTTGGGTTAAGTGGGTGGTTGGTTGAATAGTATAATCTAACGGATGAAAATAATCAAAGTCCTAGATCTAACGGTAAAAAATTCACAAGCACCAAGTGCTTGGTGCTTTTACAAGCACCGTAGCCGGACTCATATACATAATGTAAAAACTTTTATTATACACTACAACAGTGAAAACTAAAAATGCGGCTCACGGTGAGCCGGGTGCACACTAAAATATCTCGCGGTGCACCGCTAGTCTCGAGTCCATATGTCTATATGTGGAAACGGGGTGAGAAAACTTTGGCATGGCGTGCGATGACTCCTCGCGAGGACACTCCCCTTTATATTGTCCCCTTCATTAACTCCCTACAGCGAGAACGAGGACGACGACGACGGAGGAAGAAGAAGAAGAGGAGTAGATCGTAGTAGTTGTCACAGTCTCCTTCGGATCGTGCGGTGTTTTTCGGATCTCCTACTTATTCTGCTTCTTTGTCTTCGCCCTGATCGGATTATGGTTTAGGGCTTTGGGCGGAGGTGGAGCGATCCGAGATCGAGCCCTTCTGATGCGGATCTGTGAGGTTTGATTTCTGTTTCGCCTTGTAGTTCTGCGATTTCGTCTAATCTAGGGCTTGGATGGTTGCATTGGATTGTCGATTCGTTCGTTTGATCTGATTTTTGTGATTTTGATGTTGATTTTCTTATCGATCGGCTTCGATCTAGTTTGGTGGATGGAGCGAGGGGTTGATTCGCACAGAGTGGTGTGATGAATCTTTGAGACTCTGATTTGAGAAATTTATGATGTCTTAATCGGGATTCGCTCTTTATTTCCTGTTGCTTAGGAATTGGTGGAGGTGAATCTCTGTACTGGGTTGTTGCTGAGTGTGAGAAGAAATTTCTATGAAATATGGATTAAATAGGTTGTAATGCAGTGATTTGCGTTATTAAAGCGACGAAGATGGTTTATGGAGTGATTATTATGTGGATGAAAGTGAATTTGTTGTAGAAGTTGGAATCAAATGACGAAGAAATGAAGTAAAAGTAGATAAAAATGAAAGCGAGTTGTTATTGTTCTTTTTATTTTTAAAGAGAGATAAACTTTGTAAAAGTTTTAGGAAAATTCGATAGTATAGAAGTGTTATAACAATAAATTCTATTCTATTGTGAAAATTTTGACTACAGCAGCTGTTGTCTATGACTTGGGGCGACCCATCCATATGTTAGTTCTGTTATGCTGTATGCTTATTGAGTTGTAGCGTTGCTTCATGTGGTGTTTGGTCTCTTATATTACTGAAGCAATGAGACAACTTACGTTTTTTCTGTCTGTCTTCAATATTTCTTTTAGAAGGTAGAACAAATTTTGCATAGAAAAAATTGATACAACTGCAATTTCTTATAGCATGTTGATGTCATTTTCCTCACTTTTCTTGTAAATTTTGCTCAACTTGTTTAGCATATCTTGTGTTGATCTATGATTGCGATCTTTTGATAGAAAAGTAATTGGTAATTCATCTTTTTGCAGAAGAAATCTTTGATATAGATAGAAGTGACATATGTACAAATTTGAGAGGTATCATTCCAAAATACAAGTGGATATGAGTTGGTGCTGCTTTCCCTCTAGGAAAAAGAATGATCCTTATCCTCAACAAGAGTTAGGTGGTAAGTAATTTTTGAGAAGTTCATACCAATTGTTTGGGTGCTGGGGGATGCAATAAATAACTTGTACTTCATTGATGTTCATAATAAACATCTTTTTTTATGTGAAAAATGGCCAAGTCACTTTCTCTTAGTTAGCAATTTTTTATATCCAGCAGTGTTGTGGTGTATTCTAAGTTGAAAAGACTGGCTTCTATACTTTTTGTTGAGTTTTAGAAGTCATCTTTCATGTCACATGTGAACACTAATGTGCTAAGTCAGAAACAATACAGTGGAATGCATCACAGAACCTAAATATCTCAATACTTCAATCCATACATGTTGTTATGATATTCATCTTGTTTGCCTCAGATGGCATGTATCTGCTGTGTGCATTAGCATTTTAAGTGCAAACTGTTGATTTTCTGTTCAGTTTTGATCATCAAGGATTATTACTCAATAACCTTGATCTAGGATACTAAATTAGTAAGCAGAACCTCTCGACTTGCAGCTCACAGTCTTGTTGTTCCTTCTTTAAGAGATATTTCACCTTGTTGCAAAGTGCAACTCTCCTGGTTTGTACAAATCAGGAGAAACCGTCTCCGTAAATTCCTTGCTTTTCTTTGTAAATTTATTTTGCATGGACAATCAGAAAGAATCAGATAAAAAATTTTCTTTTTCGGCTTACTATTCGAATATTCAATCTTGGAGTGCTGCTTCTACCAGGTGATTGTAGTAGAGCATTTGTTTTTTTTCCTTGGTCTGCGTAGGCTTAAAAATGACATCATGAACAAGGCCAACATAAATTGTAAAATACTGATTGTTCTTTGTTGTAACAGTACTTTTTTGTTTCCTGTATCTGTTCATGTTGATTTACCACATTTTGCAACCTCTTTTCTATGTTCATCTGAAGAAAGCACAGTAATTAACAAATTGTGGTTAGCATACTCTGTCCCCACTGATTTTCTTTTCCTTTTCTTCCAGTTTTTTCATCACCTAAAAACATAAAGCTCTTCTCTTACGATGAACTGAGATCAGCAACAGATAATTTTCACCGAGGCAATAAGATTGGTAGAGGCGGTTTTGGAACAGTTTATAAGGTACATATTGGAAGCTAGACTTCTTCGCTTTTTTATTTTGTAACAATGCTAGAGAAGTGGTTCCATGTTTTCTAAGCAATGCGGATTTCATGGTTTTACTGTAATGTTTTTTTAACTATTCTTCAGTTTATTTTCTCCTGGACTTTACTATTAGGGGCATAACTAGGGTTTCTATTTTCCTCATTCAATTGTATATGTGAAACTATTTTCAGTCGTGATTTTGCATATTCATTTCTCCTTTGATGTGGCAGGGAATTCTTAATAGTGGACGGGAAGTTGCAGTGAAAGTACTTTCTGCAGAATCAAGGCAAGGGGTTAAGGAATTTCTGACTGAGATTGATGTCATCACAAATGTTAGGCATCAAAACCTTGTCGAACTACTAGGCTGCTGTGTCCAGGCCAATAATCGTATTTTAGTATACGAGTTCTTGGCAAACAGCAGTCTTGACCGTGCATTATTAGGTGACGTATTATATAGTTGGCCAGAATAATTATTGAAATGACCGACTGTTTAGTGGAGTATACTTGCATTTCCATCTTTAGCCAAATAATTTTCTCTTGCAGGTTCGAATAGTGATCCTTCCAAACTAGACTGGAGCATAAGATCTGCAATATGTCTGGGTACTGCTAGAGGTCTTGCCTTTCTTCATGAAGAGCTTGAATCACCTATTGTGCATAGAGACATCAAAGCTAGTAATATTCTCCTCGACAGAGATTATATTCCTAAAATTGGAGACTTTGGTCTAGCCAAGTTATTTCCGGATAATGTCACCCATATTAGCACCCGTGTAGCTGGAACAACGTAAGCAACAAAATTTTACTATGTGTGCGCTAAACATGTTATTTGAATGAATTTTGTTCATTTTGCAATCTTTCTATAATTTGATGTATTATACCATGACCTTCATTGCATTTTGTAGTCATTGGTTTCGTCTAGCAATTAATGAATCATAGTTTCTTGAGCATTATGAGGATGTTAGCAGAGAGCGCACCAAAGGTAGTTTGTGAGCATTATAACATGAGACACCATTATTAGGACAGACCGCAACAGCTTTCACAAGGTGTAAAATTCATCATAGAGCAATAGACGGAGATTTCTGTGAAGTGCTGGTAATTTTTGTTAGAAAATAAATATGAATTTTCATTCGCATGTTAGTGTGTGAGAAAACGAAACTAGGTATTAACTGTCGCATTGCTTAGATAGTGAAACGTTGAAACCAACATATTGTAAAGTAGATTTTTATTGATAAGATTTTATATTATGCAAGGCATCTTTTACATCATTTTCCCTTCCAAAGCAATGCAAGTTATGGACAACTAAGTCGTGCAAGTACCTAATTATTGTAGCTAGTATCTGTAAAGAAATGGGAAAGAAAATGCAGAATCTTAGATGATTGCCATCTTGTAGTAACTAGTAACTTGATCTGTTGTGTTACATGCAGTGGTTATTTGGCGCCTGAGTATGCGTTGCATGGGCAACTAACAAAGAAGGCTGATATATATAGCTTCGGGGTGCTTGTGCTTGAAATAGTCAGTGGCAAGAGTAGTTCAAAGTCTCTCTGGTCAGAATCGGGGAAGCTTCTTTTGGAATTGGTTAGTCCTCATTTAAAGACCGTGTTTTTAACCTTATATTGAATTTAGCTCGCTAATATTTGAGATCTTGTATTTAACCCTTATTTTGAATCTAGCGCACTAATATTTGATTCGTAGTTCTAATGTTCGTATTATTGAACCATGCAAATTCACAGGCATGGCAGCTTTACGAAGAAGGGAACCTCAAGAGGCTGGTGGATACGGCGCTTAAAGAATATCCGGAAGAGCAAGTTATTCGGTACATTAAAGTAGCCCTTTTTTGCATCCAAGCAGCAGCAGGGCGTAGGCCCTCCATGCTGCAGGTCATAGATATGTTATCGAAGCCGATCCGACTCAACGAGAAAGAGCTCACCCCGCCGGGATACATTGATGACTACGTGAATGTGGGCAAAGGATCAAAAGCAACCACATCCAGCCATTTACCGTTCAAGGACTCGTGTTCTGCCGATACGACTGCTGCATTCACCTCTAATCCCGTTACTTTCACTGAAATGGATCCAAGGTGATTGCGAAGCCAGTGATTAACAATTTTTTTTCATTTGCACTAGACTCTGGCTCACTAGCCGTCGTTCGATTAGGATGCGTAATAGTCAATTTGTATTTATTTTTTTGTGTGAAAATACGCAGATAGTGCCATACGCGAAAGAATGTATATTGTCTTCGAAGGAAAAGCAATTCTTATCTTATTCCGTTAGTAGAAGAAGAAGGCTTGTTGAAGAAACTCTCTGGTCCTATTTTAGCCTTCACTTTGTGGTGGTAAAAACCAAAATAAAATTGTATTTGAAAGGCGAAAGTTTTAATTTGAAACTTCTACTTTTGTATAATTATTGCCGCCGCATAACTGCGCTGTACCTTACAACATAACTGCACACGGCCAAATCAGCTGCCAATAATTGCTCCGTGTCTGCCAAATGGTCGACTACTGCACTTTGCTGCTTGAAAAGCTGCGCAATCATCAGAACTAATTTTCTAATAAATAAACTCTTTGTCCGTCCCCATATGTTACACATGCACACCACCATAAAAGATCTATCAAAGCGTAAAAATGCAGATCTCTACGAATTATACAATTAAGAAAATACCACAAATAAGTAGCACGAAGTAGTAACCAAAAAGAAAAGTAGTCCAGCAGTATTCAGTCCAGTTGAAGCTAGCTGCTGGCTCGGTCACTTTGGTTGCTGGCGAGCTGCTGCTGGAGAAAGCAGTTCCGCCTCTGGCTCATTTTCATTCCCTGTCGCTTCTCTACTCGGCGAAGTTCCCTTGCTTTCACCAGCGGCGGCTGTAGGAGGTCCATCTTCGGATGCAGCAGCAGGCGGCGACGGAGGCTTCATGTGAGACGGGGTATTGTGCTTCAGCTGCACCAGCATCTGTCGCATCCTTGAGAGGTCGGTGCGCTTGCCAGGCTTTGGGCCTTGAGCGACGACAATGGAAGGCTTCTTCTCGTGTTCTTTTCTTCCTCTCTTCTTCTCGATATTGGCTATCTCGTGCGGGATCAGCTCTGCTATTGCTTTCCAGTAGTGTTTATTGGCGTTGGCATAAAACATCTCCTGGTTTGCTACAAAAAGCTGGACCATTACAAGAAATTAAGGCTCAAGATAAACAATTTACGGGGAGAGACAGAGAGAAAGTGTAGGCGGGGTTTTGCTGATTACATTTTCCTTTTCTCTGTTCTGAGTCTTGTTCGTCTCGCGGTTCAGCTTTCTCTTCTCATAGAAAGCTCGCTTGTATTCATCAGCTTCAATGATTATTTCATTCCGCAGCTCCTTTTCCTTTTGCTCTTTCTCCTCAAGAAGGATAACGTTTTGCCTGCATGTTGGCAATCAGATAGGCCTCTGTTTCATATACTACAAGGAAACACAACAATGAAACTCGCAGGAAAATAATACGAGACTTTTGACCATTAAATAGTGATTATATTAGACTGCATCACTTCTTGCGGCACATCGTTGAGAGCACCCCTTCCTGGGGGTCAAAAATGAGTCAAATATCATCCATCAGACCATTTCTATATCCAAAAATTTTCTTGATAAGAAATTACTTTGCAGATTTGGCTTGAATTAGAATTTGGGTCCCTGTTTAGATCACTTATTTACAAATGGCCAGTTGTTGAAAAAAACATACTTGCATAGATCAAGATATCAGCAAATTGTAAATATTGATAACGCCAGTATCATTATTCAGTACAAGATAATCCCTACTATATTTGGTCCATGAATTCCATTCATATACCCTATATTCAGTATTAATAGAAATATATCACATATCTAATAGGTAAATATTTATCTGTACTCTCAAGACTTTCTCCGACTCCAAAATTTCCACGACATTTAAAAACGGTAACTATTTTTAATTCTCAATCCTAATTCCTAAATAACAAAGAGTGGCTTAGGAATGCAACTCCAAATCCCAAGGAGACCTCTGACACAAAAAAAAAAACAAGCAGTCTTTGACCATGGAATCACATTTTGATGCAGATAAAATTCACCACGATTACCGGTGGCCATATTTCTACAGTATCTCATGCTTTCTGCATCAAGCATTTAGAAGATGTTCCATGCAAGAAATGTTTCGCAAGCACAACAGAACAACCAAGTTGTGTACCAGTACATATGGCTGCATACGCTGCAGTTTCCTAACCCAAGATTCAAAATATTAGCCTCCTTTCTGGTAGGCCTGCTAGAGCTTCAGCTTCAATAACTTGGGTGTCTGCTTCGATTCTAATTCAAACTAATCCAGAATTCAAAAAAAAAAAAAATCTGGTGAAGGCTAAAAATGGCTAAATTACAAAAGTCCAACTTGGTTCTGAGATGTTTTGCATCAAACTCTAGTAGTACATTTTTCTAGTAGTTTTCGTAAATGATGATTATGATTTGAATAGTTTTCTTCCATTAGCGTATTCAAAGTTACAAAACAATCTTTATTATCTTTAAATGTCTCGAAACACACTTAAGAAAGCTTTTGTAAACTGTATACTTGCTCCTCCTAAGTTCACTACAATGCTACATCATACTTAGATTCAAACATTTTTATTGTGTCTTACATGAGTCACATGTGCAGCTACGAACGCATCTGCTTGTAGCTATGCAGCACCTAGGTGGCCTGCATATTTCTTTCACATTTTAGATGACCACAATCAATAACTGGAACCAACAGGCATTTATCGCCGTGTTGTTTTATTTCATAAAATAACAAGGAAATTGATCAATTACAAGCTCTATTTGCGACATAAAGTGCGACAGTACATAATCCATAAACCCTAATATGCTGCAGTAAATACAGGAAAGAATCTGCTCTAAATTACCTAAGATCAGAACAAGTTCCACGATACTGTCATATGCGTCGGTTGCAGCCTTAACATCAAATACGCAAACAGCATTATATAGACTAATCTAATAAACACAAATACAGCTTCCTTGTACATTGAATGGACAAGAGAAAGCACAAACTCCACATAATTGAGCAAATAATCACAAATACAGATAAATTAAGCACAAATTATAACGTTTAATACGAAATCTAGGTTAGAAGAACATCAAAGAAGAAGATCTAGGAAACAGAAGGCTCACCTGCGCCACTCCCTGAGAACAAACCCCTCCTCCGGATCCATCTCGTTCGGCGGAGGAAGGATCGGCCCACCCTCCTCCTCGTCCTCCTCCTCGTAGCCCTTCCCGCCGGATTCATTCATCGCGAAGGGGGGCGGCGCCGAGGAGAAATCGGATCGGAAGGCGTAGCCCTCGGGTACGTCGCCGGAGACGATGATCGGCTCCTCGGAGACCTCATCGGCGGCGGCGAAGGACGAGCAGGCGTCCAGGCCCCGCCCCGGAGGGAGGCGGTGTTCGTGCCCTATGTACTCGTCGTCGTCGTCGTCGTCTTCGTCGAAGGGCCGGGTGGATGCCCTAGCTAGGTCGTCGCCTTCGTTGGTAAAGGTGTCGTCGAAGGATGAAGCCATGGAAGCTCTCTCTCTCTCTCTCTCTCTCTCTTCTGAGGTCGGTGGGAGACGACGACAACGAGGGATCGGACGATTGCTCAGTAATTTATACACCCGGTGTACTGTACTATAGAGAGTTCTAAAGTGACGAAATTGCCCTTGGATTGTTTCCGATGGACCTGATCCACCACGTCACCCGTGGTGTTTGCTCCTGGTTTCGGGTTCGGATCTTGTTCGGATACATTTTTATCTAAATTTGAAATTGGATAGAGCAATTGATGCTAATTATTGTGTACAATTTTAGTTATGAGTGAAAAAAAAATAAAATATTCCTATGAATTCGAACTCCGTTATGATTTTTTGTTTGTACACAAATTGAATTCGAACATGAACTTGAAACCAAACCCTTTTAAAATCTTATTTTTTGTATATAAAATATATTTTTTATTTTACTAATTAATGTATATTAATAATTTAATTTAATATTTAGTATTTAAATATGTCTATATTGCAAAAAAAATAAACCATTTGGTCTCTTAATTATATCTCTATGGATTAACTTTACTTGCGATTCCCAATTTTTAACTAGTGGAGAAAAAAAATGGAGACTATATTTTTGAGAGGGTTAGTTAGACTTTAGTAGGAAAATTAAGGGAGTGGAGGAAGCACAATTACCACTAACTATTACTTTTATATATCTGTTTAATATTTAATATTGCATGTTGTCTTTTAAATTTTCCAAAGTTATTTACAGCTAGCCCTCATTGAATTGAATGTTATCATACACCACTAAAAGAGTTCAAAATTCTATGAAGATTTAATCAAAGCATATACACCACAAAGTTTGAAACATTATAAAACTAAAATAATATCCTTTCTGCGTTTACATCTTTACATATACCAGTGTTAGGTGTTTCTTAAATATATATATACACATTTAATTGCTTTTCAAAATTCGAGCATCTTATGATTTTGACAATCTAAGATCGATTGAAATGGAATTTTCTTATCAAGATTGGATGTCATCGATTTATCGTGATAGTATTTGATAAAGATCCTATGTTCAACATTTTGTCGTGAAAAGTGGGAAAGGACTTGGTGGTTGGTATCTGAGACCCGAATTCGAATCCTAGTTGACTCACATTTTCAATTAAGTTTATTTCTAAATAAAATTAACGAAGCGGGTAGACCTATCTCTCAAAAAGAACATTTTTTTGCGAAAAAGTGGATGCAACTGGTTTTCATTTAAGATATAAATTTGAAGATATCTACTGATTATGGCAGTAATGCATTAGAGAAGCTCTCACCAGCTCATGCATTTGGTGTATTTCTATCAAGAGGACAATGACAAATAGTAATTGAGAGTTATAATCCTACTAACTAACTATATATGGTCACTTATGTTGATCCTAGTAATTAAGGCACTCCCCCTTGTTCTTTTCCACTCAAAACTTACTTTTTTAGGGACAAACTTATTACTACATTTGGTTTCTTGGATAAATGTAGTCCAACATATGCATTGGAATGTTGTGAGTCACATGATGCTAGAAAAATTAATGGCCCATTAATTATCTTTTTTTTTTTTACTTTCTTTTATACCTGGTTGACTTGTAGACTTTTTTTCATTTTATTTTCTTTTAAGAAAAGAGCAGAGGGTAGAGAGATATTGCCATTTTTCAGTCTGCATACAAAACTATTTTTAAATATATATATATATATATATATATATATATATATATATATATATATATATATATATATATATATATATATATATAATGCAAACATGCGGTTTTTCTAAGATAGATAATTATTTTGAGTCGAAAATTATTTTAAGTAATATTTTTTTTTTAAGTAATCCCAAAAATCTTATATATCTTATGAATTCTCAAAAAAGGCCTCTTATTGAGGATTAGTCTATTAACTTTATCAATTTTTTGAGCCAAAATCTAGAAGGTAAGATTTATGCCTAAACCTTAGAATTATCAAAAAATAAAAGTTTAGAAACTAAACGACAATATCGGAATAATGTAGGGGCTCTCCATGCATTTTTTTTTTTCATGCAACATATACCTAACGTGGCCACTACCGTTGGAGCGCGCGCGCAATTATTACCACCAAAATTTATTATTTTAATTTAAATCCTCGAATCCCCTTCCTTTCTCACTCGATCTCCTCCTCCTCTTTCCTTTCATAGAGAGAGAGAGAGAGAGAGAGAGCTTCTCCTTCCCCGTTCACATAAACCCTCTCACGAGCCTCAACGCAATGAGAGCTCCTCCTCTCCCCCTCCCATGGCGACCCCCGCGAAGAAACCGAAGCTTCGCCTCGCCCCGCTTCTCCTCCCCCTTCTCATCCCCTCCTCCCTCTTCGCCCTCGCCCTCCTCCACCTCTCCCTCCATGGCTTCTTCCCCCATCCTCCCTCTTCGTCTTCTTCCTCCTCTCGACCCGCCTCGACCCCCACGGCCCTGCTCCCCCTCCCCAATCCCCACCTAAAGCTCCTCCTTTTGCGCAGCTCCGTCAATGGCCGCTCCCGGTTCCAGCACCTGCGCCCCAGCCCCCTCTCCCGCCGCTTCTTCGCGAGAGCCACCGAGTTCTTCGGCGGGCCCTGTGAGCTCCGCTTCTTCATGACTTGGATCTCTTCGTTAGATGGTTTTGGCCCCAGGGAGTTTTTGGCAATGGAGAGCTTGTTTAAATCCCACCCAAATGCGTGTTTGCTCCTAGTTTCCGACACCATGGACTCTTCTAAAGGTGCCCATTTGCTCAAACCCTTCTCGGATAAAGGGTTCCGAGTCGCCGCAGTAGCTCCTGATTACAACTACTTGTTCAAGAGCACCCCTGCTGAGTGCTGGTTCGAAAAGCTGCTTAATGGAGAAGTTGATCCAGGGGAGGTTTCACTTGGCCAAAACCTCTCCAATTTGCTCCGCCTTGCCCTAGTTTACAAATTCGGCGGTGTGTATATCGACACGGATGTAATAGTGATGAAGAGCTTCTCGGGACTTAAGAACGTGATCGGAGCTCAGGCGGTAGACGCGGGGACGGGGAATTGGAGTAGATTGAACAACGCCGTGATGGTGTTCGACAAAATGCACCCTCTTGTGTATAAGTTCATTGAGGAGTTTGCTTCAACATTCGACGGTAGTAAGTGGGGCCACAACGGGCCTTATCTCGTTTCGAGGGTGGCGGCGAGGGTGGCCGGGCGCCCGGGTTTCCAAGTTACGGTTTTGCCGCCCTCCGCGTTCTATCCGGTGGATTGGAACAAGATAGCGGGGCTGTTTAAAGAGCCGAAGGATGCGAATTACGCGAAGTGGGTGAAGGCGAAGATCAAGAGTATCCAAAAGGAGAGTTTTGCTGTTCATTTGTGGAACAAGCAGAGTAGGGGAATGAATGTTGAGGAGGGGAGTGTGATTGGGAGAATAATGTTGGATTGTTGTGTTTTTTGTAATTTTTCTAGCGGCTAATGTGTGAATAGTGAGGAATTGTGGAAGGAGATATGTGACAATTCTCAACACTACTACTGCTCTTGTATTGGTTGTGTTTCCAGTTTCTGAGGAAATGTGTTGTCAACTGTAAAAAGGAAATTAAGAAGGGATGGGTTTGTGACAATTCTCTCATTCATTTGCTGCTTCTTTTCTAGGTGGTGTGTCACTGTCATAACAGTATACCAATTACATGCAAATACATGAGCTTGTGTATCCGATACTCACTCGTATGGCGATAACATCCGCATTATCAATGATCTTGGATTTGCAATAAGATGTTGCGGGAAAGAAAAATTAAATTAGGGTAAACTTCAAATACCACCCATGTAGTTTCGCTTTTTCTTTTTTTAATATCATATGGTTTAAAGTATATTAACTTAGTGTTCTGCGGTCCAGTTTTTTCGTTAAATTATATACAAAAAAACTTTAGATATCCTATTTAGGTCTATCGAATATTCACTTTAGTATTCTTTAGTTTTAACTTTGTCAATTTCATAAAAAAATTAGTGAAATCGATAATAAAAAGATAAAAAGAAAAAACCACATGATATTAAATTGATACACTTTAAACCACGTGGTACTAAAGTGAAAAAGTATGAACCACAGAAATGATATTTGAAGTTTTTCCATTAAATTAATGTGGTGCATAGTTTGGCTTATGTGCTTTATGTTTCCTAATATTTTCTTGATCTGGACCAATTTATCTCTCTTATATTGTGCCTCTGATACTGATATGTTCTTATTAACAAACCCTAATGATCTATATATAATAGCACTTATTCCCTAATTGCTCTTTTTATGCATGAAACTTAGCAATCACCCTTCCTTCTATAGCCTCAGTTGCAAGATAGAAATTGCGATAATAACAGTCTTTTTGATCTTTCATGTTCAAAAAAATCCATGACCCAAAAGGATCTGCACATTTAAAAAGATATCATTTTTTTTTTTTAGTAGCTAAGAGTGATTAACAACAGGAATTAAAATGAGGTTGGAAAGGTAATGAAATTGGCCAAAAACTGAACATTCTCATTATTACATTATTTTATTTTTTTTTGCCAAATAAAACAACAATCCATTTGTGACCTGCAAGCTTAGGCTTCGATAAAATGGGCTCGAATTGATTGCCGACATATTAGGTGCAGTTTTAAGCACCCTGCTGCAAAATGCAAAATTGGTATGGTAATCAAACTACAGTTGGCAAAAGATCAACTTCAAGCTTTTCATTTAAATTATTTGCGTGTATTTCTCACGGATCTTAAATCCTGAATAGATGATGGTTACATATGAAACTATGTATATTTCATGGCCTCAAAGAGTATACAAGCAGTAAGGTTGCTTCATAGTGTGAAAAAAACTTGACCATGGTGTGTATCCTAATGAGATGGAACAATTTCGCACCTCCATTGAAGAAAATTTTGTTATTCCGCAATAATCTAGGTTATTCCTTCTGTACCAGATGCTCCACATCACCAAGCTCCAATTCTCCTCCTCGCCATTCCCTTTCGCTTCCGAATAACATCTCAATCTCTTCCAAGGACTTCCCTTTTGTTTCAGGAACATACATGTATACAAATATCACGGAAAGAGCCGAGAGGACCGAAAAGATAAAGAAAATTCCCGCCACAGAAATGGCGTGGGATATCGATAAAAAAGACATTGCAACTAAGCCGCTGCTTACCCTATTCCCTACGGCTCCAAGACCCGCCGCTTGAGCCCTAACCTTAAGAGGATAGATTTCCGAAGTCACCACCCAGCAAATTGGACCAATACCAACTGAGAAGAATGCTACATTCCCACAAACTGCCAATACCGCAATCCCGATTCCAACTCCTCTCGAGACCAATTCGTGCTCTAGCAAAGTGAGAGAGAGGCTCAATCCAAACAAACAGATGGTCATGCCGACCGTGCTGATGTACAACAATGGCTTCCTACCAACTCTATCAATTAGAACGATCGCAACCAAGATGAAAACAGTTTTAGTAAAGCCAACCGCAACAGTTGCGGCAAGAAGCTGTGAATCGGATTTAATCCCCGCGTCTCTGAATATGGTTGGACTGTAATAAACGGAAGCATCGATTCCTGTTATTTGTTGGAAGCACTGAATGCCTAACCCGGTAATTAGCATTCGACCAAGAACAGGCGACGGCCTAAGGATCTGTTTCCACACACTCTTTCCGTCGTGATTTTCAGCATTTGCAAGTCCAGCTGCTTCCTCTATCTCAGCCAGCCTCAATTTAACTTCTTCCTCATTATCACTTATCTTCAGAAGCACTTCTCGTGCTTCTTCGACCCTTTTCTGCATAACCAACCACCTAGGAGACTCTGGAATCGCGAACAGCGCAAAGGCAATGAAAACCGAAGGGAGGATTCCTACAGCAAGCATAACTCTCCAATTTATGTGTTCCGAGAGGCCTGAAAATGCGTAATTTGAAACGTAGCCGAGAAGGATACCGAGATTTATGAAGATCTCAGGAAAAGAAGTAAAAGAACCACGGGCAACAGCGGGGGATATCTCCGCAATGTATACTGGGGCGATCATAACTCCGAACCCTATTCCGATTCCCGCTAACAATCTGCCTATCATTAGTACTAGAAAAGAGGGGGCGAAAGTCATTACAGCAGCGCCGATCTGGAAAACAATGGCGGCTAATCCGATGGTCCATTTTCGCCCAAAAGCATCGGCGGTTCTTCCTCCGGCTAAGCTACCCAAAAGAGAAATAAAACTTAAAATACCAACTAAGACTTCTTGCTGTACTTCTGTTATGTGCAGATCGCGCTGAATGAAAAGAATGCAGCCACTCATAACACCAACATCTGCATTGAAATATGATGGGCTTTTTAAGCATAAATTCAAATAAGCTCTTCTTTTTTCTTTTCTTTTCCTTATTTCACAGGCGAGGTTCTTAATGAGAAATAGAGGGGAGTTCTTATGCTAAAGTGAAATAATTTTGAATACATGCATGCATCTTTGTGTGTGCGCGCACACGCGCGCCCCTTGAAAGAGAAAGAGAGTAATTCACTGATGCATTTTAGCAGTCTCATATTTACAATTGTTCCATTAGCAGTTCAATAAGCACAAAATTTATTCTGTTTCAATTTTTTAAGAAAACTACAAACGCATAGAAACTAGTATACTCCAAGTATGCAAAATAACTCGCGAAAAAGTTGACAACTTTTTTTCAATCAAAAACGATATGGACAGAAGATGTATTCGATTAAAAACAAATTTAATAAGGAAAACTACAAATCATCCTAATTCTCGCAGATTTCGCCAATAATGAAGGATTAAGAATGACTACATTTTCGAGATTTACGGATTAAAACTTCAAGTTAATTATGATATTAATATCAGTCAACTTTGCTAACAAAGAGTGAGAAAACACAGATCTCGACCGGCATTACAACGACAGTAAATTTTGAGGCTTTTTTAAAAAACATTGATGTGCAACTACCACGGAGAAGTTGACCAAATGAAAAAGGAAGCAAGTAAAAGAACAATTAATTAACTAAAAATGTAAGAAAATATAGGCCCAAATTCATCTTTTTTGACCAATACTTTATCTAGTATTAGTTAGTTTGCAGAGGAATCGATCAAAAGAAAGCTACTTTTCAAAATGACCAATAGCTAAGGGGGGTTCCTGAATAATTTTACTCTCCCGTTGACGAGATCGATCAAAAACAGATCTACAACACCCTAAAAATTGATCGAAAAAATTCGAAATTTACTACAAAAATCGACACGAACTCACCGTAGCCGAGAAGAACCGAGTTGAGAGAGGCGAACACGGCGCAAGCGAACACGTATCTCCTACTCTCGCTCTTACGCATCTCCCCCTTCGCCATAGCTCCCGCTCCTCCTCCTCCTCCTCCTCCTCCTTCGACCTCTTCTTCTTCTTCTTCTACGATGTGCGCGTCCATTCTCCTATACTTCCCCTTACCTCCCAATCCCGCGATCCTCGACACCCCGTTCCCCATCGTTCTCGGATCCACCGTCCCCATCTCTCTCGCTCCAACTCCGCCCTAGAGAGAGAGAGAGAGAGAGAGAGGAGACTATGGAGGGGTGGGACTCGGAAGAGGAAGGCGCCGAGGAAGGAGACGACCAAGGACTTAGTCGCCCTTTTGATATTTTCGGTAGTTAAAAAGTATAAAAGGTCAACAAATACAGAAGACCACCCTCAACTATAGAAAATTTTGAAATTAGCCCCCTGAAACGTTTACTTCATTGAGATTTTAAATTTTTAATAACTTTTATTTGTAACTTAGCGAAATATAATAGTTTTAGCCATTTATTGCCAAATAAAACATAATAAAATAGTTTATAACAGTCAATAAATACTTCGAATTAAGTAAAAGTTTGACGTTAATTGAAAATTGTCAATGAAAAATGAGTTTAAAGGGGCGATATCAAAATGTGAAATAATTGAGGGCGTTTCCATATATTTTCACCAACGAAAGCGCACGTTCGTGGATATTTATTTAATAAAGGGGGGCGCATTGAAGGAGATTCTCAAGCTTGATCTCAATTCGCGGGTTAGATTTGTTTTCTGTAGCTGTTGAGAGCTTCAACCAATGGAAAAGGTGAATTCGAATCGCGCTTGAGATCGAAGCTTGCTTATTTTGGATTTTTTGGGAAACTTTTCTCCGAATAACCCCACTGTATCGGAGGTTACGGGGTACACACATTCCAGTCGGTGTTACGTGGCGCCATAAGATTGGTCGGTTTGGTGGGTCCCATTCCTCCAGCGCTCCGATCGATTGCGATGCAAAAAGTTTGGGGTGATGTGATAGCCACTGCGTTAGTACCACGTGTCTACTTTATTACGAGTTAAAATATTTAGCAATCACCGACCGTTCCTAGCACAAATGACAAAAGACTGGATGGTTGGGATTCGAGATTCGAGTTTGATTCATATTTTTCGCTAAGTTTATTTTTAAATAAAATAAACGAAGCGGGTAGTGCGTTATCTATCTCTCAAAAAAAATATATATATTTAGCAATCTCCTGAAAAATTTCAATTAAAAAAAAAAAAAAAGGCAAATGTGGTTACTAAATCAGAAACAAATTCATATAAAAGTAAAAAATGATTGTTCAAAAACATACTCTGCAACCGACCGTCTCTGACGCAAGTGGCAAAGGGTTTGGTGGTTGGTATTCGAGACCCGAATTCGAATCTTAGTTGATTCACATTTTCAACTAAACTTATTTCTAAACAAAATAAACGAAAGGAATAACGCGCTACCTATCTCTTAAAAAAAAAAAAAAAAAAAAAAAACTCTGCAGATTTAAAATTTTACAATTTTTGTTATGATAACTATCATATTACTGAAGATAAAATGATTACTAGATATGTATAAAAGTCACATTGTTGTATTCAAATGTGAAAAAGCACATCGAAACGCTCAAAATGTACTAAGCATTTTGCCGTGTCTTTTTCAGTTGAAATAGAATAACACCAAACATCAATGATGCATGACACATGGTCGGAATAGAATTATTCCAGAAATATGCTAACTCCACTAGTCATAAGATAAGCCTGATCTTGGCATGCTTGGCGAGATCTATTGGATCTAACCAAATTTCAATAGCAAAAGTAATCAGATTCACTACTAGGTATCTCTACAAATATCAAAATTACTTGTAAGAGACCGACCGTCCCTAGAGCAAGCGACAAAAGGTCTGGTGATTGGTATTCGAGACCCGAGTTCGAATCCTAGTTGATTCACATTTCTAGCTAAATTTATTTTCTAAATAAAATAAACGAAGCAGGTAGCGTGCTACTTATCTCTCAAGAGAAGAAAAAAAAAAAATACTTGCAAGAGCCAGTGTAATTCACCAGAAATATATGCATGAGCGAGGTGATAGGTAATTGTAAATAGCAACGAGGTAATAAACATCTAATCAAGGACAAAAAGAAGAACTTCACATTTAAATCAAATATATAAATGAGATAACAGTGAAAATAAAATAAAACCAAAACTATGGTAGCAAATTTAACCCATCAGTAATACAAAGTGAAGAAAATATCGAAACGAAAATGAGAAACACTGCAAGGCTGTTACAATGTGAAGTATTCAGATTAGAATCCTGCAATTTTCTAGCATAAGCTGCACCTCATCATCTATCTCCAAACTGCCAATAGAGCAATTAAACTACATAAAGACCACATGTCCCGCACACTCCGCAGGTGGTGAATAAAGACTCCCTTGCGATTAGCCTCAGTGGCAAATGGGCACATCATGGTAAGTTGTTATTCAGTATTTACAAAATGAAGGAATTGAAAAAGGAAAATGATTCCCTCGCGATAAATGACCAACTTCCGATTCGATTGCTAGATTTTGACTTTTCGAAGCATATTGATGTATGTATAACTTGACAACAAGACGAACAACTTCCGGAACCTGCAGGCGGCAAGAAATTTTGCAGTTGAGTTTTTGTATAGCGCTTAATATTGAAAAAAACAATCTGACAAATTGCAAGCTCAAAATCATATATTCCTGACCAATATATTTGGAAGAGTGATTAAATGCAATATAAACTTCCTATGTATTCAGAAACAGTTGACACATGGGAAGATTAGACACACACATACCAGACCCATTGGCTTTCATGTTGTGCCATGGCATCATAGCTTGTGCGCGGATTGCTGTTTCTCAAGCAACAGATCTGTTGCTTGTCATGTGATAAAGACAATAGTGTTGATAACCAGATATCCATTGGGCCACTATATTTGCGAAAAATATTAACACTCACCTGGAATTTTCAAGGAAAACACTGTTATATTAACAACTACCACGCATATTTGCTCTAGCCAAAGTTCAACAGTAACAGACAAAAATAAATATTAACCGATATAGATAATGGCTACAGAATTCTAGCAATCAAATTGAGCCACATAAATTATTTCAACCCAAGTTGAAACTTGGAACTCACCAGAAAAAAACATTAAGTAGAGAGTGGTTATGCAATTCCAAAACAAATTTGAAAGCAAATTTGCAAGGCTGATTATAACTCTGTTTTGTATCCAAGATTATTTTGGAGAACATTAAACTTCACTGGACCAACATACAGCGCCGATGTAACAATAAATAAGGTAACAAAATTAAATTAGGCTAAAATAAACAGGAGGGCAAACTTCTTAATTGGCGAAAAATACATTATTCACTAGTTACATAGATTATATACATGAGTGTAGCCTATTTTTTTTCTTCGATTAAAACACTGAAAAATTAAATAGCCACTATATTAAGAGCAAATCACATTATCTAGTGATCCAAGACCAGAAATATTATTCATACATCAAACCATGATACGGTGGACATACCAGCCAAAGTACTAATTAAATAGAATAAGACAATGCATAGATAGCAATAAAAGGTTTCTGTAAAAAATGATAAAAATTTCACCAAATTTGGGGGAAAGAACATACAAGTTCCGAGGCTTCAATTTTTCTTTGTGAATTCCCATGTAGGAGCTTACTGTTAACAAGTCAAATCACAACTTAAGTTATTGCGAGCTTAGCAAATTAGTAATTGAAATCATATGCCACTAAATTTAAGAAGACGCAAACAAATTCATGCAGCTTGGGCAGTTATATTAATCGGCAATGATGTTCGACATGGTCAAACACCACGTGTATGCTTACCTTGCTATTATAATTGACTTATATGATAGGCATATAATTACCATGGTATTATGATCAACTTGTTCATAGTTGCTGGCCTTGAACCGAATACTATTTCATAGCTCTGAATACTGGATGTGCTGGATGTATTTCATAATACACTAGTCAAATTACCATCAGATTGGATAGAATTATCTAAGGTCTGGTGAATGATTACAATCATTAAGTTCATATCTAATCAGTTATATCTCAGAGCTATTGTAGTTTAAGATGCTTACCAAACAGAATACACTAAATAGGATGACAATCTTATGTCGATCCAGATGTTTAATTTTAATTTACACGATCATGCAAATATAACCAGTACTCAGATAGGATCAAAGAAAGAAAAGTTACGTTTCTGGAATTTGATTAAATGGTAAGAAAGTGTAATGTGTAGAAACAATTTACCACCCTTAAAACTCAGATATCACAAACAGAACATTTTGATTTAGAGTGTGAAAATTTTCTTAGCTCCTATGATTATATCCGATCATACATCAAAGGAATCAAAGCATAAAGCTTCCAAACCTTAGATAGCTTAAAATAGTAAACTCAACTAACCACATTCCATGATGAACATCACGGTGGTTTGGATGACCAGACACCCCAAAGTTATCAAATGTAATGACCTTAAACAAATCAAATAACGGCAAATAAGATATATGTATAAAGTGAGTCCTGGGACGACAATTATATAAAATGAACGGAGAAAACATATAATAGATATAAGAGTATATTATCCCAACTTTCAATAGAAAGATAGCAGGTGGCCAGGCAGCCGAGAGTTGAGGCAATGAATGGGATATAAAATATCAAGAATACAAAGAGTCCTTATTGGTTTCGACTTGGGTAGATCTTACTGAGTCGATATCCCACATTTTGATTTGATCTTCAATAAGTCCTGCTAACAATTGATGGTCCCATTTTTTATCAAATCCATCCTGAAATAAACATTAACATTGACGTTCGGTAATGCGCTCAAATAGTAAATGAAATTTAAAAACTTCTAGCTCAAAAAAGAGACCTGCAAATTTGGATGGTCTAATACTTTGATATGTTCAAGTGGAACCTGCAGAGTAGTCAACGAAATTGTTCAAGTGGTAAAAGATAATCCATTAAAGCTATTGTGCACAAAATAACAATATAACCACTTTGAGAACTGCACATGCACGGTAGAGCTCTTCCTTGCGAATATTTCCCATGCCATCAGCATTGCCTGTGATAAACCAGCTTTGGTCTTGAATATTTTAAAATTCAAATTTATTTGAAGAAACAAGCTATACTCATCTCTACAACATTTTCAAGTTTCAACCACATAAGCAGTCCAAATAACACTGTTCGACATATGCAAATATTCTTCAAAATATTGCTGAGAAGGCACTTTTTCGATCTACATAATAATAAAGCATATACTGTACCTAATGACATGCATAGAATGTGAAGATTATGCCCTTTTGAGACCAAGAAGAGAATTGTTGGAGCAAAAAACCTGCATTATGCAACCAAATTGTCCAGTTAGCAATCAAGTTCAGAAAGAATCAAATTGTAATAAAATTAGGATAAAAATTCAGAGTGTATGCAAAGAAGATGCTGCTAATGGAGATCTAACTTGAACATGTTTACTTTCTAGAGCTAATATGAACAGACGTTGCAGAAATGAACAACTATCTCCAGTGAAGTCCCAGTAAAATTTATTTGCAAACAAAAACAATTCGGAGATCACAATTCAGCTTATGATTAAAATTCATCCAATTCTCCACCCAATTCTAAGTGGGAACTGAGAACTAGCATTGAATCGCAAGTTGCATCAAAACCGTTATCTAATCACTATTTAAACTACTAATATCAACTTACAGGGTAAGTAACATTTCGAATTTCCTCCACTATAATCCCTAAATTTTAAATTAACAACAACCCAATCAACTCTTACGAAATCGAAATTACAAGAATCGGAAGCTTACATGGACTCATCATCGGGATGCGCCACAACCAGTAGCACGTTTCTCCTCTTTCCCGATCCTGCGCGATGAACAACGCTCGATTGAGACGAAGCTAAGAACTCAAGAGTTAAACGATACCAGATCCTATCAAACGCACAATTAGTAGCTTACCGTTACAGAGGAACACCGATCTCGACGACGAAGACGAACACAGTAGTCTCCACAGCGACAACCCCCACAGAGAGATCAGTGCGAGAGGGATCAACGAGATCCACGCCATGAATGCAACCTCACGAGCTCTTAGAAGGGTTCGAGGGAGGGATCGGAGAGAGAGCGAGGGAGGTGCGAACGAGATCGCGAGGAAGAAGGGAACAATGAAGAAGATTGGGAATGCGAACTGAGAAGGGTAAATTTGCATAGAGACCCCTCAGCTATACAGAATTCCTAAGTAGCTGTCGCAACTTCCATATTTTTTAATTGAAACCTTTTTGACTTTTTTTTATGTTTAAATTTCTTTAAACTTAGCTAGTTGTTAGTTGTTCTAATTTATTTGTTAGGTAAATTGTCAAAACTTTTTGAATTTTATGGAAATCACTTATAAATTTGATAACTTTTACTTTAATTAATAAATTCGGATTCGGATTCAGTTAAAACTCGGGTATCCAAACCAATTAGCATCCCTAGTTAAGAGGAGTGCATGGATAGGGCCACAAGAGTTATGGGTTGCGATAAGGGTTAAAAGGCCGGGCCGAATTTGGGCCAAGTTTTTTTAACTTTGTAGTAATTTAATGAGCCCGGATTTGGGCCGAGCCCACTAGTAACTGTTTTGCATTCTCTCACGCATCAAACGGTCCGGCTTTTAATTAAAAAAATTTAAAAAATTTCTTGTTTGCAAAGCATCTCTCTCTCTCTCTCCAAACACTGTTCTACAAAACTCAATGCATTGAGGATAATTTTATTATTGAAAAATGCAATTAGTAACATGCGCAGCTTATATCTTTGAATCCAAGAATTGATAAGATGAGTGAATAAATATAGACCAGAAAATTAGAGTGTAAATTTTACACCGATATTATAAGTGTACAGAATCTACAGATGGTATTGCTTTTTATTATTACAATTGACATGAGTGATAACACATATTGCAGAGTTTTGATCCACTTTAAACTCGTATAAATCCGAAATGGGGTATACCTAAAGAAATTCCTCAAATTTAAAACTTTAAGCTTATGATATCTAAATCCATTTATATGTATACATTTTTTTACTCTCTTATTAATTATCCAGCGTGAAATTATTTACATATAAATTCTTAACAATATGAACATACATTAATTTGAATTAAATCGAATTACATATCAAATTAAAGTTTCAAAATTTATATTTTTAAGGAAATGGCATACTTTTTTTATTTAAATTTTCAGGTGGCTGTGCACATATAATACTAAGAAAATTGATCCCCATACATCTAGTAATAGAGTGGATATCTTGCATCCTACACTTTTTTATTAAGGACTCAAAAACCTCTTCATAATTTTAATATTAAAAACTAATAAAAATAATGAAAAAAATATTGACATGTAAAATTTTACATCCTAGCTACTAATAGGTTTAGTAGAAACATAGATCTAATAATGAGAGAAAATGACAAGATTCGCTGAGGTCAATGTGTTAGTTTTAGGCATGGCCTAAACAAGAAACAAAAGCCACCGACTAAAAATTATACTCTTTATAATAATATAACATCTAAGATATATTATAAATTATTGGGAAAACTTCAAAAAACCCCGTGTGGTTTCATACTTTTTTATTTTAGTACTCTATGGTTTAAAGTGTATTGAGTTAGTATCCTGTGGTTTCGCGCTTTCTCACTTTAGTACCCTGTAGTTTAAAGTGTATCAAGTTAGTACTCTGTGGTTTTATTTTTGTTTCAAGTTAGTATTCTGTAATTTTATTTTTATATCAAATTAGTACCCTATAGTTTAACCACAAAGTACTTTAAACCATAGAGATCTTAAAGTGAGAAAGTGCGAAACCATAGGGTATTAACTTACACTTTAAGCCATAGGAAAAGTCTATCTATACACCCCTTAAAGGGGTGTAACATCTTACAACTAAGTAATCCAACGGCTCAAAATTGGGCACTAACTTTATAGCAGCTAACTTCACTCCCCTATTTTTTTCTTTCTAAAACTAAACCCTACTATTAGGGGGAGTGAAAGGGTAGGAAAAAAAATAGGAGTGAAGGTATCATCTATTTCAAATTTTTTTAAATCATATTAATATTAGCCGTTGGAGTGAGGAATTGTAGGATCTACAACTCCCGTAGAGTTGTACTGTAACAGTACTCTAAACCATAATAGATACTAAAGTAAAAAAGTGAAAAACCACAGGTACTAACTTGATACACTTTAAACCGCAGGGTACTAAAATGAGAAAAAGTGAAACCACAAGAGAGTATTTAAAGTTTTTCGTAAATTATTTAAAATTAATATAATATAATAATAAAATAATTAAATATTAAGATTATATTTTATATTATATAAAATATTTTAATAAAAAAATTATAAATATTATATAAAATAAATGTGATATAAAAATAAAAAAAAAATTTAACCGACAGATTCCAGCTGTTCATGCGACTATAGGCCAAGGGCCACGTCGACCGGGGCCCACAGTCGCTGAGAGTCTGAGTGGAGAGCACGGAATCTCCACCGCCCATCGTACGATCTCTCCAATCACGTCCCTTTCCTGACTCAGATACCTTCCCATCCATTCATTGCCTTATTCCCTCTTTTTACAAAATTATAAGCTACAGTATTGTTAATAAATTATTAATAATAATATGATTTGTTTTTACTGTATAATTATTTTTGATGATATACTATTTGATTTGACCGATTAATACAGATTAAATAATTTAAATAGAATCTAAGTTATTTAATAAATATCATACAAATTAAGTTTTATAGATTCTAAAAATTATTTTGATAGGCTATCAAATTGTGAAAAAAAAGAATGAATGTTCGAAACTAAGTAACTCTGTAAAAATAGAGAATAGAATTTTTATGTTTAAGTTCTTATATTGACAAAAATTCTATCATGCAAACTTCTACAAAGTAAAATAAAAGGATACTTTACATGAATCATTAAAATCACTATTTTTTACACTGCTTGATCAATAAATAAGAAAGATAAAATCATAAAATTAAGCACGTAGAATGTTAAAATATTTTTTAATTATATTTGACGGCATTGATCGTTGAAATAAATATTTGAATATCAAAAAATAACTCTACAGTATGAAAGGATTGATCGGTGTAATTAATCACTAGCATTCAAATTTAGCTCTTTTTTTTTCTATATTACTTGTACGTAATAACATTCTAATTATATATATTTTTTAAGAGATAAATAACACGCTACCCATTTTGCTTTTTTTATTTAGAAATAAACTTAACTAGAAATATGAATCAATTAGGATTCGAACTTGGGTATCGAATACCAACCACCAAGCCTTTTGCCCCTTGGTTTAGAGACGGCCGGTATAACATTCCGATTTTTTTTTTTTTGAGAGATAGATAACACGCTACCCGCTTCGTTTATTTCGTTAAACAATAACTTAACTAGCAATGTGAATCAATTAGGATTCGAACTTAGGTATCGGGTATCAGCCACCAAGTTTTTTGCCACTTGGTTTAGAGACAGCCGGTATAACATTCTGATTTTTTTTTTTTTTGAAAGATAAATAGCATGCTACCCGCTTCGTTTATTTCGTTAAAAAATAAACTTAACTAGAAATGTGAATCAACTAAGATTCGATCTCGGATCTCGGATACCAACCACCAAGTCCTTTACCACTTGCTTCGGGAACGGCCGGTATAACATTCGGATTATTAATAAAAGAGTTGGCTCAATCCTAGAATCAATGAAGGGTTATAAAATTTCAACTATTTTGAACTATAAACTTAGCATTTCTATGATAGTATAATGTAAACTTATGAAAATTCAACCATGCATTTTTACAGCAGTTCCACCACAACCACAAATTAAAAAAATAAAAAAAAAATTGCACGTACGTGTTTCCTCGTTCCTAGTCTCTCCTTCTCATCGCTTCCTTAGCTGCGGATCGCCTTAACGCTTAAGAAACGCATCTGACTTTTCTTTATTTCTTTTCTTCTCTTTTTCTCGTTTAGTCCATGCCTGATTCCACCACACTTATCTTACTTTCTTTTCACTCTCTTTCTTTTAAATGTGAAGTAATAAAATTTCGAATTTAAAATCTCATGTATACCAACCATTCAATAATTAATTAGCGCACTATATATATATATATACACATTAAACACACCCCCCTCAACCCCTCTTCTCTTATTACATAGGTTTTAATTACCAGCTCTGTTCATCATCAACACTCATAGAAGGTGTGTCCACAAGCCAGTGTTTTGTCTTTTTTCCTGCAGCGGCCAAATTCGACATGCTCTCTTATTCTGATCACGCCTCGCGCATCGCCGACTCTTTCCGATCGCCTTCGACGCGCTGCCGCCGCCACCGCCGGTCTCTTCCGCCGTCTCCCTCCCCTCCATTCAAATGGGCCTCTCCTCCAACCATGTTTCCGGCGATACCGTCACGGCCTCCCAACAACAGCAGCAGCAACAAGTACGTACGTGTAATTCAAAAAGTTTAAACACATTCTTATATCATCAAATTCAATAAAATTCAAATTCAATACTAGAAGTGTGAACCGGATGTGCCGCTGATGTGCCCGCGGTGCGAGTCGGCGAACACCAAGTTCTGCTACTACAACAACTACAGCAAGTCGCAGCCGCGGCACTACTGCCGCGCGTGCCGCCGCCACTGGACGGACGGCGGCGTCCTCCGGGACGTGCCCATCGGCGGCCTTCGCAAGAGCAAGCGCCGCAGGACGTCAAGATCGTCGCCAACTGCCAGCACCACCGAAGACACAAGTGCTGCAAGCACGGATCTCGACACGACCGTCCGTACAGTACTACACCCTGCTCTTCTGTTCCCGCAGTTGGAATGCGACGACGTTGCATGGTTTTCGTTCCCTCCGCCTTCGGCGATGGCGAACGTCGACGTCGAATGTTCGGCCTACGACGATGTGACGAATCCTTTCTCCTCCGCCGTGTCGTCTTCGTCGACCTCCGGCTTGTCGCCGTGCAATTTGATCGCCGGACTCGATGAGGAGAGCCTCGCCGCGTTCGACTACTGGGGCGAGATCACCGATCTAGTCGCTCTTGAGCACAATTCGAGCCCAATTAATTCCCGGCCGGATCGTGGAGGGTTCAGGGATTGAGTAACGCTGTGCTTACCAACCGCAACTTCCATATATTAGTTTCTACATTAATATGTTAGTTTAGTGGTTAATTTTCTAAGTCCTCGTGATTTGTAACCTCCCTCTTAATTACTAGAACGATATAAAAAGATCCAAAGTGTTTTTTTTTTTTTTTTTCTTTTCTTTTTTTGGTTGGAGTTAAAGATATGTAAGCGTAGTTTCTCGCTGGAGTTAATTAAAGATATCACAGGCCACCGTTTTACTTATGGCCTCTTGATACGGTTTTGAGGCTCATTACTCTAAAAATTATTTTACTTTTTTTTGTTTTTTTGTTTACTCTATGTTGGATTTTCAGTCTCAAATTTACTTGATGGTAAATATATGTATTTGAGATTTGAGATGAAAGTGTGTGATCCGGTTGCAAAGAGTGCTTAGTTTTTCTAAAAATAATTGTTAGTCGAGAAAAGTATTTTACTTTAGTTTCCATTTTAGGAAACGTAGTTTTTTCTTCTTGTTTTTTTTTTTTGGAAAAGTGCTCTCCAGATTTCACATAAAATCCTCATTTTCATCGTCTGAATTTTTCATCCAAAAAATATATATTATACTCTTTTTGGAAAATAATTTTTCGGATTTTTTGAGGAATCAAACACACCTTAATCCTGGACCAGAGTCTTTTCTCATATTGTTTTGTTTATTATGCATTATTATCTACCAACTACTAACACATATCATTCCTATTTATTTTGGATGGTATATTGGCTCATAAGGAAAAACACATTCCCGTTGAATTGAAATTAAAAAGCTATTTTAAAAGTCAGGCTAAAATGCTCATGGGCTCTCATTATACAGAGAATCTATTGTCTGGAAATCGTAATCTTCAATTATCACACCAAGCGAAAAGAAGGAAAATGAATTTTTGACAGCATCAGCAACTCAAGAAGCCCTCCGAGTAGAAATTTACTCCCACATTACAAGTGAAATTTTCTTCCACATCTATGCAAATGAAACCAAGTATAGAAAAGATCAAAAAAGGGTTTAACCGCGATATCATACTTACACAGAGCCTCCCGTATCCTGTTCGAAGAAATCTCAAAATGAAACGAAACTCAAAGAATAGTACAACCCTCACCAAACTATCCATCTATACAGAAAAGGGGGGGGGGGGGAGGTAACTAAAAGCCAGAGAGAATCCGTGTATTTGCCCCTTTTTTATACATGAACCGGAAAGCCGAAATTCTGGAACACTCTGATCCCGCCTCCGTGGCCTGCAGTCACGATCACCATTCCCCAAGCTGACCTCCGTTGCAACTCCGCCACCTCACCTGAAAGCTCGGGAGAGCTTTGACCGCCGCATTTGTTGGCCAGCAGCTTCTCCTCGGGCCAGGTCGCAGAAGGGCTTTCACTATTTTCCAAAAGCGCCTCTTGGTCGGCTTTTGCTGCTCCACCTGGATCATTCCGGCTGCTGCTCTGAGCTCTAAGTAATCCTCCATTGCCGATGCCAGGCCACGTCGCCGCCACGGTCACGCCCTGGCAGTGGAAGTGCTCGTAAGAGTGGGTGACATTAACAACGCCTTTGGTTTTTCTCGGCTGAGAGTTATCGTCGTATCTCCAGATATAGACATGGGAGTCCTCGCTCGCGCAGATCACGTACTTTCCATTTGGCGCTAAGGAGGCCGAGATTTGGCTACTCCTGTTGCGGAAACCTGAGAAAGAAGAAGGTAATAATAACAGTTTGAGTCCACAAGTTTCATCAAGATATCCAGTGTACTCCACTTGTCACGCATAACAGAGTTCTCTTTTAGCCAGCGTCCCTTCTATTATAGCCAAACTCAATAAAAAAAGGCAAGCTCCCCGCCAAGAAATTTATAGGTGATGATGCCCCAGTGAAATATTGACATTGAAATGGCAACTTACGTCCCCAGAGGGACTAATTACAGTGAAGCATTTCATTTAAAGAGTGAATGGGCCAACCGAGCTTTAATGCTTCATTCAGGCCACCTGGGACAAGGGTTTAAAAAACAGGGGTTGTGCTTTAATGCCTTGCCCTCTGATATACCCACAATTAACTCTACTTCTTTATCTTGCTGAATAAGATATGGCATTAAGGTTTTTTTTTTTAATCGAAGAAGCAGCACTGGCATTTTCTTTCAATAATAAAGATGGGGCGAGCCTTTGCAGAAACACTGTGTGAACTAGCACCAGGTCATTCACAACAAAACCCAGTGAAGAAATACCCATCAATTCAATTTTAAAGAAGAGATAAGAGAACAAATAAAAATAAATTGTATTAGATTTTAAATCGTTATGTTGACAAAAGAAACAGTAAAAACAAGATTCATAATATTTGAATAGTCAATATTTACAGAAAGAAGATTCATGCGTCACCGAGGAAGGAAGAAATACAACTGTCAAGTGTAAAAAAGTTTACCTTTGAATTTGTGAACTAGTTCAGCACCATTGACAACACGAATTCTTGAATCTGCAGAAGTAATAAGAACTTCCGAGGAGCTTCCTGGAGCAAACTGTATTATAGACGTAATCAATAAACATTCATGCAAAGAACCAAGATGAACTAAAAGATTAGAAACACAACATTAATTTAAATGAGATGTGGCTTGTGAACTCTCTACCTGGAAGCCTGTGATCTTTTTGTGGCTGGACTTCTTTTTCTTGATTCGCAAATTCAATTGACTCTTGTAATGTAGCTTGTTCTCTAGTTACATTAGATAAAGTTAAGAAGCACGAGAGATAAAGACACCAATAAAACATAAGAGGAATAGCTAATAGCTGAAGGGCAAAAAATAGTTAAATACTACCAACATCTGAAAATTGCAAATAAACATACAAAGTCCGGTCATGGGAGAGAGAGAAAGAGAGAGAGAGAGAGAGAGACTCATACCAGAAGTATCAAACAAGTGGCAACTCCCCTTGTGTGAACCCACCAGTGCACCCTTCAGAACCAAAAAGATGCATTGTTGATCAAGGTTAAAGAAAAAAAAATTGTTGTAAAAGTTGCCAGAACATCTGAATGCAACCAGAGAATCAAAGTCAACCTTTCCATCAGGGGTATAGCAAGCAGCAGTGACCATTTCATGAAGATCGTTCCAGTCAACAACTTGACCATCTAGAATACTCCAAATACGGACCTTTTCATCTAGCGATCCGCTAATAAAAAATCTATCATCTACAGGGTTGAACTGGATACAGGTCACTGTATCAAAGCAAGAATAGAAATGCAATTAGCTAATAAATACCGTAACAATTAAATGATGATAAAATGAAGAATAGCCATGGGCAAACAATTACAGCATCAAAACTCACCGTAGTCACTGTGTGCGAATGTATTTAAACAAGTACTGGTTGATATATCCCACAGCCTAACAGTTTTGTCCATTGAAGATGAAAGCAACAACTGTACACGCAATAAGAAACAAAAAAAAAAAAAAACTCAGCAAAATCATTGCTTCAAATTTGCTACTTTGATTCAAACTAATAGCATCAAAGCATTCTGCAGCACTAAAAAGATTTAATCAAGTAGAATTACACATTACACATTCCACAATCTAAATCACAAGGTAGGAAACTGCAAATGCACTATACAAAAGAAGGGCTTTTCGAAGTTTTTCCTAAGAAATAATTCGGCACAACCAACTTCTATAGGCTTCTTTTGAGTCTTCTAGTCCATCTTCTCTACACAGTAAAGCTGATAAAGAATAATCTGACCATCTCAATTGCACAAAGAACTGATGAAAAAAAAGAGAATATTTGTCTTTTAAACTTGCGACTTCTGTTGGTACCAAAGTGAGAATGAAAGCTAGATATAGCCACCTACTGCAACTGGCGACATTATTACCTTAAAGGTGGCTGTATTGAACTGCAAAATATCAATCTGTTTTCAAGAGATTTGATTGTGGCCATCCTGCCAGGTGACATAAAGTATACAAGTGATACAGTCCTCTGCAATACCATCTCTATGATTCCACATTCAAGTTCTCTCTTGGTATGAAACAATTTAAGATTAGATTCTTTATGGTATATACCAAAACCATCATGAAAGGGTAAATATTGACATCTTGAGAAAATAAAGGTGCCTTTCTAGTCTCCACTCAACAAGCACCTTGATGATGGTGCAAAGTATTCCAAACAAGCAAGCACAGACCTCATACATTCAATCTGAGGTATTGGCTTGCCGTTTAGGCGTGATCAGAAATGTAGCTTCTAAGCTTCACGCCCACACTATGGTGTCAGAATCTTACAACAACTATTCTGAGTAGAATAGTAGATACAGAGCTAAGTCTTACAACAATGATATAGAAGAGAGCTCACAGGGATATCCTATATCAAACACGTTGTAAGTCGTTTGTTGATCACACCACAAGCAGCTCTCTTTCTTTGAACAGGGCTGTGTCAAACCATATTTCATGGTTCCAAATGAACTAGTACAACCTTGTTCAAATCTAGATATTGCATAATACATTGTACTTATTTGCAAAAAGTTTATGATAATGTTTCCCATGTTATATGGCTGCCAATTCTAGTTATTGCAGCCATAAGCTGCAGCTGTTTGGAAAGTAGGCGATAGAACGGTTTATTGTGTATGTAGGAGGTTCAGACTGCCACGGGTTGCCAAAGTTATTGTCTAAGATGGTTCACTAGTTCTGATTATCAAGATAATCTTAAGATAGTTAAAGGTGATCATGATAGAAAGAACTCTCATCAATAGTTTCTTTTATCAGCATCATACCCCCATAATACCCGAATTTTTCAAGACACTCTTCCTGGCTGTTCAAACAAGTCAACTGGTGCTTTCTAATCTATCTATGACGGAAGAAACTCCAGCTAAATGTATTTGCAAAGAAAAGGAATTATCGTTGGCTGGCTGGAAATATTTTTTGAAACCAAACACAAAAGTTTGGTGGAAGCACCTCTCTAAGCAAATGAAACTGAAACAATGAGAAAAGAGATGTAAAAAATTTAGAATCAGAAGGAGAACTTTCAATATCAAGCTACCTCAAGCTGTCAAAAACTCACTCTGTTCAAGCAAATCTCTCCCTATAAGCAATCTCCACTGCCATTCCCCTCAATTCATAAGAAAAACCTCTTTAAAAAGCATAGAACCAATGACCTACCAAAACTATAGAAATTAACATACCCAAAAGCCAAGCCACTATGAGCTATCTAAGACTTTGGACTCATGATATTGGACATACTCACAATATGAGCCATCTGCTACACCGAACAGCCTAACGAATACTCTGATTCTACTCACATCATAAGAAATTATCTAGCACTAATTTAGAAGCCGATCAGCCTATTAATTCCACACAAATATTGCTTTGGATAATTTGAGTCAAAATTGCCTTAGCCAATGCAACTACTAAATTGTTTTTGAACAGTCAAAGAAGAAGAACCTGAGATTTGGACCATGAGAGATCGAGAACATCATCGAGATGGCCCCGGAAAGAGCAAAAAGGCTTTTCCGCAAACATAAATATGTGTTCCGGCACTATCAAATGGTCTGAATTAACAGATTTTCGGCTGCTTGGAACCTTTGCTCTTCTCTTCTTGTCCCCATAGGCACCCTCAATACAACTCGGAGGCAATGCCATTTCCGGCGATCCATTACCAATTGCAGCCAAGAACGGATAATAACTCCCATTCTCCCCAACTGCCCATTCCCCCAACAGCTCCCCTTTCTGCTCTGACTCGGAAACCTCCCACACATGAATAACACAATCATCCCCAGCACTCGCCAGGTATCGCCCGTCCAAACTAAACTTGATGCTCCAAATTGACCCGCCATGCGCTTGTATCTCCTGGCTCATGAATACACCGGTGAGATCCTTATAGGACTTCCCGTACTGCCGGATCCTTATCCTCTCCGGCCCGCTTTGTGGAGGGCGTGAGCCGTCCAGGCTGTCATCGGTGGCCGAGCTCAGCCTCCTCCCTCCCTTCTCGGACAACGTGTCCTTCTCATCGCCGCTGCGGCTGTGGCGGCGACTGTGGTGGTGCCGGCCGGCCACCACATTGCCCGCCATGTGCTTGAAGCTACGCAGCCAATTGTTACCCTTCTTCTTAGGTCTCCCCCCGCCGGAGGGCACCGAGCGGGGCTTCGAATCGCCAGCAGGGTCGGTGCCACCGCCACTGCCGCTGCTGGAGTCTTCGACATTCTGCCGCCGCATAAGCTCTTGGACGATCGGAGAGCGGCCGACGCACATCTCGAACTCTTCCAATGTGAGCTGCCGGCCCGTGCCGACCTCCCGGACCTTGTTCCACATCCCGTCCTCGCGGAACTCCTTTACCTCGAACTCAGTTCCGTCGTCAAGGTTCTTGATCCGGCACTGGTGGCGACCGCCGTCCTCGGCGTCGTTTTCGACATTGTTGTGAGATCTAAAGCAGAGAGGCGGCTTACTTGGGGCGGAGGGAAGAGGCGTACTCACGAGATCGGGAACCACTGAGCCGTCGGATCTGGATCGCGCCACGGCGTCGGCGACGGGGAAGGGGCTCGGGGCATTGGGCGGCGATTCGTCCCACGACACGGACCTCCACACCTCCGGCTCCCTCGCCGCGGGAAGCGTCGGAGGGGGCGGCGAGGGCTCGCGATCTCGGTCGCAGGGCTCCTCCGCGTAGGGGCTCGACGGGGCGGCGGCGGTCCTATCGCGGGAGAGAGCGGGGTCGCCGGCGAGGCCCATCTGCTGGAGGAGGCGGCGCCGCCGCTCCTCGACGGAGGAGGGCTCGGATATCCATACCTCGAAGGGCGCAGCGGCCGCGGCCGCGGCGGCGACGGCGGCGGCGACGGCGGACGGCGGCGGAGGACGGATGTGGTAGGAGGAGCGGCGGCGGCGGCGGTGGTGGTGCTCGGCCTCGTCGTCGGAGGCTGAGGTGGAGGAGCAAGAGGAGGAGAGGATCCAATCCAGCGACTCGTAGAACTCCTCCTCCTCCGCCACCGCCGCCGCCGCCGCCGACACCGCTGCGGCCACCGCGAGCTCCGCCGCAGAGCTCCTCATGGTGCAAGGCGCATGCGGATCCCAAGTAGGGAGGAGACGAGAGCGAGTGGGGATCGGAGCCCTATCCGTGAGTTGAGTTCGTTGACGGGTCGAGGACTCGAGGGGTCTCTCTCTCTCTCTCTCTCTCTCTCTCTCTCTCCCTCGATCTCCAATGGCGTGCTTCGACTGCCCTTTATAACGCCTGTATTAATGCAACAATGGCGTCTAAGCCCACCGCTATGGCCCGCAAATACAACTACCCCGAAAACTACCCAAGTGCCGTACGATGTTTAAAACCCCCAGTGTGGGTCACTTACATAGATAATTTGCTTTTACCGAACGTAAAATAATAAAATAATAATAATAAAAAAAGTCAACAACCAAATCTTTGTGTGTGCCCAAAACAAAAAAATGTGAGCCAATTTCTCACGCTCAAAACACCGAGAGCAAAACTAGAGAGGTACACCTTTTGAGTAGATATAAATTTTACATATAACTTTCAATTTGCTACATGTCATATAATTTTATTTATTTTTTTTTACCAAGATCCAAATATAATTTTGTAGGAATGTAAGATTTTACGTCTAGCTATAATATAGAGATAGCCATAGTACTTTTCAAACGCAATAATTCGTATCTAAATAATTCGAGAATTGAATAACTCGACAGCAAAACAATTCGAAAATCAGACGACCGTGAGCAAAAACCAATTCAAAATAACCCAAGATCGAGGCAGTGTTAAACAAAAGTGTTTTGAAACATGAAACAATCCAAATTCAAACTAACTAAAACCAAAATAGAATTCATTCTTTGTTAAATACACACTTAAGAATATGATCCTAACAGATCGATTTTTTGGACAATACAGTATTACAGCTTTTGTAAACCTCTTTATTCCGTGAAATTGCAGATTCAATCCACATCTTTAATATTTTAGCAAATTGAATTCTCAAGAGCAAGCAAAAAAAAAAAAAAAAAAAAAAAATGTTTAACTAATTTGAGACCTAAAATGGCCCGAAATAAATTCGACCCAACTCGGCCTATCCATCTACCACTACCTCTGCTCATAATCCTAGTAAGGGGAGTTATTGGGACACTTCATTGTTTGGCCCAGCAAATTTTGCAGTAGTCCTTGAAGATACTTTTGTGAGCTGGGAATCTGAAAGAAGAAGAAGAAGAAGAAGAAGTAAATAATAATAGTTAGTGCCGGCGGCTTTACTTGTGGTGCCGGCACGAAATTAACAAGTTAATTTTTTTATTATATTTTTTAAAAACATTGTCTTTTTCTTTTTCTTTTTTTTTTGGAATTAAGGCCTATATTTCAAATTTTACATCCCTCATTTACGGGCTCATAAGTCATAACGGATCCTATAAATTTTAGAACGAGGGGAGTGTATGATTAATTTACATCCTTATTTTGTATCATATTTCGTATATCTCTATTTAATAACAAAGTGGGGGGAGGTTGTGGCTAAGGGGAATACAATAATGGAGGAGAGTCCCCGGCACGTTCTACTGCCTAAGTCAATGGGGTTATATAGCTGATAGTGTGTAACAGCTTAATAGGGGTCATATATACGTTTGTAGATCTTAATGTGGGAGCTCAACTTAATTAGTATAATTAATATATAGGATTACAAATAAAAAAAATTAAATTTCAACAAAAAAAATTGACTATTCCTTTGGGTATGTAATAAATTACAATAGTATATAGCTTCTAGACAAGGTTAGGCCCCGCTGGATTCTGCAGAATTTTCTTTCTTGTGCTTTTGGTTTGGAATCTTTGGATGCTAGTTGGTGACGAACCAACCAAACTGGACCTGATCCGAACTATAAAAAAATTTGGGTACGAGGACGGAGTTTCTCAAGCGTAATAGTTTCTAATTAGCTTTTTAGTCGGGTTGTACTTGTGTGTTCGACTCATTAAACTTTAACCATTAGCTTATAGGAAATGGTTAAATTTAACTATTTCTTTGGGTTGTACTTATGTGTTCGACTCATTAAACTTTAACCCATTAGCGTAATAGTTTCCAAGAAGGTGCCATACAAACAGCGGCATATCCCCGTGCCACGGCACTTTAAACTTTGCTTGAAGTACGAGAAGGATTTATATTTTGTAACTTTTTTTAAATTTTTTTTTGTTTTTTTAAAGTCGTGTGTGGATTGAAATTAAGGTTTTGAGTATCACGGCGGGTGCGGTAGGAGGAAGCGACGATAGATTTGGAGTTAGTGAGGGGAAGAAGCGGCGAGTGCGGAAGGATCTGTACGGGATAGACATGATCATGACTAAGACGGAGTTTGACACTAACGGCGAAGGCGACGTAAAAATTGAGATTCGCCTCCAAGATGTCGACACGCTCAAGGTGTGTTTGGAATATATAGAAATTCTTTTGTTGCTTCTTTCATTGTTGTTATATGTAATTTATTTATTGAAATTATAAATTTTGCTACATTTATATCTATAACTGTTTTATACCTTCTATTTGTATTTATTAAAGTCTTATGTAAGTCAAAAAAATTTAAAATTTTTATTTTATTTATATTTTGTCTTCTATAACATCATTCCGCAGCCTTCTATTTGTATTTATTAAAGTCTTATGTAAGTCAAAAAAAATTTAAAATTTTTATTTTATTTATATTTTGTCTTCTATAACATCATTCTGCAGTAATGCGTGGATAACTTCACTAATGAACAAACTTACAAAAGAAAAATACTTTCGAATGCTGGGTGCCCCAAGTGTCAAAGAAACTTAGTCATAAAAAATTCAAAAATTGCTGATACAATTTACACTATTCCTTTGAAACTTGTGATCTCTTGTTGTAGATCTTATCGCCTTCTTTTAGCACAGCATTTATGTTTGGTATTGGTCTATACTAGTCAAAAAATAAATGAATTAATCAAAAACAAATGAAATTAAACAAACTGGATTGATTTGGTGTGCTAATTATTATTGAGATGAATCAACAAGAATAAAAATGATTTCTTATAAGCTAATTAATAGATATCCTTCCTTTGGTCAAACCATCACTCTAAATCTATTGCGGCTCACTAAGCAAGAATTATAATTAGATTAACTAGTGTAGAGATCCGCACAATGTAGCGGGTAGATAACATAAGTAAAATTTTAAAATTTTTCTGAGATAAAAAATAATAATAATAAATCAGGATTTTAAAATGTATATGGTACGGAACATAATAAAATAGAATAGTAAGTACGTATATTTTACCGTCGAAAAAAATTATCACAAAAAATGTTGGAACAAAAGAGAATGCATATGTTATTATATAGGAATGGAGATGAAAGTGAATGGACAATTGAACATGGAAGAATCTTTAATACAACAACGAAAACGGTGAGTAAAAAATAGAAAATGACGATATATCGTTCTTTCTTTTTTTTTCCCTCTCCTAAATATTTTTCAGTATTACTCCTTTCCCTCTCCTTCTCACTCAATTTTTGCCTCTTCATCTTTTCATTAATTTTTACTCACCTTACGTCTCTTTATCTTCTCCGAACGCTTCAATACCTAACCACCTTCTCCTTCATTTCGGTGATTTGAATCTTGTATTTAGAAAACAACAATGAAGGGAGAGGGCACTTCATATTCCACTACTTAAAACACTCATCTATCTATATCCACTAGAATACATTGATCTTGGCCACTAATTACCCATAATTTCTCACCCACTAAGCCCACTAATACAAAGAAAACCATCCTCATCATTACAAAGTGAATCACAAGAGTTGTCTCAAGACCTTTGAATTTTCGTCGGCAGTTTTGCAGCCTTTATGTCCAACAATTACACAACCTTTTATCTCCAACGGCTGAAGAAGATGAAGAAAATCTTGGTCGTTTAGGGCATAAGGTAAAGAGAAGAACCGGATTCAAGTAATTAAAGATAATAATTGAGTCAGTTCGATTCAAATAAGGAGAGAAAAATCGGGTTCAAAAAGAGTATATAACAAAGTAGAACAGTTCGATTCAAAGAAAGAATATATAGGAAGAAGAGGTGGGTTGGTCCAGTGCAGAATTAGATTCAACACAGAGTATATAACAAAACAAACTGGTTCAATTCAAAAAATAAAAAGAAAAAAGAAAGAAGAGATGAGCCCGTTCAGTGAGTTCGGTTCAAAGGATGAGCATTATTACTTAAAGATGGAGCTCACAAGTCACAACCCAAATGAAGGAAAGAATATCATGTGGTAACTTATTGGGGTTTAAAATTAATAATAATGGTTTAGATGGATGGTACAGATTGGTTGGTGTGAGAAAAAGATAGTACTAACTTGATCAAAGAGGACCACTAATTAAGATGGTGATAAAATTGGACCACCTAAATAGAAATCAATTAAGTGGGCCTCATGATGGTAAAGTTTATAAAGACCTTGTGCAATTAATTCCTCAATTAGTGTAACAATTTTCATATAATTTAATCATATACAATTGTGGCACTTTGGATGGATACAATTAATGTAACATAGCTAACTAGATAGAGATATAGAAACTAGATGCCTCAGTTTTAGCTACTAGTTAGATCGATCACCAAGTACGTAGTAGCACAATGTGAACTACTAAACTTAATTTTGTTAACCACTTTAATTTGTGCGTAGAAAAATTAATGCTGCATGAAATTAGCTAGTTTCATCATATATTAAAAGATACGATCGATCAAGCTATAGTAATCAACTGCTGAGTCACATTTTTTTTTGTCTGATCATTGGATCGCTTTTGTTGGTTTAGACTAAACCATGCATATTTTGGATACGTAGTGAGATATTAATTTACATCCTTTTGAAGGGAATTAAATGTCGAATTTATAAAACTTAATTTGGGGACCATATAATATTATTATTGCATGTACTACCTCACCACCAATTTTTAGAACTTTTGATGACCACGCATGCAGAGGCATATAAAAGAGAAGACAACAATTGCTCTAAGAAAGGAGACTATATACGAAATCTGACAAGAAGAGGATGAAGATAGGGTACATGCATGGCTGGACCAGATCTGCTCACGACTAGATCCTAAAACGTAAAACAATGTTGGGGATTCATATTGGTATATGGTCCCTGATCCTAAATCATGATCTGTTTTTTTTTTTTTTTTTTCACATTTTGATGCTCTTTTTTATTTTTAACTGGATCAATCGACCAATTACTTATTAGTTCAAAAGTAAGTCGAAGAAACTGTGTATATTAATAATAAGGGTAAACATCAATTTAATTACCTTTATTTTTGTCTAAAAAACTTACTATCAAACACGATAGTAAAGTAAAATTCTGATTGCTATGAGATAGTTGATTAGTATATTTTCTTAAACCACATGGTGAAAAAGCAAAAATGAGCATAAATACAAGATAATTAACATGGAGTGAAATGCAAAGTAAACATGAGTTAAACCGCAAGGGAGACAAATTGAAATTTGCCCTAATAATAATTACCTTTTAAGTAGAAAGTAAATACATATAGTGAATCGCAAGGAGTATTAAAAACAATAGTATTATATCGGGTACAAAATGAAATTTTGATCTGTGTATAATGTAGAATGTACGTATCTTCACCTAACGGGTTACGCTTTTGGGTTAAGCTTAAATCTTTTAATATGGTATCACAACTTAGTTCACACCCCTAATTAGTTTGTGTTGTTTTATCGGCTAGCTAGGTGCTAAGTGCGTCTAATACGTAAAGTTGTATGCGTCTCCACCAGCTAGTCATGTCTAATATATATGTCACACCCTTAATTAAATTCCAAAAAATGTTACTAAAATCTAATCACTATGCTTCTTCGTAGGCGAGATTCGAAAGGACGTTCGTACTATAAGCATCAATCAAAAAAAATTTACTATTTTTATATAGTCACCTTGAGTTTATTTCCAGGGCAACTACGCAATTAACGGAGTGTACGTAAACCTTAATATACCTTTATATATATATATATATATATAATTGAGGTAGAATCTTTTGGGCGGTTTTGGTCTTAAGTTCTAATTGGATCTCTTTTTGACTTAATAGCGTTTTGGATCTATATGATTAAAGCTCTGCGCACCATCATCTCAACCTTATATCTCCCCATCCAATGGTTAAAAACTCAAAAACACCACTTCAATGGTGCTTTTGAAAGTATTCTAGCTCAACTATATATATATATATATATATATATATATATATATATATATATATATATATATATATATATATATATATATATATATATATATATATATAAGGCTATTATCTTATTAATAGCGACCAAGTTAGTCTTTATGAGTTTTTTAGTTGGATTGAGAGATGTGCGATTTAGATGTGGGCCTGTGGTTGATTGAATAGTATGATCTAACGGGTAAAAATCATCAAAGGGGTGGATTTAACGGTGAAAAACTTGGTAGCAGAGTGTTTCGTCTTATTGATAAGCACGGTAGGACTCTATATATATATATATATATATATATAATTGAGCTCCTATGCTTTTAAAAGTATCAAGTTATTAGTGCTTGTAAGTTTTTAGCCCTTAGATTAGTAGATGTGCGGTTATATAGGATGATGTGGGCCCTCTTAGGTTAAATGGGTGGTTGGTTGAATAGTATAATCTAACGGATGAAAATGATCAAATTAAATCGTAGATCTAATTAACGGTAAAAAATTCACAAGCACCAAGTGCTTGGTGCTTTTACGAGCACCACAGCCGGACTCTATATATATATATATATATATTAATCAAGTTCGAAAAGTTTTATCTCTTTTACAATCGATCCTAGCTAGGATAAATTCACATTATCACCTTCTACTTCGTACCTACTATAGCTTGTTTTTGGTGGTCCAAAAAGTAGTTTGGTAAATAATGATTCGATCCAAGAGGCAGAGCTTTTGTTTGTACGATGACATGCACCTTCATTTTATGCGCATATCATGGGGACCGATATTCTCTCTTTTCCTCCAACATTATTTTGACATATCGAAAAGCTCTATAAGGGCATGTTTTGGCTCTTAGTATATATAATTACCTCCAACAAAATATGACTTTTACTGCAACAGGAATAACACAGTTTAAAATTCGGAGACTAATTAAAAAGCAAAAGAAGTACTGTATAAATTCAAAAAGAAATTAATATTAGAGAGGCTTTAATGATAATTTTTTTCTCTAACTAATTAATTAGATGGTTCTTTATTCAACAGCATTATATCATACAATACAAACAAAGCCGAACAAATTAATCCCAAGTTGCATGGGCCTCTCTCTCTCTCTCTCTCTCTCTCTCTCTCCCAGTTGAGTAGTGTTGTTTGGAATTTGTCTCCCAGTTTTGGCACATGCATGTGCATGGACGTGTGCTCAACTAAGCCAACATGTTAAAATCATCAAAAAGGTTCAAGATATTTTCTTATTATAGTAACATATATAGTCCTTGTGCTGTAACAGTTAGAACAGCACCCAAAATGTTATGCCTCAATTACCAGGTTGCCTAATTGTCCATTAGATTTATATACGTTGTCGTCCACATGGAAATTAAGTAGGCAATGGGGCGCTTATGTAACGACCCGACCCACTAGCAACAATAACTCGTTGGGCCAAACCACCGGCGCAAAATGCTTAACCCCAATTTTTATTATTAGCGTGTAGGCCTCATATAGACTGATTGAAATCATTATCTCATTCGATGTGGGACTGTTGGACATTACAACTTATATATGAGCTCTCAAATTTATGGGAGCCCCTTTTTATTTTTTTTATTTGATCCCCTCAGCTTAAAACTATCGTAATTCGAGAACAAAAAAATTGAACGTAGGCTCATGTGATGGGCACACTAACAAAATACATATATAAACCAGCTAATTAACCACTTATTTATGTAGTTCGCATTGTGATTTAGAATCTGCTCTACGTACCACTACGTACACTGGCCATCATTCACTACTCTTTTTATGTAAGAAATGATGAACGGCTGAGAAAGATCTTGAATTTTATTTTGTTTGTGCATGAATCCTTCACGTGAACTGACCTAATTTGTAAGCGAAGTTTGGCAAGTGTTTTGTTCTTTTTGGTAATAATGATCGACACTATCAGTAGAAGGACTTCACATGCATGCATATGACCGTTGTACTCTAAAAGCTTAATCAAGTTGTTAAAAAACGGTGTTTAAACATTTTTTATATTTAACACTCGCCCTCAGGGGCTCGAGACTTCTTGGTCGGCCCATGATGTGTGCTTGAATTAAATGAGAGAAAATTAATATCTTTAGGAGCAGCGTGACTTGAACTCGACCTCTTACGATCTGTGTGAAAGCAATAGTTGTCTCTAAAAACTTAAACTGTTAAAAAACGGTGTTTAAATATTTTCTATATTTAACATAATTAATTATTTTTGCAACGTGATTACCTATATATGATCGGACTACAAATTTTTAGTTCACAAAAATCATTATGTGCACTGCAAAACTTCAGAAGCTTACTTGTAAAAAAGTGTTACGTACTATTCACAGATATACTCTTTACTAAGGATATATAGATCTTTGGTGTAAATGCATGCCTATATATTTGTTAATATTAAGTTCAATATCAAACTTAATTTAGGGACTAATTAAGCTAGTTATTATAAATCAAAACATGAGGCCCAGATCATCCTATGTATACGTACACATATGTATAAATAATAGATACATACATGTACGTGCTCTGATCCTGTATATATATATTGTACGGTGGGATGAATTCACCTTTCAAATAGTTAGTTACTTTTTATGGCCAACATCATGACTTATTTTTACTATTGAGCGAAGTACATAACCGTTGGAAACCATGCATGTGACACTCTATGCATCCATACCTGTGAGAGAGGGAACCGGTCCCTTAATGAGAAATAAAATGCTCTGGTCCCTCTCACCAAGTGTTCTTTCTTCGCCAGTACAACTCATTTAAGTATCTCATCAAACTGCATCTATGAACTAATGAATACTAGTATAAATCATGCACGCAAAAACGTATTAATGGTATATATACACGTACACATGAACTACAAAAGAATTAAATTATAAGAATACATATTTGGGACAATTTTGAGTAAGTATCTCATTTATGCTAAAACTTAAAAAAAATATCTACTAATGCCTAAATATAAAGCCCAATCCAACCAAAAATAAAAGATTACTCTACTCAACCCACCACACCCAGTCCATTTAGTCTGATTACAAACAGAAAAAAAGAAGAAAAGAAAAATCAATTATCATCTTCTCTTCTCTCTTCACCCAATCTATTAAAATTCTAGACGAAAAACCTTTCTTGTCGTCCTCCTCCGCCACCGCAGCCAACGAGATAGAGTTTCGGCAGTTGCTAAATGCTTAAATAAGTGTTGATAAATTAGCAGCACTTAATTTTTTAGGTTATAGCGATACCCTTTAACTGTCACTATATACCTAGCGATCCCACATGTAGCAATAATTTTTAAAAGTGTTGGTAATTTTAGCTAGCAGCACTTTTTTGACATATACCTATATTTAAAAATGTCACTATAGAGTATAGATCGTTTTTGTTGTAGTGTTTCTTTACCGAACGATTGAAAATTTATAAGTACAAGTTAAGGAGTTTATACTTATAAAAGTATAATAGCCTTAGTCTATGTATTTATAGACAATAATAAAAGGAACAATCATCCATCCCACCTCATGCATCAATATGTACTATCCAACGACTTGCACAGTTGCTCTACTTTCTTTGAATAAAATTAAGATAGATTTTTTGCATAGTACAAGTAAGAATGGTAGATTACGAATGCGTTGGATGATGTGTAATATTTGTAATGCATGCTTTGAGTCGCCTATAAATGATCTTCGATAATTGCGGATGTGTTAGCAAATTAATTCATGTGGTGTATTAATTACATATATGCTCACACAGTAAACAGCTCGCGCGATCGTAATGTTAGCCTTTGAAAGATGATTAATTAGGCGGATTCTCATATACATTATTGAGAAGCTCGCAAGCTAATAGTAATAGCAAAGCAAATTATCTTCATTAGCGATCGACATGGAATAGAGAGCCCAATCATTTAACACGTACCGGTACCAACAACATTATTAGTCGCATTATAAGGGCAAATTCTCATTCTCAGATTAATCGTTCGATAACACACGGATGGATTCTATATATGTCCATTCCCCTCTCCCTAATTATCCCCTAATCCCACCCTTAATTAACTTAAATTAACCAACCCAATGCACAAAGTTGGCCACACCGACCCAGGTTCATGTCCCCTCCACACCCCACCAACTAATGAATTAATCCCCACGGTTGCTTAATTGCTAAAATAAAAGCGATCGAGCTCGGAACAAAGTATTAATTGGGGACTTATTCTTCCCCGCGCGCCAACATTCGTGCTATTCGAGGCCGCCACGAACATGATAGATCAAGAGACGACGACTTTCTAAAAATTTCGTGTAGTTTGAGGCCTTACAACGCTCCACTGTTGCTAGCGTTTTTAAGGAATGAGCTATATAACCGACTGTCGCAGAAGCGTGCGAAGGGTTTGGTGGTTGGTATCAAGAAATTCGAGTTCGAATCATAGTTGATTCGTATTTATTAAGTTTATTTCTAAATGAAATAAACGAAACGGATAGCATACTATCTATCTCTCTTTAAAAAAAAAAAGAAGAAGGAATGAACTATGTTCCAATGATATAGAAGTTTCTAGTAAGGTTACAGATTAATTAATTTGTAGAGGATTTTGATTAGCCACTAAGCGCGCTTAAAAGAGTCATATAAAATTTTTAACAGCTTATAACCTATTTTTTCTAAATTTTAAACTCGAAATATTTTTCCAATTTTTTTTTTATTTTTTTCGATCACGTTGGATCACCTTTTTCACTTGTTGCATAGATGGGCCAGGCCTTGTTGTTGTATTGGGCTTGGGCCTTCGTTTGTAGTCTTAGTGCGCGAAAATGTATGTAGACCCCTAAAATGGAATACGTACATTTCTACATTTATTAAATAAACGAGTGAAAAATTGAGTATAAATTACGAACGAAAAGAGAGAGGGGTTTGGGGTTCAGTGCATTTCTACAAATTTAAAACCCGAAAAAGCTTTTGAATCCCGTATCTAGGACTCGCGCGAATGGCGATTGGATCTCAATAGAGGTTTCGATTGATCGAGTTGTAAGGGGGGAACGATCGATGAATCGAGGTATTTTTCTTTTCATTTTTTTTTTTAAATTTATAGAGATGTTTCCTTGCCCCAATTCGAGAAAACCTATGTTGACCCTTAGATTTTGCTAAAAGATAAGAAGAAATGGTGCTAGATACTTTGTTTCTATCTTTTTAGACCATGATTGCTTTGATTATTCCTCATTTTCAATGTAATCATGTATTGCATTTGTTTATTAGTTTCGATTTGAGGTGTAATTTTGTTAGAATCGTTGGAATAAAGCGGGTTATTTGAGACTTTAGTGGATTAGGACTTCCGTATGGTGCTTCAATTCATACGATCGATGGAAAAATATTTAATTTGGTTAACAAATATTCTGGTTTTTCTTCATTTAGATGTTGCTGATGGAAAATTATTTAATTTTGTTAACAAATATTCTGGTTACTCTTCGTTTATATGTTGATGCTGTTGTGGTTGGGCTTTAGTTTTTGCTGAGCTCCTAAATTTGGAATAGATTCGGCACGGGTTCCGTATTTCGGAAGTAAAAGCATAAGAGATTTCATTTTGAAATATCATGGTTGTTTCTATGAATATAGTGTTGTTTTTTCTTCTTTCTTTTTTGGTTTTTTGAAGTGTTGGCTTTTCTAAGCTATAAGAGCCATTCGAAATAAATGAAAAATTTTCTTCTCCATTTTTAATTTCATTGTAGGATGAAGATCTAAGATGGATGAATTAACTGCCAAGCCTGGAATTTGGCGGTGCTCGATTTGTACATATGAAAATGATGAAATCTCTTCTTCTTGTGACATATGTGGCGTCGTGCGGGATTTGAATGGTATAATCGGCAACGATAGCGAAAGAGATGGTATATTAGTTTCCTTGATAATTGTAGCATCAGTAGCCAAAACAACCATTTTTTTTCTTTTATCCTTTTTATGATGCTGGCCTTCAAGTTCAATGTAGTATCTTCTAAAATCTGCCTAATTAAAATATTTATATTTGGTGCAGTTCATGGCAAGCAGAAGGGTTCCGGAGTATCTTTTATGGCTAGGTCTCTTTTTACCCCATCGCCTTCTAGGATGCCCAAAGCAGCTCTTATCACAGATGGTTTGCAAGCTACCAGGAGCGAGAAAGGATATATGCACACAAGCTTTAATGATCTCCAGAGGACATTTATGCCTCCTATTTACAATCCATCTGTCAATATAAGTATGTTACATATTCCGTAGATTGATTGCATAACCTCAATAATGCTTTTTTGATTTCTTGTTGTTATTAGGAATTTTGCTTACAATGATACCTTCATTGTTGGGTGCTCGCTTAGTGAAGGGCTATTTGATGACCTCAACCATTTTCTGTTTCATCTAGACTTGCTTGTTTTGCTTTTCTTTTTTTTTTTCCCTCTTCTTTGATCACCACAACCTGAGCATGTTCTGCAAGTTTTACTCAAATATGGATCTGAATATTTTACGATTATTTTCCCTGTAGGAAATAGTTGGAACATGATTGGATTTTGTTGATATTGACAGCCCCTTTCAAGTTTGATACGCCATCTCCGGATGATATAGTTTCTTCAGGCAAGAAACCTTCAGGAACTTTCCTAAAAGGTACCTCGTTAATCTCTGACTAATTTCTTTAATGTAATATATAGTCTAAAGCATTACATTTCTTGCTTAGTATAGCTATTTTAGTTCGTTAGCCTAGTGATCCAGAAAGTCGTCAGTTATGATTTACCAAGCCTGCGGTGTGGTGCAATCATGTTTTATTCAATTTCTAGTTGTTTATTAGCTCACATGGACATGCTACTCTTTTGAGGAATATTACATGCGCTCTACGTACTTTTTGTTCTTTGACACATAAAGATTGTCTGCAGTTCTATTATCTTTTACTCTTTTTAGTAGTAGAAAGCATGCCATATAACAAAATTTCTCAATGAAAGTTGCAATCAGTTATATGGCATGCATTTCTTCAAGTACATATCAGTCCCCAATAGATACTGTGTTTGATGGTTATCTTGATTTGTGTTTTTGTATACTATATTCTGTTGTATCAGTTGACATGGCGCCTTCAACTTCAGCAAAGGCTTCATCTGGCATCAAGGGAAAGAAGGCAATAGTGAATGTTTTACCAGATAACAGAATAGCAGCCAGTTCATCAGCTTCATTGGTTACGGGTGGTCAACTTGATGAGGATGAGAGCAATAATAACACCAAAGAAGATTCAGCACAAACTTTAGAAGAGAATCTAACTGACTTGAAGTTGGATAAAAACTCCAGGCATAAGAAAAGCAATAAAGCCATGTTACAGTACCAGCCTGAAAAATGGATGCTTTCTGATGAAGAACAGTTGCCGAGTCAATTGAATCTTGCAATTGTAAGCCATCCATTTTGTTAGTTCTGTTGATTTGTTGGCTTCTCACCTTTTTAAGTTTTAGAATCTTATTGCCACTTTTTTCTTTTTTCTTTATCATGCATGAGATTAATTGGGTGCGTGCCCTATTAGGTTGGCCATGTTGATTCTGGGAAGTCTACGTTATCTGGGAGACTGCTACAACTTATGGGACGGATTTCCAAGAAGCAAATGCATAAATATGAGAAAGAAGCTAAAGAAAAGGTTAGATTCCTTGTGAATGGCTTGCTATGTTGTATTTTGTATTTGATTGTTGATGTAGATATATTCGGGGAGGTCCTGCTCTTGTACGTTTCTTTTAGACTTATTCCAGTTTTATGTGCTTTTCTGATGATTTACATGGTGGGAAGCTGGTTTTGTGCGAGAAGAAGTTTCTCAATGAGCAGCATTTTTGTAATTGCAAGGGTAGATTTTGTAACAAATTATTTTTCTGAAGGGTGCACGAAAAATGTGCAGGCATAAAGATATGAATAAGAAAGATAATTTTCCACAGTTGTAGATGTAAGTGTCTCTGTTTTCATTGTAGGGAAAAGGCTCATTTGCTTATGCTTGGGCAATGGACGAGAGTACTTATGAGAGAGAAAGGGGTATAACAATGACAGTGGCCGTTGCATATTTTGAGTCGAAAAACTACCGAGTTGTTCTTCTTGACTCCCCTGGCCACAAGGATTTTGTTCCAAATATGATATCTGGTGCAACACAAGCTGATGCTGCTGTTCTAGTTGTTGATGCTTCTATTGGTTCATTTGAAGCAGGAATGAGTGGTAATGGTGTTGGTCAGACCAAGGAACATGCACAACTTATCAGGAGCTTTGGTGTGGAGCATATTATCATTGCTGTTAACAAAATGGATGTGGTAGAGTTCTCTAAGGAACGATTTGAATTGATAAAATCCCAACTTGGGCTTTTCCTACGTTCCTGTGGGTTCAAAGAATTGTCAATGACATGGGTTCCGCTTAGTGCAATGGAAAATCAAAATTTGGTGGCAACTGCTTCAGATACACGGTTGACTTCCTGGTAATTTAGTTATTATTTGATTGTCTCATACGAGATATATTTGCATGTAATCATATTGTTTCTTGTGCAAACAGTAATGCCGCCTCTCAAAATATACCTTAGAATTTTGTTAATGAGGCAGCATGATACACGGGACAGCTAGTGATTGCTTTCACCATTTAAACTTCAAACATGACATCACTTGTTGCCATGCCTCCAAAGTTTACTCAGGAACAACATTCTTGTGTAACTTCTTGGGTACATGAAGCAGTTACTCTTTGGCAATAGAAGTAACAATTAACTGCTTGAGATAATGTCTCGGTTTTGTGGGCAATGATGAATTAATAGATACTATTTTTTCCGAAGTTACTTTCTGAAAATGATGACTGAATATGTAGGTACAAAGGATACTGTCTGTTAGATGCCATTGACTCTCTACAACTGCCACATCGTGACGTTTCTAAGCCGCTTCTTCTGCCAATATGTGATGTTATCACCTCACACACTCTAGGTCAAGTGGCAGTTTGTGGTAAATTGGAGACTGGAGCAATTCGTGTTGGTTCTAAGGTATGCCATTTCAGTCATGTTTTAGGTAAAATGTTGTAACTTTTCTATGTAGCTACTTAGCAATAGATTCCATGCGAGTTGACCAAAATAGAGCCACAACTGTGACGGCCACCAAAGAGAAATTTGGAAAAGCTTCTGCAGTTGTTGATTTTAGGCGACTTGTCTTCAGGTTCTCCTTATGCCTTCAGGAGATTTAGCTACAGTTCGAACTATTGAGCGTGACTCTACTAGTTGCGGCATGGCGAGAGCCGGAGATAATATTGCTGTTAGTTTGCCAGGCGTGGATGCTAGCCACGTGATCCAAGGTGGAGTGTTGTGCCAACCAAATTTCCCCGTGAAAGTTGCAACTAGTTTGGAGCTTAAAGTCCTTGTCTTGGATATAACTATACCGATTTTGGTTGGCGTTCAGGTTAGGTCCCAAATGAATCTTTTTTCTTTGGGTTTAATTGTTGTTTTGGTAGGAGACAATCTGAAATTTTCATATATGCTATTCAAAAATTCAGTTTCTTTTTTACATATCCTTGTAGTTAAAAACCCTGTCCTCCTACAAATTTTACAACTCTACCTTAAGAAAAGGGTGCTTTTACGAGAAATTGCGCTTTTGATGCTATATGCAAAAATTGGAATATGCTGGGGGTATGATTTTAATTAGATGATATAGTAGGGATATTTATGTGAAAGCCACTTTACTAATGCCATATCATGTGCATTCAACCTAATTATTTTTTGAGAGAATCATTCAACCTAATTATTAGGTCGAGCTCCATATACTCCATGCGAAGGAATCGGCAAGGGTGGTGAAAATATCGGCTTTGGTAGATCAGAAAACCGGAAATGTTTCTAAGAAGGCGCCACGGATGCTTGCAGCAAGGCAAAGTGCTATCATAGAGGTATGCTTGTTATTGTTCCCATCTATATTAGCTAGCCAGTTAATGTCCACACCTTTTATCAGTTTTAGGCATAATGTCATATGCGCATTTGCGTTTGGTGTAAGCTTCATTAGGTCATTTTGTCATATTTAGACCTAGATTAGGTTGTTCTGCAAAGGGTAAATTGCATCTTGGATTCCCAACCATTTTAGAAGGTTTCTATTTTAACCCCCCAACCTTTCAATTTTTACAATTTGGGTCCTAACTTTTGCATCTTTTCCTTTTCATCAAGTTCCTTGCTTAAATGGGATAGAAATGGCCATGTCGTCACCATACGAGACGGCAAAATTCACTTACATAGCAGAAACATTTTTTTATCATGTTTCAGGTAAAGCTGGATGGAGCAGTTTGTGTGGAAGAGTTCTCAAATTGTCGAGCTCTCGGTAGAGTTTTCTTGCGAGCATCGGGGAGTACCATCGCGGTGGGCATTGTCGTCCGCGTTCTTGAGCACTAAGGTCCACAAGATGGTCATGCTAGCTGATTTAGCGAAATACTTTGCGCAACCTGAGGCAGCGCTTTTTGATCCGATGAGAAGAATCTCAAAAGAAGATGAAATTTTTGCTTATCTGATACAATTTCATTCACATTGGAGGATCAATGTTTTGGTGATGTATGAACTGCGCAAAAGAGTAAATATTCCTGCAGTTTTTGTTGTACTTGAACACAGTATCCAAGTACTTAAAAAGAAGTACAAACATGCAAACAAAAACCTACTATAGGACTGTAACATGTTTACAATTACATACTATATATTGGGTTAGTGGTAACACTCCTTAAAGAAGATTAAAGAGAATGTTTACATTTTCTTTCTTTTCTTATATTTATGTTTTTATTTTCCAATAATATTAAAATAGTTTGTTCTCGACCTTCTCTTTTTTGTGAAAAAACATTTATAGTTCTTCTCTGAAGGGTAGTTGACATGTCACTTCCGCGTATATCAAATGTGACAAAAATCTCATTTGCCTGTTTTTCCTTTCTTTTTCTTTTTTTTTTTTGTGAGAAATAAATAGCACGCTACTTACTTCGTTAATTTCATTTTGAAATAAACTTAGCTGGAAATGTGAATCAACTAAGATTCGAACTTGGTTCTCGGGTACCAACCATTAAATTCTTTGCCATTTGCTCTAGCGACGGTCGGTTTTTCCTTTTATTTTTTTGACATGATGGTTGTGTAATAGTTTCGTTAAACGATTAACCCATACACCAATAACAAACCACTTTATGAAAAATAAAACCCAATCAACAAAAATAGTAGGTATACACACAATACCTCATACATGGCTTAAAAAAGCACATGGTTCATCAATAGTAAGCATGTGGACTTTTTTACAAAATAACCATCTAAAATTTTATAATTTGTGAAATAATCCGATCAAATTTGTATTTGGCAAGTTAACTCCCAAATTGTTAGAATTGTATAGATAGATTATTAAAAAAAATTATTTTTAGGATTACATGGATATATTATTAGGATTTTCAATTTGTTAAGATTATACGTGATGTTTGATTATTACTGGATAGATTATTAGAATCTTTTTGATTGTTAGGATTGTATGGATAGATTATTATAATTTTTAGATTGTTTTATTGGAATATTTATGTGGTTGTTAGGATTATAGAAAGAAAAAATAAATAAGTGAAAGGCGATGAATGATTCACCGCTTTTCTGAGAAATTAGGTTTTTTATAAAAGCGGGGAATCATTTACCGCCTTTGAAAGATTAGTTTTTTAAAAATAATTTTGACAAGATTATTTCGCAAATAATAAAAATTTAATAGGTTATTTTATAAAAAAGCCCTATGCATGTGGTATGTCACACTATTCTAAACTATTAAAAGCAAAAGGGGGTATGATTGAATCAAATGGTCCCCTCCATGATCTAGGTTTTTCCTAGTTCATGCTTTGGCCTTTTAATTATTCCTGAGCATGTGCTTATTTGGATGGTCACAACACCACATCATCTCATTATTTCCATCGTTATCGCCCTTAATCGGTTTCTTTTATTCTCTTCCATCCCAAATTACCAATTTATTTAATTGCCATTTAAATTATAGCCCTAAGCATATGCTTTGCAAAGCGTGGATGTAATAATCCTACAATACTAGTATTTAGGTGTTGTTGATTATTCATTCAAATTGTTATAGTATTCCGAGTCTTAAATTATTTTCTTCGATAGGAATTAATTGTCCTAGCTTGATCACAATTGTAGGATCTTCATGCACCAATGTTGTTGAGAATCCTCAACGCCTCGACGTATGCTTCACATATTCTTGCATCTTAGTTTTAATACCATATACGATACTCCCAACAAACTAAACAAACTACACTATTATTTATTTTTTTTTGTGAGAGAAAAGGTAGCACGTACGCTATCTGCTTCATTCATTGAAAGTATGAACTAGGCTACAGGGTGAGGCAACCAGAGCCTCAAGAAAATGAAAAAAATAAGGTCAAAAAAAAAAAAATTACAGGTCTCTCTAAGAGTCACACCATACTAGATTAGTAAAAGTCTAGTTGTATGTACGGAAGATAAAATTATTTAATCTTAGGATGGTAAATGACGTCACTGAGGAAACTACACTATTATTAATCCCTAATCTTTTATATACTTCATTTTATTTTAATGCCTTGGTGGTTAGTATCAATATCTCAAGTTCGAAACTTAATAGCTTTATATTTTTAGTTGAGTTCATTTTTAAAATATGAATAAAGCGGATAAGCTTGCTATGTTTTTCTCAAAATTCATTTTAGTGCATTACCTTTAATACATTATATTAGGATGTTCCAACCATTGAAAACGACCTTTTTTGCAAAACCTCATCCCCCCTTATGTATGGACTTAGCACTTTAATTGAATAGGAGGAAATAAGAAAATTTTTAAATGTGGATCTTCTGTTATGATATTTTATAAATAATATGAAACGACCTAAGTTTTTTTCTAACAATTTAAGCGGTTAGAGAACAGCCTTTTTACCTTTTATTCTCATCCTGATGGTTGCGTGCATAGTGATTTGAAACGCCAAATTAGACAAGTTGACATGACATTGTGACTAAAATTGGAACAATGTAATAATTGCTCTTGCTTCATAATGCAACAAATCAAATATTAGGAATCAAAGAGAAACATGAGTAAAAGTTTAGTAACCTATTGTGGAATAGATCTCAAATTAAAACTATAAGATAATCACTTGTTTCCTCTAATTGGCTTCATATGTACGCCTAATAATTTTATTCATAGGACTAGTATTCATAGGACTAGTAGTTGTGGGCTTCTTTTTCCTCCAATAACAATGCCTAATCCTGAATTAGATTTGTCTCTCAAAAAAAATAAAAATTCTGAATTAGATTTCGTCAGTTGGTACAACGGCTTCATGATTGAGACTAACCAACTAAATGATCGAACCCAATTTAACTTACAATCAACCTTTACACATACACATTCCAATTCACCTATCATACACTATTAGGCTCTGTTTGGGAACTCTGAAATTTAAATGGCACAGTACATGTTCAAAATAGTGTTATTTTAGATAGAAACAAATTTACTTTATTTAAGATATTTGGATTAACTCTTAAGTTATGCTGAATTTTATTAAAACATATCCCATTTTCAGAGGGAGAGTCTGAGTGGATAAAATATTTAGCTTTCACTTTACTCTAAAATTTTGTATGTTGAGTTTGTTTTTTTTTTTGTTTTTTTTTTTAGAGATAGATAGCACACTACCCGTTTCGTTTATTTCATTTAGAAATAAAATTGGCTAGAAATGTGAATCAACTAGGATTCGAACTTGGGTCTCGAGTACTAACCATCAAACTCTTTGCCACTTGCTCCCGGGACGGTCGGTGAGTTTCTTTTATTTAACTAAGATTATTTCGTCATATTTTGTATTTTCAAATAACTTTTGTTAAAAACACTGATCATATCTAGCATAGTTGGATGGGAATTTATTGATAGTTAATTTCTGAGATATTAAATTTAAAATTTAATTATTTTACATTCTTAATTGTGTTTATATATATGAATTATATCTTAATTTTATATATTGTATTTTCGCCAAAAGTGGTAACCACGTTTCCTAAGTAAGCAAGAAATGTCACATCTAGGGTTTTCCGTGTGAAGTTGACTAAAACCTTGTTCCCAAAAGTATGCCAATGAGTTGTTCGCATGAGCCACATATGTTACGGAATATGCTTTATTAAAATTAAAATCATCATTATTTGGCTCAGGGAGTCAGGGTCCCAATTTCACTATTTGTGTTCCAAGTACAACACTTTATTTCCTATATATAAATTTCCTTCTAGTTTTTCATAAAGATTTGCTAATAATAGTACAAATCAAAATATAACCCGAGTTATAAACACAAAGCTCTAAAGAAAAAAAAAAAAGAGAGTAAAATACACACAGAACTTATCAAAATTATAGATCTCTAGAACGTATAAAACTACTGGTCAACAGCTGGACCGCTATGCTCTGAAGCCTATCTTGTACCTTCAACCTTGACCTTCCTTTCTTTTTTTTAGCTTTTAATTTAATTCTTACTTTTTGTCGACCTCTCGGAAGCCTAAACTGCTTCCAACTTGTATGCCCAGTTCATGTGACTTAATGAATGAAACAGGTAACTTGCTACCTATTTCTCAAAAAAAAAGAAGAACTTATCAGAATTATAGATCATATTAAATTGACGGCACAATTTTTCAAAATTTTGATATTACTATCTAACTTTTCAATTTGTTTAATTTAAACCAGCCACCGCTACTTTAACTTCAAATTTTAACCTAATTATTTATTTTAAAAAATTACAGTTGCAAGAGTTATATAAAATATATATTAATTAAATCTGTAAAAATAAACCACACATTCAAATTAATTTAAAGTTACAGTGTCGTTGACCGGCTTAAATAAAATAAATTGAAAGGCAGAATAGTAAAATTCAAATTTTGATACTGTATCAAAAAATAATAATAGAGATTTTACTTAAATAAATTATTGTTAAATTTTTTAATAATGTTATTTAAACCTTTCCAAAAGCTCTTCCCCTTCAAAGTTCAACCTCTATTATGGTCAAAGCTCGATCCCGAGATACAATGGAGCTCATGGTCGTGGACAAACGCGTTTTAAATAATTTATTTGGTTTGATAGTGAACCCAAATAGACGATTTAAAGGGCTTTTATTTACATTTAGGTCCCTCAAACAAAAAAAATTATAAATAATTCTAACGAATTTATATTTACATAAATAATTCTCTTTTTTTTGCCACAAAAAGCCTAAGTGGTATTTTTAAGTTAGACACAGTAATTTCATTACTGTATTTAAATATGGTGACTGAATCATTGTTTTTCTTTTTATATTTTTTATCATCCTAAGTTAAGAAAAAGAAATTAAAGTGTAGATATAAATATGGTGATTCAAGCACAGTATTAATATAGTATTCGCACGAGAAGAAAAAGGATGAATCTGTAAATATTAATTTGCTATGATCATTTATATATATTTTTTTTATGGTGCTAAATGGAAAGAAAAAATCCTTATTTAAAATATACGAAAAGTTAATTAGCTTGTATAAAGAATTTAGGTTAAAACTAGAATAAAATACAATAACGCTAGGTTACCTATTGGTTTTTTCTTGGTAAATGAAACCAAATGAGCATAGTGTTGAAATGAGATTCAATTATGATCCAAAATATGTAACTAAAGGTCTAAAGATCAATTCAAATAGGTATGTGAATTAAGATATGGAATGATATGTTGTTCAATAAACGAACATTCCATCCATTATCTTAGATCGGTTTCACAATTTAAATTCAGATTATAGTATGTCAGATTCGCCTGTATAAAATTAAATTAACATAGAACAACATTGAATAAGGCAAAACAACAAAGGAGAGATTAAAAGAGAATAAGAGGATAGCGATTCAGAGTTATCGTTTGTAAGATACAACATAATTTACAAATTTAATTTGGATCAATCTCAATTTGCTTGGTATAATTCTATGATTATATCCTAATATGGATATTCAGTGTAAATTGATTTAATAGTTTCAACTTCTCATGATCCATGAAACTTTTTGATTTACTCCTATACTACTAATTTTATGTATTATTCTAACAAATCTTGGGCTCTAATTTTATTTTATTTTTTAGCAACTTTACTTATTTATAAAAGGACTAAAATTAGGAAAATAAAAAAGTCATTTATTAGGCCAAAAACGAGATATGAGGTGGCATTGAGGGACAACCAGGCAAGTTCTAGTTTACCCCTATTCAAAAAAAAGAAAAAGAAAAAAGAAGGAGAAAACACCAAACACATGATTTATTTAATTTATTTTCTTTTATTATTATTTTTTTTGAAACCAAAGTTACCAAACCCTTCCTATTGGGTCGTAACCCGTCTCTACGAAAGCTCGGTTTCTCCTTCCCTCCTCTTCTCCTTCCTCTCTCTCTCTCTCTCTCTCTCTCTCTCTCTCTCTCTCTCTCCGCCCACACACAACGGCGAGAGTAGCTGAGAAGTCGAGCATTTCGAGCCCTAATTAGCTCCGTCCCACTCTCACCATTCGCCATTGCGGCTCCTCTCACCTTCCTCCCGAGCTCCGCAGCTCGGTGGCGGCGCTTCCATGGTGAGATGGCTTGTTCTCTGAGGTAACTTAGCTTGTCTCGACCAAACAAGAGGTCTTTACTTGTAGTATAGAGAAATGGTGGATCGAATCGTCGAGATCCGCTGTAGGATGAGTTGGTCCGATCTGAGATGAGGGGAGGAGGGGTTGGATCGGGGAACCGGATTTGTTGGATTTGTAGGAGACGAAGAGGAAGGAGCTCGGCTAGGGTTTCCCACTGCCACTGGATTCATGGCGACCGCCACCAAGCGCGCTTACAAGCTACGTATCCTTTCTATTTTTGGATTTTCTTTCTTTTTTGAATTTAATTTGTGCGGAGAAACTGTTTTAGGGTTTTCCGGGTATTAATTAAGGGAACTCACTTCTTTGACATGGAGGTTAGATTTATTTCACTGGATCGTGAATGTGATTTATGGGGTGGCATATTTAGGGCACTTGCTCATGTGATCTCTGTGCTCTGTGGTTTTAAGGTCATCATAATGGCACTGGAGTGAATAATTTATTGCTCTGGAAATTTTAGGGTTTGTTTTGGTGTAGTAATTTTGTCCTCTTTTTTCTTGAGTTTGCTATTTAGTTTTATATGTAAGTTGTTTTTGTAGTTTGCAGCAATTGTACATTAGAGATTAAAAACAAAATAAATGCTATGATAATTTGTTTGTTTTAAACAGAGACAACTTTGCTAACAAAAAATAATAATAAAATCAAAAAGAAGTGTGGCTCAGCATATTATTGAATCTTAAGTTTTCTTATCGTTAAAACAAAAAAAAAAAACTTAGAACACATGAACAGTGCCAAATGCGACCTTCCATGCAAGGGATCTTAAGCTTTCTTAGGGTTTAAAAAAAAAAACTTAGAACCATGAACAATGCCAAATGCAACCTTCAATGCAAGGAACGAGAAATGTGTACCTTGACTACATGAAATACAGAGGAGTTTGTTGCACATTCTTCCAATGTCAATTGTCTCAAGATTGGGAGGAAGACTTCTAGGGTTCTTGTCACTGGAGGAGAGGACCACAAGGTTAATCTCTGGGCAATTGGCAAACCCAACTCCATACTGGTGTGTTCCTAACCAGCCTCATAATGCTAATTTACCCTCAAATTATTAAGTACATACAGTATTCTTCTTTCCAACTATGCAACAATGGATTCAAAGAATGAGAAATATAACTAGCTCAGGGTGTGGTGTGCAGAGTCTATCTGGGCATACAAGCGCGGTAGAGTCAGTTAGTTTTGATTCCTCCGAAGTATTGGTTGCTGCTGGAGCAGCTAGTGGCACAATAAAATTGTGGGATTTAGAGGAGGCAAAGAGTATGGATGCTTATCTTGTATATCCTTTTTTAATTGACATTAATGTACTGGACTTATCTCCTGTGAGTCAGCTGACTTTTTCTCTTTTGGGCGCAGTTGTTCGCACTCTGACGGGACACAGGTCAAATTGCATTTCAGTTGACTTCCACCCATTTGGAGAGTTCTTTGCTTCTGGGTCGTTGGATACAAATCTGAAGATATGGGATATTAGAAGGAAGGGTTGTATCCACACATATAAAGGCCATACAAGAGGGGTTAATGCTATTAGATTCACGCCGGATGGTCGGTGGGTTGTTTCCGGTGGAGAAGATAATACCGTGAAGGTAATATTGGAGTTCTTTGATTACTCATTGAAGGGTGGAAATGAATCAAGATTCATCGCACTTGCTATCTTTTAAAGTTTTAAATTTTTACAGTGTAAATAATTTAGAGTACAAGAATCTGGTATGAATCAAAGAAAAAGTCTTGTCTTACATATTTTGTATGTCGTATTTATCTAGTAACTCCCTCACCAGTTTACTGAAAAACGTTGCCTCGACAGCTTTGGGATCTGACTGCAGGGAAGCTGTTACATGATTTTAAGTGCCATGAGGGCCAGGTTCAGTGCATCGATTTCCATCCTCACGAGTTTCTCTTGGCAACAGGTTAGATTGTTCCTTGCACTTATCTCAGAAAATGGAAACATCAATTGGTACAGCATATTTTAGATGCATAATACAACTTGAAAATAATTGATTTGCTGGAAAGTACAAATGTTATCACTCTATATTTTGTTTTTTATTTTCATTCATCTTCTTTTTCTTCGTCATTTTATTTCGTGTGTGTATTTTCGCTGACCAGTGACCAAGGGTTTCTCTTTCGCCATGCAAGGCAGAAGGATATGGAATTTCCTGGTCATGTTTGTGTTTGTATCTGAGTAATTATTACCTACTTTAAGTTAATTTAATAAAAGGAATGACGATGTTGTGGATTAAAGAGGGGCAAAGGTAATTATCGATGATGATGATCTTAGGATGAAAGGAAAAATAAAAAATCTAACCATTATTGATTGCTAACCTCATCAGTTATTTTCTTAAATTTTGATTTAATGTAATTAATGATTAAATCCTATGGAACAATTGTGTTAGAAGTCCCAGAAAGGCCTTCTTTGCAGAAGGTAGCCTGCTATCACCTCCAGAATTCCATGAGCCTTCCCTTATTATGTCGTAGGAATGGAATGACCTGATAGGATTACATACATGTATACAAAAGATTCTGTGTATTAGTAGTATGGCCGGCAGTTTATGATGGGTCTTCATTATTCTTTTTCAGAATAAGGCCACTTGCTCCTAACAGGCTTTCCTTTCTAGGCAGCTCTGTGTTTAGACTGCATTTATTTCTGCAAGTTAAATAATTCTGATCTGCTAAACACTTTAAAAGTTTTCGTGGAATTTTGTGTTTAACTTAGTATCTTCTTAATTGGCACGATGAATTTCTTCATCATCCCTCTGTTAAATATACAGGTTCAGCTGATAGGACTGTCAAATTCTGGGATCTTGAAACTTTTGAGCTGATTGGATCTGCTGGACCTGAGGTATCTTAATGGGTTACAGTTTTGGCATTAGGTTATATATTTTCTATTTTTTTTGGTTATATACCTGTGGTTAAATTTTCCTTATAGCTATGGGGTCACATTATCAATCTTTATGTCGGATCTTAAATGGTGGAAACAAAAAAAAGATTGAGTGGGCTGGAAACTAGAATAGCTAATTTTTACGTCGGATTTTAAATGGTGGGGAAAAAAAATAAGTTTTGAGTGGACTGGAAACTAGAATAGCTAATTTTTTTTTATTTTAAATGTCAGACCTCTGGCGTTCGGTCTATGACGTTCAATCCTGATGGAAGAACTTTGCTATGTGGATTGCATGAGAGTCTGAAGGTAGCAATTATTTTCTCTTTTTTGTTTTCTTGTTTTCTTTATTCATTTATCAATCTTTATTTGCATTGACTAGGTTTTCTCATGGGAACCAATAAGATGCCATGATGCTGTGGATGTGGGATGGTCAAGACTATCAGATCTGAACGTCCATGATAAAAAACTTCTTGGTTGTTCTTTCAATCAAAGTTGTGTTGGAGTTTGGGTCGTGGATCTCTCGGTATCTTCTGAAATTCATGTATATTTCGCACTACCACTGATCTGAAATTTAATAAGTTTACAACTGACTTCTCAAATGGCAGCGTGTCGAGCCATACGCAATGGCTACTCCTGCGAGAGAAAATGGTCATTCAGAATCAAAATCTAATTCACACAGCAACACACCATTGCAAAATGACAGCAGCACTAAGTCTAGTTCGGGCCGATTATCAGTTCCACAAGATCTGGGCCGACTATCAGTTCCTCAAGATCCAGATGGCAGTATAAAGACTACTATGGGAAGACTATCAATTTCCCAAAATTCAGATTCAGGAGCTAAAGAGGCTAAACCTATTGCTTGTAGGCTATCAATTTCTTTAGATTGCTTTTCGAATCTATGTTTGCATTCATGGAGTATCTAATTTTACTGTTAATTTTGAAACTGAAACAACTGTAGGTGTTCCTGGTACTCCTCAAAGAATCGGACTTAGCGCTGCTGCAAAACCAACTGCTTCAAATTCAGGTCCAGCATCGAGTACGCCCAACCTGAAGAGAAATTCATCAAAAAGCCATTCTACAGCCAATGTTTTGAGCTTCAATAGAGCTGATGTTGTACCTGTTATTGTCCCTAGAACTAGCTCGAGAACAGAGCTGACATCTGATTCTAGAAGGGAATCTGGTGACGTGATTCCTGTTATTGTACCCAGAACAAACCCTAAAGTGGAGCAGTCCTCTGATTTCAGAAAAGAAATGGGCGACGTGGGGGCCATCACAGTAGCTGGAACAAGCTCAAGAGTGGAGTCAACCCTTGATTCTAGAAAAGAGTCTGTTGTTGGGAGAACGCTACCGTTTAGTCTACGGTCAAAGTTTGCTGACCGTCGAAAAACGGCAAAAATCAACGATGATTCAGATAAAGATGATATGGGCAACAAAGTTACAGAATCAAATGAAGCTATGAACAGGCCTTATGTTTCTGTTGGAAATAATGGTAATCAAATAATGACTATTGGAGAAGATCAAGCAGATGATATTAAACAAGTTGCAACAGGGAGACTGAGTTCTTCTCTTCCAGTGGAACCATCTCAAACTTACCACCATGAGAAATGTATGTTCAGAAGCTGTTGCTCTATGCCATGCTTTAAGTGCTTCCAGTTGTTTTCACTGATTTTTTTTAAAATTTTTTCCCTTTTTAATTACTAAATGTTGTTGTAGACAACATTCGAGTCCATAAGCCTAGTGATGCTTGCTCTGTGGAAGTTTCAAAAGGAGGTATACTTCTGTGAAGTTAAGCTCATAAAAAATTCAGTCAGCTTGAATGTCTTATTTTCTGACTATGATATAGGGAGAACAAGGTCACTTGTTGCGAATTGGGAAAGCAGGGATCAATCTCCTAGCTATGAAGGCCCCACGACTAGCACTTCTTCTGTGAACATTGCTGCTGCGAGCATGCCTTATTCTTCTGTATGTTTCCACATATGCTACTAAAAAGTGGCCATGATGGTTATGTTGAACTTTGCATACTTTATTTATCTAACAGTTTAGTTGACAATACTTTTTCATGCCCTTTGAATTCCAACTAATTTCATTAGTGTGCATAGCATCTTCATTTTCTGTATTTATCAAAGTATGGCTGCCTATTCTTTTTACTTTAAATATATGGCTTCCTATATTCTTTTTTATTTAAATAGTAAACTCGTTGCTAATGATTCCATTGATTTGAGCAGAGACGTGGTGCTCCAGCTGAAAAGGAAGATCCATCTGGAAGTGATGAGGATGCTGTTGCTGGTTTAATTGAACAGCATGAACTATTTCTAGGCTCGGCACGGTCTAGGTTAACAAAGTTACAGGTGACTTAATTATCTAATCTGTGTGTATCATTAGATAACTTGGGAACTGTAGAATCTCCATTTACTATGCCTAACTCTTCTCCTTATATGGGTCTCAACTCTATTAATTCTGGTTCGAGTCTCATGCGGCTCATAATTTTGTGATTTTCTTTCATTTTGCGTAATCTAGTATCATTTGTTTTGGCAACATTAATCTGGAGAGCAGAGAGTAATATTTTGCTTGATATATTGTAGAAGTTTGCTTTTCTGCATATTATCTTTTGGTCTGGCAATTGGGAAGTAACTATGTTTCTGTTTATGTAAAATAAAAATCAGATTTGTAAAATTTGATTTTAACGGACATTCACCATATACCAATGTGATTGCAGTTTAGTTGCTCATGTAATGTCCATATTATGAGAGATGGGCTTAAGTGAAACACGGTTTGTACTTTAATATGGTAATGACGTCAAATATTTTGCTTAACTTACAGACTGTTCATCAATTTTGGGAAAGGAAGGATGTCAAGGGTGTCATCCATGCAATGGGAATGATATCTGATCATGCTGTATGTATTCTATTTGTTGCTTCCATTCCATATGTTAGTCAAATGCAGGCTAATTTTAATGTTTGCTATCGTACTGCAGGTCTCAGCTGATGTAGTTAGTGTATTGATGGAGAAGAGTGATACTATCACACTGGATTTATGCACTTCTCTAATGCCACTCCTCAATACACTTTTAGAGAGTAAAATGGAAAGGTATATACTGATTATCTGTACGCTGTCTTTCCTTTTTGCTTGATAATTACTAGTAGACCGATGAAGTACACATGAAAATCTTGTCCCCTTCACTTTCTGTAACGAAGTAGTGAATCACTATAGGTGACTATTTAATCAGTAGACGTATGAGCAATTGGGTATTTAGCAGGGTGTTATGGTGCAGATACACTACCACCAGCACCCTTCAATCTACCAACTTTCCTTATAACTTACAATGCAACTCCATTTCTTACCAACTTCCCTTATTTTAGGCATTTAGGTGTTTCCTTGGAGATGTTGCACAAGCTTGTTAGAACTTTTGGCCCTGTAATCCATTCAACTTTATCGGCCGGTCCATCTGTTGGTGTAGACCTTCAAGCGGAGCAAAGGTTTGCGTTTTATTTCTCTGCTTTAATTTTTCTCAAATTCTAAATTGCTACGATATGCTTCTTGCTGATTATTTCTCTCCATCTCAGACTTGAGCGGTGCAATCTTTGCTTCATTGAACTGGAAAAGGTCAAGAATAGGTTACCTTCTCTTGCAAGGTCAGAAAATTCAATCCTTTATTATCTTCCAAACTAAGAAAACTCATTGCCCCTTGCGGAACCAAATATTGACACCAAGGCCTTTCATATTTTGGATGGAACCATTTTACTTACTTTTAAAGAAAATAATATTTGAATTTAAGACAGCTCAAGTTAAAGTATGAGATGAGATGGATGTATCTCATCGGGCGATGCACGGGTAATGTGGTGCACTGAGTGCAAATACTTCGTGTGGGCGTAAAATTCCAGAATCACCCTTCCAAACTCCGCTGTTTATTCTCATTGCATAATTTATGTAGCACCATGGTAATTTTCATTGCCTTCGTGCCAACAAAGCAAATCTACACTTTATATTGTCAGAATTTGCCATCAGGATATGCTACCGCAACAAAAAATTGCAAAATTGTCATTTGGAGATGTTGCGCACATGAATCTAGTCTTATTAATGTAACCTTCACTGTTGTTTTTTATTCATTTTTGTCATCTCTCTTTTTTTCTGAGCAGAAGAAGAGGGTCTATCGCGAAGAGTGCACAGGAGCTAAAACTTGCTCTTCAGGAAGTTTTATAATCCTACCGTATCATTAAGCCATACTATGCCTCGATTTAGCTTCAGTGGAGCCTCCAAGTGCTTTTGTGCACTGAAGCTTAACAAAAAACACTTGATTGGTTTGCCCCTTCTCCAGTAATTTATTTCAATGTACACATGCTAACATAACTAACAGCCATGTAACTCGGCAAAACACCGGCCGGATGAATGGGACTTTGCCGAAGAATTTGTAGATGGAAGTAGAAAGGAGCGAGCGGAACACTTCAGAGGCGAGCATGTGGATGGTTGACGGAATACGAGAGACCTAGTTACTAGTTAGCTTCTTGTAGAATTGGCTGCTTGAATCCTGTGCATTTGCTCATTATGTGAAACCTGAATAGTTCAAAATCTTGTCCCAATATCATGATTTTCGAAACTCCTAAATAGTACACTGATAGCATGGGCATGGGAAACATGTATATTTTGTTCCCCAAGTAACACATTTCAATATGTCGAATACATGGTCGAAATTAATAAACTCTCTTCACCCTTTTGTTCCCTTTTTTGTATTATTGTTATTCTTTTACCCTTTTCAACTTTCGAGTACCTTGTGTAGTAGGCCTCTTGTAACGGAGCGGGTGATGAGGAATTTGTGTTTATTGTCTAAAAATCTTGTAGCTACTTCGCTGGAATAAGTTCCATAATGTTGATTCCGGTGGTTTTGCACGTTGCGTTAAAATCTCTGGAGTGTTGGCGCATATGGCTAAAATAGGGGAGGGAAAAAATGAACTAATTTAGGACGAGTCGCGTAGCGTTTCCTACTTACCTTGATTAGTGATTTTTTTTTATTCGTTTTGCACCCTCTTTGTTTTCATCTTCTTTTATTATTATTATTATTTTTTTTTGGTTCTGATAAAGAGCTTTGCATCTCTTTCTCTACGCTTCGTAATTTCACTCATTTGTTGGGATCAACTTTCGATCTCTCATCGACCGTGTCTAAAATAAGTGATAAAGAATTTGATCGTTGGTAATCGAGATTCAAGTTCGAATCCGGTAACGTGCTACTGTCTCTTTTAAAAAAAAAAAAAAAAAAACCTTCCGATCTCTCCTCCACGTGTCCATTTTCGATTCGTTCTTTAACAGCCTCTTACAACACGCAGTGCACCGAATCCCACGTCTCGTTACCATACATATATATTTACGCGCCGGACACGTTTCACAATTCACACGCACCTCTCTCTCTCTCTCTCTCCCCGAAACACAAGCGTGGGTGTGGCGTTCCCTTCTTTCTCGCTTGCTCTCTCTCTCTCTCTCTTTCTCTCTGTCTCTTTGTCGTCTCCAAAGTGAACCGAACAAGAAACCCTAGCTCCTCCTCTGCGTCGCCGCCCATGAAGCAAACCACCTCCTTCGGCTTCTTCGCGCTATTAATGGCCCTCGCCCTCCTCATCACCATGAAGATCCAAAACAAGCACCTCGAGGTTCTCAAACCATTCCCCCTCCCCCTCCCTCTCTCTAGCTAATCCCCTTTTTATCGTCTTTTGACACTGTTCCTCTTTATCAGATGGATCTGACGCGAAATCCTTCCTTGCCGACCGAGGTATGTATATATATAGAGTGCGTTTGCCGGTGCTTCTCTAACGATCACATTGTGTTCTGTTTGGTAATTTGATTGGGATTTGTTGTGATTTTAGAGGGAATGGAGGGGCGAGCTCCAGGGTTTGCCTCGCGGGATCATCGAACCGACCACGGACATGGAATTGAAGTCTATGTTGAAGAACTCAAGGTTAAATGTAACTACTTCATCCGAGGACTTACTAATTCGTTCATCTCAGATCACTGTTTGTTTCATCGGAAATTTGGGTGTATAATTTGTGTTCCTTCATTAGATTCCTCATTTAGATGCATACATTATTTTACTTTTGAGCGCAATATTTGGTTGTGAGTTAGTTAATTTAACAAATAAGTCCAATAGAAAGTATCTGATCAAAATGCTTGAGCTTGGCGTGGGATTGCGTGGTTTTGTTCTTTATCTGTTCTCTAGTAACATTTCCTCTTGTATGCAATTGCAGGACGCTAGTGACAAGTCCAATTCTCTTCTGGCAATGGCAGTTGGCATTTCACAAAAGAAAAATGTGGATAATATAGTTCAGAAGGTCGTTAAACACGTGATTGCTTTAGAGATGTTTTTCTTTTTCCGTTCTATAGGTAGCGAAGATTGCTAATATAAACTTCATCATTCGTCTTAGTTCAGTTTCTTATTGAAGATTTCTCAATTATGCTTTTTCATTATGATGGGAGCGTCGACGGATGGCATGATCTCAATTGGAGCAACAAGGCAGTACACATACTTGCCTATAATCAAACAAAATGGTAATAAACTTTGCCCTGCAAGTTTAGTAATCCTAGGAAGCTACATAGGGCCATGGATTTTTGCACAAGATGATTGAAAAACCAGGAGGGTTGTATTTTCTTTTAATTTTGAGATTTTCACTCTTAACTGAGCTCTCCAAGTCTAACCATGTAACTAGTCATAGCTCACCCTTAATTTGACGTGTATTCTTCTTGCTGTGCATGACCAGCTGTACTACAACAAAACATCAATGCATACCCATGCCTTCTGGCTGGTTTATAAAGAGTGCTTTAGTGAGTACTAGTGCGTACAGCATTTCATGCCAATTCTCTTTTTTCTTTTCTTTTCTTTTCTTTTTTTGTTTGCTACAGGTTGTATGTTGCACCCAAGCTATTCTTGATACGCTTTTGTTTTGACTTTTTGCAGGTGGTTTGCTAAACGCTTTTTACATCCTGATGTTGTATCTATCTATGACTACATATTTTTGTGGGATGAAGATCTAGGCGTGGAGAACTTTCATCCTAGAAGGTATGGTTATGGTCATTATTCATTTATTTGTGAAAAGACTCTATAAACAGAATCTTATGTGACAAGTCCATGTTTTTCATGGTTGAACGTTCAGGTATTTAAAGATAATGTTTTCTGAAGGTCTGGAAATTTCACAGCCCGCTCTAGATCCTGATCAATCATCTGACATACACCACCGAATCACAATCCGAAATAAAATGATGAAAGTTCACAGGTAAATAAACAGTGAAACTTTTTTATTCTGTATATTTTTTTATGGGTTCTTGACATTTCTTGTTGTGGGTTCCTTCTATGATACTACAGACGCATATATGATTTCCGTGGGAGTCTGAATTGCTCTGATGAAAGTAAAGGGCCTCCATGCACAGGGTACAGTTCTCTACTTGCTTCCCATAGTTATTTAATCAGCATGCTAGATCTCTTAACCCACCAGAACAAATGATTGTTGTATTTATATTCGGTATTGCACTTTATTATTGGTCCAGTTAGCTTTGACTAATTTCTTTTATTCGGGACACCCTTATGATTGAAACCTCATGAAACCTTCTGATATCTGAACGAAGTCATGCTTGCCCTTATTGCATTGAGTAGTTTTTTTTTCCTGATCTAACGTAAGCATTACTTCGATTGTATTTTTTTACACCAGATACCGAAGCATTTACTGCCATGCTGTGTGCAAACACTGTTACTAGAAAAATAATACTGTCATATTTTACATAAAACTAGGCACCACAATCTAACCTTTGAATATCTATTCATTGTTTGATTGTTTATGGTTGTGTTCTTGTTTGCACGTATTAGTTTTTCACCATAACCATCTGGTTTTTCACATCGATTGTAGGTCAATTATAATGCATTTCCCTGCCCATGGAATCCTTCCACTAGCTTGAGTTGTAACTTTTGTTTCCTGGCACTAGGTGGGTCGAAGGGATGGCACCTGTTTTTTCTCGAGCTGCATGGCGCTGCGTGTGGCATCTCATCCAGGTATAACTATAAAACTGCGTAGCTTTTCCTTTTGAGTATGCTATGTATATTCTAGTCGCCAATTGCATTTGTAGCCTGGACATAATTTGGTAGGTTCTGTTGGATGCTGCAAAAATTTACCTTCTTTTGTTTCTTTCGGGAATGATCTATTTAAATTATATTAATTTTGAGTAATAGCGTATGTTTACTTTATGCTGAAGATATTTTTTGAAGGTGATAACACGCCTACGTGCGTAAAATTTCAGTTGTAGGATGTGAGTAAGTTTTATTTTAAAGGATTTGATTTTACATAGATTTGTGGCACTTGATGGTTAATATCATGCTTGTTATATTGTAATTTCCTTATTCTACTTGTAGGGTATCATTGACATTGTTGATATAGTTCATTTTCTCGGCTGTTTGCAGAATGACCTGATTCACGGATGGGGCCTGGACATGAAGCTCGGTTATTGTGCTCAGGTGATGAAGATAAATTATTTACATGACATTTACATGAATAATCTGGCAAATAATCTGCTTTGCTTTGAATTTCACCCGGTTCCATGTTTGCTCTTCTATGTTTGTTGTTTTTCACTCCAATGATATTCTTAAACACTTGTAATGCACCACATGGTATTTCAGGGTGATCAGACTAAGAAGGTTGGGGTGATTGATAGTGAATTCATCGTTCACCAAGGGATACCCTCCCTGGGAGGACCATCAGTTACTAAGGTTAAACAGACACAAATTATGTACTTAGTCTGTTATTGTTATTATCTTTATTCAATTTTCAATTTGCAGGGCTTTTATACACCTTCACAAAGTAGTATATGACATTTCAAAAGATATTACTGTTATAGAGAGTCTGAAAGAAAATTAATTACCTCAATTGAATTCATATATTTTATGTGAATTCTGTCGAGCCATTTACTACTACACTTAGTGCAAGTAATAATAATATCGGATTGAGAGATATGCTTTTTGCAATTCTGCTAACTTCACTTCCTGAACTGAAGTTTAGTTTTAAGCAAACAATTTCATAAGTTGGATTTCTATTTTTGTAAAGCTGGTTACTCTGGTCCGGCATTTCCATGAGCCACCTAATTTTAAAGCAAAATGAAGTAGGACAACCAATAAAAATAACAATTACTTGGTCATTATCAAATGCAAGATACAATTTTCATTGGCATATTGCCTGGTAGTGGGTATATTCAACAAGTCGTGTACCCTAATGAAGTCAGTTACTTAGCTGTTAATACTTTCACTTGCAATTTTACGTAAAGATGTGGTGCTTTATAGTGACATGGATTCACTGTGCCGTATTTCCTATTACAGGCACTGCGCAGATCCGTAGATTTAAGATCACAGGTAAAAACAATTAACCTTTTTTTTTTTTTTTGTTGCTGTAACAGAACAATGAATTTGGATATCCTGTTATTAAATTAACGGTGTTATTTGTACCAAATATTTATGCTTTTTGATAGATTAGAAGGCAGTCAACAGCTGAATTAGAAAAGTTCAAGGAGCGATGGAATAAAGCTGTGAAGGAAGACAAGGAGTGGACCGACCGTTTTGTCAAGTTAGCAAGAAAAAAGAATGTGACATGAGGGAATATCGTCACCTCCGAAAACCTAAAACCTGAAGGCAAATCTGATATGTTATTATCTTCTCTTAGCGGCATAATCCATGGTGGCGTAAGGGTAAGTTTTTCACATCACAATTTTGCCGACATTTTGTTCTCTGATTGCTGTTTGCAAATCTGCACTGTTCACCAGATGTTTCATCTATAGAGTTGTCACGTCTCAGCCGCCCCCACGCATGCAACGGGAGCCCGCACAATTTATTGTGATCATTGTTTGTAGTGTGGGTTCAAATTTATTGTGATCATTTTTTTGTTGTATCCCGCACCACACTACCGCTGTCCTCTGCTTCAACAGTGGTTCGGCCCATACATATTGTCCTGAGATATTTGAGTGATTCTCAGAAGGAAATTTTGCTAGAAGTGTTTAGCACTCTCTCGCTGTGAGACGTCGGGTTTCTTTTGAGGTGCTTCTTCTCGCAGTACGTCTCATTTAACTGCTGTGGATGTATATTTACTGAAATTTGCCTTTTTATTATTTTTTTATTATTATTATATCCTTATGATTCTATTGTATCTTGGACCCGTTTACTGTTACTATTTATCTGCTAAATGTGATTTACAGAGAACCTTATGCTCAGGACAATTATGGACCAAACAAAGAACGAAGGGTGCTGCATCCGTCGAAACAATCACAACTTACAGACACTTTTTAATGCTATACGACAATAGGTGCGTGACTTTGAGCTTTCTTAAAAGCACTTACCTTGCCTCCCTCGTTTCGCAAATAGCTTTCTGAGAGAAAATTACCAATAGACCATTACAGATAGACCATTAGTTACAACGCTTTAAAAGCAGATCTCAGTTCCCCATCAATCCCATGAACTCTGCAATACGTAGGCTTAAATGTTTGATGCTCTGCATGCGGCATTTGGGGACATAATACTCATAGGGGAGCTTCTCCATTTCAACGAGTCCCTTGGCATCAATTGTTACCTTGCACTCATATCCGAGCATTATGAATACAGCTCGTGTTAATGCCCTGCTGTGCATATCTTTCGAAAGCAGTTTCAACGAATTGCAATGATTACATTTCATATCTTGAAGTGTTTATATCCATACTCTGCATTTGTCATGCCTTCTTCCCAGTCTCCCATGCGCTGGCCGCCAAAAACCACCTGTTGGATGCCCAAATAGCTGAACATAGAAACAAAGTCAGAGATAATTAATTATCATATCTCATTGATACTGCATGATTCAGAATATCATTATTATTAACATCAACATAGGATAGAAAACTTGAAACCTGTATTCTACGCGTGAACCCGTCAACTTATAAATACAACATTAGGACGAGATCTTACTCAGAGCTTAATACAGAGAGACAATTGAGCAATACATCCACAGCGAGAAAGTCGGATGTTCCTAGATCCACCCTGCAATCGGATTTATGAGAGATTGAAGCCGATACTGAAACTAGATTGTGTTATCATGCATGACGAAAATACTCTTACCAAATCCTGCCCCAGTTATCTTGAAACTCGACGTCACTGATATCGTGGAAAGACGAAGGCATTTTACCAGAAGCTTTATCCAAATCATAGCTTGGGTTGTAATCCATTGATGAGTTTGCTAGCTGTAGCACACAGTACTTACAGATGTTTATATAAAAAGGATACGACGTTGAATGTGAATAGAAATGGCTAAGTGAAGCTTCTGCGGAAAACAACATTTTGATGAAAATAGATATATAGACGCACATCAAAACTGCATAAAATGGTATCAGCGGATAATCAATATATCAATGTTTTATACTTTTCATCGTACGATTAAATAGAAATCTTTTGCCGCGCCATGGTGGAATTATTCCACTAAGTTACGTATTCTGTTTCCTCCTCTCTCTCTTCTGGTATTGACAAGAGTGAAAATTAATCGTAAGATTTTCAAGAGTGAAAAGAGAAACCTAACCTGCAAATTTGAAGAGTTGAAAGCTCCCAAACGGCCCATGACATACCAAGACTGTATTACCTGCAATGGTTTACAAGTATAAAAATAACAGTGGTGCATTATTAATAAAAATAATAATAATAATAATATATATATATATATATATATATATATCCATGCTATCCATCTGAAATGAACCTCTCGACAATCAACTTACACTGCCAAGAAGGTCAACATCCCGATCAGACGGAGCCCCGTAGAGTTCAAACCATATGAACGAATCTAATGGGTTAAAGCTGCCGAGAACAATTGTAAGCTAGAATTTTAGTAGGACAAATAAAACTAAAGGAACCCCTGATACTATCAGGCGGCATACGCACAAACGCGCACAAAAAAAAAAGTTGTCAAATTCCAATTAGTAATTCAGTTATGTAATTTTGACTTCATTTAAACTAAACAGCTTGTACTAATGTCAGTGATGGGTGTAACTTATTCTTCAATTCTTTCCATGTAAATAACTGGGATTCAATATAACTAATTAATGTAGGAACCGGTGGAAGAAAGAAATGAATTGGACAAGTCATTGAGACTATATTTCTCTCAAAGCAGCTCAAAATAGAATGCTAAACTTTAATGGAGAAAATAGGGTTTACCATCAAACTTTCAATATGTTTGCAATGTACATGATCCTTAAGTTTTACAGTGCATCTTATTATTGTGAAACATATGAGCAATCATAATAAGAGAAAGAGGTACTTGGTAACAAAAATTATGCAACTTCAATTTTCATATGTTTTGATCTTGTATGATAATATTCCGATAGTCAAAATAAAGAAGGAAAAGAAGATATCTCCATAGCATCTTACTCTCTGAAGCTAACTTTGAAAGCAAGCACAGACCCTGACTTTGATTTGCTGAAGTCTCGACCTCTCGTCCGTACTCTTTCCTCTACCTGTCAATTATAGAGATAAACTACTACTCAAAATGACAAGTTTAAAATTTTTGATTCCGTACGCATGTTCTACCAAACATTTTACCATACCCTTTTCCTCATCAGCTCTGGGTTCCCAATACTATCCCCTAGAACAGCACGAAGTTCCATGTCATCCTTGCATGCATTTTCAAGTATCCTTAAAATCAAACATGAAGTAAATAAGACACAGATGTCGCCAAACATAAGTCGGAAAGTAGCATGCCCTTTATACATAATAGAAAAGATCTATGCGAATGGAATGAAGTGTTCACCAAGGTGCCAAGTTCGAAAGTCTAGTGGGAATGGAGACATCTATTATTCGAGCTACAGCTAGATCGGTGCTCAGATATAAAAGCCATACATCCGCAGACACTTTTTTCATTGAGTTTCCTGTTTGAATTCCAGAGACATCCAAATCGTTGGGCGTACTAAGACGAAATAAAATTGCTAAGTATAATATAGGATGGCGATCGAGGCAGGAAGGGAAGTGCGACGGCAACTTTGTAACTAAAGCTATTCTTTCCATGATCATGATCATTCAAACCAACGGCGATTGCTGCTTCCATTTGGGAGAAAACAAAAGGCACAATCAAGCAAGGTTAGTGTCCTAACCATATTCGCATATGAACGAATTAAATACCTACATAGTAAATACATCAACTAGCAACACGGACATTTCGTCGAACACCTAACGGGCATTACGAGTTCTTGATGTCGCATCCTATTCCGCTCACAACAAATAGAAAGCATAAAACAACAACTATTCTCTAGCATCTAAAACGCGTTATATCGGGCAATTCGATTCAAAAACAACATCAAATTACGAGTCGCGAGAGAGAGAGAGAGTAAAAGCGCTAAACAGATCGGAATTAAGAGAGAAAAAAGAGGGGGGGATTATACGAACTTAGCCCAAGTAGGGTAGTTATGGATCCGATCGTACTCCCTCCTCCGCCTCTCCTCCCTCACCTTGAGGAGCCTCCTCCCCCTCGCCGTCGTCCCCGAGCCCTTCGCTCTCCCCAAATCGACCTCGTTCCCTCCTCCTACGTCGTCGTCGTCCTCCTCCTCCTCCTCCGCTCCCGTTGATGGAGTGGCGCCTCGTTTCCTCCTAGTGGCGGCGATGGCGATGGCGGTAGAGGTGGAGGTGGTGGTGGTGGTGATGGTGTGAGCATGGTAATGGTGGTGGTGGAGATGGGGAGGGAGGAGGGGGAGCTTCGAAGGAGGAGGACGAAGAAGGTGGAGAGGAGGAGGTCGATAGAGATAGCACGGATTATGAGTTAGCATTGCGTTGCTTCGCCGAGACGAGCGAATGAGTGCGAGGAGTGAGAGGCCGAAGCACCGCGACTTTTATGGGTGAAATGTAGGCACAATTGCATGGAGCACCCTTACCTTCGGAATAATTAAATAAAACCCCTGTGGTTTAATTTTTTCCCCTTTAATTTGTGGATAAGATTAACTTTTTATGAATTTTCGAATCGAAAATTTTTTGTTACTTTTATTTAAAACATTTATAAAATTTATAAAATTATTAAATAAAATTTAGTAATTTTTTAATTACTAATTTTACTCATTAAACTAATCTTAAACTCTCAATCAGATTGTCTCGGAATAATGAAATTATTTGCTCTTAAATAGTGTGTCGTGGTCATAAGTTTAATAAGTTCGTCGTCGAACGAATTGCATTTAACAATATTGTTTAGAAAAAAATTGACGCTTCATAATACTACCCCTTAAAAGGTGCTCAAATATGATCTAATAATCCTTTTTCTCTCTCTTTTTTAGTCTTAAATTATTTTTCAATGATTTTAAAAAACACTTTACCTTTTCTGGATAAGAGTGGAATTATGAAATCATTTAAAATGGCTTAATCAGGAGACATAGCAAAGAAGCAAATAATAATAATAATAATAATAATACTAAATTGATCATGCTAAGTGTTGCATCTTAGAATTCTTTTCATGCGTGAAAGTTTACTGTATAATACTTATACCATATTATCTATCTCCCCAATCACGTCTCTTTTTTGAGTGAAATGTACAACAAATTTTTTTTTTCTAAAAACCATGATGAGGTAGTGAATTCCAGAAAAGCTTTTTTGATTGATTATGTGCACCACATTAGCAATATAAATATTATATTTTATAATTTTTTCATGCTAAGGCCTATGATAGTACATGCACCTCCAAAAAAAAAACCATCTGAAATATACAAATAGATAATATTAATTAAGTAGGGCCATTGTTCGCGTTGAGTCGAAGGATTGTGAAGACATTACGATTCTTGACTACATACGACATCCCTAGCTACTTGATTTTGTTTCCTTTTTTTTTTTTTTTTTTTTTCGTCAATTTTTGTTCTGCTTTTCTAGGAAGCCTTACTTTCACCTTATACGCTAGTTCATCCATTTTAATGAATGAAGCAGGTAGCATGCTACCTTTTTCTCAAAAAAAGATAATATTAATTAATTAAAATTTAGTTGACCAATACATATAAAAAAAAAATCTTTTTTCTATAATTCTCTTATCGATGCATAATTTACTACATGCCTCTCAAACTTCTCCCATTTTTTTCAATTAGTTTGCACCATTTTTCTAACTTATAATTACCAAAAATTCTCTCCACTCTCATCTCATGTACTCTAAAGTCGGCGACGTGTTAGTAACCTTCGCCGAGTTCTGTGTCCGCACGGCGCACGGTATATTGATATCGCCGTATTCTAGTAACCAAGGGAATATTCCCGGGGAATAATCCCCATTCGATCCGTGGAACGAAATTCCGAGAGCGCGAAACGGAGGGAAACGCGTTTTTGATTGATTCTTTTGGGAAACGGTTTCCCCTCTCAGTCCATTTAACGGCTCGAAGCGCGCTCTGTATTTAAAATCGTTTAATCTCGACCGTCCACGTGGCTCAAATGCTCCCCTCGGCTCTATCACCTCATCTTTGGGAAAACTATTGCCTGCATCAGGTGTAGCTGTCCAAAACAAGCACCGTACTTAATATATTTAATGATAAGAAAAAATTTAAAATTAAATTCTAAGTAGCCTATAAATTATAATTTTAATATATAAGCTTTTGTAAATACCAAATAAAATGGAATAAATTCTAATTTTATGAACTTTATAATAGGTAGGATAAATTGCCCTATTAGTCTCTAAATTTATTAATTCTTTATTTTTCTTCTTATATAATATAATATAACATAAATGTTAAACAGCTACCGTGATGATTTGTCCTTTCAATTATAAGTGTATATATAGGTTAAGATTTTATATAAAGTTACAGAATTACGACAGTGGTGCAAAAATATAATTTAAAAATGTCAAATTTATTTTTGTATATATTTACTGAGAAAATATGAGTTACGATAAAATGTTCTATATTTATTTATATATATATATATATATATATATATATATATATATATATATATATATATATATATATATATATATATATATATATATATATATTGTATTTTATTTCAAATAGAGATATTGATTGGTTAGAATTAATATTGGTGATATGGTGTGACCGTTTCATGGAAGTGGCATTTTATCATAGATATTTAGTGATGCGGTGCACAGTGCACCAGGTGCATGCAAAATATTTTCTCCACTCTTCCGCCCACTGAATGAATACCAGTTAGTCAAGCAACGCTGTGGACGAAAAGTACAAGTGAACGACGACAAAATAAATTATAATATAAATTATAATAAAAACAAGTAGAAAAAAGGAAAAGCAGCGTCCTCCACTCCACGAATACCCTAACTCGGATTATCCATTGTCGTCCTCAGAAGTCAGATCCACTGTTCTAGGGTTTCGATCTCCGCTCCCTCCCCGCCTCCTCCTCGGTGAGCTTCTCCTCCAAACGCAACGCTGCTTCTCCGATCTCTGACTCCCCCTCTCGTTTCGATCGGAAATCGTGGCCTTTTTTAAGGGTTTATTTGGGGTTTCTTAGGCTTTGATTCGCTGCGGGAGCCATGGCGAACATCGACATCGCGGGGATACTCGAGGGGCTCCCCAGCGACGGGCGCGTGCCGAAGACGAAGATCGTGTGCACGCTCGGCCCCTCGTCGAGGTCGGTGCCGATGCTGGAGAAGCTGCTGAGGGCGGGGATGAACGTGGCGCGCTTCAACTTCTCGCACGGGACGCACGAGTACCACCAGGAGACCCTCGACAGTCTCCGGATCGCCATGCACAACACCGGGATCCTCTGCGCCGTCATGCTCGACACAAAGGTCGCTCCTTTCCCCACGGAAGAGCTGTGATTCGTGTATGTTCGGATAACTATTAGCTACTTCATTGTTTAGGGCTTGTTTGGTTTGGACTTTGCTTGTGTAGAAGCTCTGTTCGTGTAGAGCTGTTCGGAGAAGCCCTAACTGCTCGTCATTGAAAAAACCTTGACAGCTTCCCGATACTGCAGCTAGAGCAGGAGCTTTAAATTTAGAACTCTGATTTTTTTTTTTGGGAGTTTAAAAGCTAATTTTAGCTTCTCGTCTCGACCGTATGCTGTAGGATTCTGGTCGCAAAAGCACCCGGTATCCGCTTTGTGATTAGAGAACTGCTTGTGAAGTCTTGTTGCAATTTTAATCTCAGGAATGAAGTTGTGTCGTACCGTATTTGATCGACTGTTTGATGCTACTGCAGAAAAAATATGCACTGTTCGATAATTGCTACAATTTATAACTATATCCGAAGCTCAATTCCGCATCAATCTTCCTTTGCTGTATGTTGTGTCGATAGGCTTTGTACGTGACAACATTATATTATTGTATTGAAGATACCAGTCGCTTTGTGTATAATCTGCTGATCATATTAGAATTGCGTGGGCCATCTTCACCTCATTCCTTTTAATCTTGCTAGCTGTTCATGTGTTAATTGCTATAAGGAATACTGGAATGCTAATTAGTGGCTCATCCTTGTGCTAATTTTATTAGAATTGTTTAAAGGTCGTGAGAGGGACAGGATACTTGCATCTCCTCGAAACGTTTAGTCGCACATATTAAAGGTTTTTGGAGCATGAAAATTTTTAGTAGTTAATCTGATAGTTTTTGCAGCTGAGGGTGTCATGTTTTATTTTCGTTCAGTTCCATGTTGAAATTGATCATTTAGTGTAGATTGAGGAAGGTTGATGAACACTCATTAAGCAACTGAAGAAGAGGTCAAAGACGTTAGGATTGCTCCTATATGTTGAACACGCAAAATTTCTAAGAATATCCCAAATTGCTGCCTTTTATCTATTATCCTGACTGGCTATTTGTTGGAATTCTGAATTTCAGGTAGTTAGTAAGTGATCTGTGGGGATAGTGCTTATTTGACGTGAGAATAAGTAAATAGACTGTTTCTTTGACTACAAAAGATGAATAAGCATCAAAATCCAGATAAACGTAGGATACATTGATGTATATGACTAGAAAAGATGAAAAGGCACCAATTCCTCTCTCTCATAGTTTGTGTTCATTGATCTTTGCAGCCTTCCTTTTATTCTGCAAGCTTGTAAGATGGCTCTTTATCACTATAGGATGAAAGAAAAGAAGAAAATTTATTGGGGTGGCTCGTTGACCTCTTTGCTCTGTAATCTTTGTGGGTTTTACCACTTCAGCACAATAAGCACATCTCAAGCATTTGTGGCATATAAAATCTAGGTTTTCTGGTGCATGCATATGCTTCTAATAGAAACTTGTGCAAAGATGAAGTAAATTCATATCTAGGACTTAAAATTTCAACTTGATTCTTAATCTAGTCCGATTTGATAATTCCATCAATGGCTTACAAGTTTATGATGTTCCATCTGGTCTTATATTCTCTCCTGTGACAGGGCCCTGAGATCCGCACAGGCTTCCTAAAGGACGGAAAACCTATCAAGCTCAAGGAGGACCAAGAAATCACTATTACCACTGATTACGGCATTAAAGGCGATGAGAATATGATAGCTATGAGTTACAAGAAGCTTCCTGTAGATCTGAAGCCCGGAAACACCATATTGTGTTCAGATGGTACAATAACTCTAACAGTCCTGTCTTGTGATCCGGAAGCTGGGACGGTGAGATGTCGCTGTGAAAACACTGCAATGTTGGGTGAGAGAAAGAATGTCAATTTGCCTGGGATTATTGTGGATCTCCCGACACTGACTGACAAAGATAAGGAAGACATCTTGGGATGGGGTGTTCCGAACAACATTGATATGATTGCTCTGTCATTTGTGCGTAAAGGTTCTGATCTCGTAACTGTTAGGCAAGTTCTTGGCACACATGCAAAGCAAATAAAGTTGATGTCAAAGGTACACAGCTCCTGTTAATTTCATTGCCTTTCCCTGTCTATGTTTGTAATCAACCCTCTTTTGTTTTTTCTGTTTCTGATGCCATGCTGTGCACACACACATAAGTATATTCATTTTTTTTACCTTTTTCTTGGGGCGGGGCCCCATGCTGAGTTGTACAGGCAAATGTGGAATCCATGTTTTTGTTATTAATATCACTTTATGCACCAGCAGAACTAATGAGTCTTCTGACATAGGAATGGCCTTTTTTACCATATAAATATGTTAATGTTTAAATTTACGTTAATTGCATGTACGTCAAATTCACGCTGTGCACAACCTGTTGTAGTGCCGGATCTAGCAGCTTACGATGCATGTGTCCACTGTTTCATTAGCATAGGCAAAACCTTTTACATTGATTACTTGTAAATGTGATTAAGCAAATGCAGTTCCATTTTTTCCATGTTCTTTTGTATCATAACAACCTTTATGGTAGCTGACTAGCTGATATTTTATCTTCATGGGTATTCTATTTGTTGACACACAAATGACTAATGTTATTACAAATTGAAAAAACTATATCTTCATTTTAATAATCTTTCATTGTTTTAATGAAATTCTAAATAAAACATAAAGCTTGATATCTCATTGATGATCACAGACTGACCTCCGCAGGCAATGCTATTCAGGCCTTTTTTGATAGCCTGTATTGTCCACTTAAGGACTAGCTATGAAGTATTTTAGCTCCAAAAATGGATCTAATTTCTTTTTCAATCCGTCATTTATTTTTGAAGGTCGAAAACCAGGAAGGAGTCATAAACTTCGATGAGATCTTACGCGAAACTGATTCCTTCATGGTTGCCCGTGGTGATCTTGGTATGGAGATACCAGTTGAAAAGATCTTCCTCGCCCAGAAGATGATGATCTACAAATGCAATCTAGCGGGCAAATCGGTCGTCACTGCCACACAGATGCTTGAGTCAATGATCAAATCCCCTCGCCCGACTCGTGCCGAGGCCACCGACGTAGCAAATGCCGTTCTTGACGGCACAGATTGCGTCATGCTCAGCGGTGAGAGTGCAGCTGGGGCCTACCCTGAGCTGGCAGTCAAAATCATGGCCCGAATTTGTATAGAGGCTGAGTCATCCCTCGATTACGATGCCATCTTCAAAGAAATGATTAGGTGTGCCCCCCTCCCCATGAGCCCTTTGGAGAGTCTCGCATCCTCCGCCGTCCGGACCGCAAACAAAGCTAAGGCCACACTTATTGTGGTCTTGACACGTGGCGGTACGACTGCCAAGTTGGTGGCGAAGTATCGACCTAGGGTTCCAATCCTGTCTGTGGTGGTGCCGGTGTTGACCACCGACTCGTTCGATTGGATGGTCAGCGATGAGTCACCGGCGAGGCTCAGCCTTATCCACCGGGGTCTTATCCCAATATTGGCTGAGGGTTCAGCTAAGGCAACCGATTCCGAATCGACGGAGGTGATCTTGTCGGCCGCACTTCAGAAAGCCGTGCAGAAGAGCCTGTGCAAGCCTGGTGATGCTGTTGTTGTGCTACACCGAATTGGTATTGCTTCTGTCATAAAGATCTGCTTAGTGAAATGAGTGGTTAGATGAAACGGAGCCCGTTATCGAATAATGCTGGTTTTCTTTGTTGAAGTTCCTGCGTGTTTTCCTATGCGCAGACAAGTATTTACCTCTCCTGCTTTTTGCAGGAAACTTCTATTTACTTTGAGACATAATGAGATAATATAATTCTGGGGCTTTGGATGTTTCGGACTTCAATTTTTTCCTTGTTGTACTTGGAGGCTAATTATTTTCTACGCCTTAGTGTTTTTTTTTTTTTTTTACAAGTTTTGCATAGATTCTATCAGTAAACTAATTCGAATTTCCTAATCATCCTTTTATAAACCACTTATGATTGGTTCCCAAGAAAAATGTAATTTGTTCTTATACTAATTATAAAACTCAGCATACGCGCAGATATCTGTTACACAGCTTAATTAGTTAAACACATTATCAATCAAACTCAGCATAAATTAAGCTCGATTTTTTTAATCATACTAAATATTCATGCATAACTCTATCTTAATATGAAAACCACTTTAATGATGGGCCCGAGCGTATTCGAAACCCGGACCTAGTGTTGGGCTTAATATATGGGCCTATTATTAGGCCCAATAGCGGCCCATTTTACGAGTCAGTTCACGCATACGATTCGTTCTTCGAACCCCCCCCCACGCGATCCGCGAAGTTGGCGCTCTCGACTCCTCCCGCGGCGCGGGGTTTATTTCCGTTTCTCCCTCCCCCACGTAAAAAACAACGGTCACGTAAAAAACAACGGTCGCAACCCCAAAAAAGATTAAAAAAAAAAAAAAAAAAAAACCGGGGAGAAAAAATAGGGGGCGAGGGGAAAACGCACCCACCATTGCTAAGGAAGAGAGAGAGAGAAAGAGTAGAGAAGAGAGAGGCATTGGCAAGGATCGATCAAATTCAATTCAAATTTGAATTCAACTGCGTTGCGGTGGATACGAGGATGAACTCGGCGCCGAATGGGGTTCCTTGACGGGTTCTTCTTCTTCCTCGGCGGCGGAGAAAGGCCCCGGGAGATGGAGAACGAAGCCGTGCCCGATCCCGTCCCCGGCCTCTCCTCCGTCGCCAACTCCGTCGTCTACCGATGCTCGAGGTGAAGCTCCACGTTTTTCGCGCGTCATATGCTTGTTCAAATTTGTTCTCCTTAAGATACCTGCTACTTCTTTTGCATTTTGCTAAGTGAAAAGTTCGAATGAAAATTCGTAAGGCGAAGGAAGAAGAAGAGGTAGAGATTTACTCACGTAAAAGATCGATCTAATAGAAAACTGTTCGAAAATTGTCTCAACATTGAACACACTCCAAATCTCGCGATCTCGCATTATGAAAGTAATATCAAATTTTATGTGCAAAATCTTAAACATTCTAATCCAATGGAGTGTATCGGGTTCACGAATTGAATTTTTTTTTCTTTCAAATTTTAAATAACTTCATTAGTTTCATATCTCATGTATAAAAGAGAATAATCGATTGAGTCATTTTGCGCAAATTCAGGATACTTGCCCTGCCAACAGACCAGTTGGTGCAGCGTTTCGAGACGGAACTTCCCGACCACGGCAATCGGGACTCTTTATATGCTAGGAATCTTGTAGAATACTGTTGTTACAGGGCTCTTCATGAGGAAACTAAGCATCCGGATCATCTCGCAGATGAGGAGTTTCGTGTTCTTACGTTCGACATGATGCTTGCTTGGGAAACCCCTGATACCGAGAGGGAATCCATGCTCAATGTGAGACACCATTACATTTCGACATCTCTCTACATGTTTTCTTTTTTTTTGGCCCTTTGCTTATCATCCACTACTGTTGTTTTTACGCTTCGTTTACGTAGAACGACAAGAATTACTGCTATGAGAATCTTTATGTTGTATTGGACTCTATCGAGGCGCTGATTAGTTGTGACAGGAACCGGCGTGCTCCATCCATTTAGGAGCTGAGGATGACGACGGAGGATCCTTGTTTTACGCGAGTGCTACGAGATTGGCTACGCAGGTTTGTCCTAACATGTGCTTATTGTAGTGGGAGGTGAATGAGAGTATAAGCTGTTCTGATTCTTTCTCGTCAGGTCGACGGAAAGCGGACTGTCGGGGCAGCAGCATTCGCGAAAATAGCCCCTGCATGTCCTTCTGTAGCTGATCCAATCACCGTCCACAATTTATTCGATGCGCTCACAAGCTCTTCCGGTGGCCGACTCCATTTTCTCATATACGCCAAGTACCTGAAAAGCCTAGAGAAGTATGGAATCACTGTTTCATTGTTCAGAGCATGATGTTTCAATTGCAATTTGCTCTTTTGTATATAATAATATCTGTTTCATGACATGCTGAAAGATGCTGCACAAGTATAAGCACCAGTTACAGTTAATAAAACCTTTATGATTCTTAAATAAGTTTGCATCTTTGATGTCACAATAGGGTGCTCAGATGTGCCAAGTGTATATTGGATCCGACCCACGCTTCTATACTTCAACTTCCTGAGGGAGAAATCATCTTAGATGTCGACGGTGCCATGCCGACTAGACCTATTCTCCAACACATCGGAACATCCACATGGCCTGGTTAAGCATTTCTCTTTATGGTAATTTTGTTTCGTGCGAGTAGATTGCATTTCGCTACGAAATCCTCAACAATGACTCTTCTTTTCAGGACGGCTGACGCTTACCAACCACGCTCTTTACTTCGAGTCATTCGGGGTCGGTTTTTCCTATAATAAAGCTGTTATGTATGATTTGGCGAAGGACTTGAAGCAGGTCGTAAAGCGTGAGTGCACTGGGCCGTGGGGTGCTCGTCTCTTCGATAAGGCCGTAATGTACAGGTCGAACTCTCTGTAAGTATTTAACAACCAAAGAGTTACTTTGTTACCCTTCTTAAACTTCTTTCGCGCAACAATTTCTTAATTCTGTACATAGCTTTACTTTCATATCAGAGCAGAGCCCATATTTCTGGAGTTCCCTCAATTCAAAGGCCATTCGCGCAGAGATTACTGGTTTGCGATCATTAAAGAAGTATTGCATGTTCACAAGTTCATTAGGAAGTATAAGCTCGGGAAGTATCTGAAAGCCGAAGCCCTTTCTGAGGCCACTTTAGGCATTTTGAGATATCGTGCTTTGAAGGAAGGTTTCCATATCCTGCCATCACACTTTAAGACTACGCTTGCGTTCAACTTAGCTGAGAAACTTCCGAAAGGAGACAAGATATTGAAAGCCTTAAACAAGCACTTGGAGGTTGTATGTTCCGACGAGAATCCGCAGGCAGGTACTTTTCCGCTTTCGGTATATACCCTTTCTAGAATGGGTCTTCTCTCACTAAGAGAAGAAGATACTCCCGAAGAAAGAGGTTATATAGTGGGTGATGTCGGTGTCGGGGGGACAAGTCCTATTCGAAGGGCTGTTAGAGATTCAGTTTGTTACTCTGGCAGAGTCGAGGCGGCACGCGCGACACTGGATCAGGTTAAAGTGAAAGATATTGTCACAAATTTAGCTGTAATAAAGGTATGTTGTCGTAGCCAATAGAAACTTTGTGCTCAAAATGTCCTGCTCTATTTAAACCCGAATTTCGTACTCGTAGATACGAAGTCATGTTAAAAGAAAAAAGAACAGAAAAATTTTATGCTACGCGACATAGTTTACTGCTACTCATTGTTCTGAACATTTGGTGCAGTTTAACAGATTGGTGTTATGTGTTTCTGTTGCAGGAATTGCTTTTTCCTTGCATAGAACTAGGCAAACAACTCAAGTTACTAGTCGACTGGGAAGATCCTTTTAAATCGCACGCAGTCCTCGTTTTGATCCTTTTCATTGTTTACAGGTACTGTAATCTTCCCCGACAAGTTGATACACCTCTTTCTTTGAACTATTCAAAACTTAAGTTTTGCAAAAGTTTGATTTTATGCGATGAATACGACCTAACATGAGTCATATACATGACACCTTCAGAAAGAAACTGATCTGAGTGGAAATCAATGTTGTTTGCGTCAACAATTGCATCGCGCACTCCTACTTATGTTTGATTCATTTAAGCGAGTTTGGATCTCCGTATATTTTTCGTCATTCTCTATACTAATGAGACATGTTCCGCGACTTCTTCTAGAGGTTGGGTCAGGTACATCTTGCCTTGCATATTCTTCTCTTGTGCCGCTTTCATGCTGTGGCAGAAGCATAACAATCATGGGAAGCCGATAGATGCCTTTGAAATTGCTCCACCGCCTAGTCGGAACCCTGTCGGGCAGCTTTTGACATTACCAGAAGTTGTTTCTAAACTTGAAACGAATGTCCAGGCCGGAAGTATCGTTCTTCTCAAGCTCAGAGCTATCATGTTTGCAGCATTTCCGCAGGTTTGGCTTTAACCTTGAGTCGAAATTTATACAAGTGATGCTCATGAGACATTTTATTCAATCCTTTCTTTTTTCAGACTACGAACAAGGTAGCGGTCGCTTTGATTGCCGCAGCGTTCGCCTTCGCCTTCGTGCCCTTCAAAAACCTGCTTCTGTTAGTGCTACTGGAGGCGTACACGAGGCACATGCCGCTGAGGAAAGCGAGCAGCGAGAAGTTGATAAGGAGAGTAAGGGAGTGGTGGGTCCGCATTCCTGCCGCCCCTGTCCAGATTTTGAAACACCAGGATAGCAGAAAATCGAAATGACAGAATGAAACCGACCAGCTTCAATTGGTCTCATTCAGTTGTAAATTTGTTTTTCCAATCTTTAAATAGAAACATTCCAAATGATCATTGTTTTTTCCTGTCACTTTGAATGATGGTTGTTGTAATCGAACTAGTTCGCGTGTGGTAAATGAATCACAAAAGTGGTCGAATGACCTGTTTACGACGATCTACTGAACTGAATTGCCACTTCTACGTAAAAGGTTATAGCATTTGAACTTGTATCACTTTGCTATATAGAAGGTTTTCTATGGTTTTATGTTAGAGCTTGGTGTTGGTTTCCTGATATTGAATTTCCGCAGAAATATAAGAAAATACGCGTTGGCGTACGAACAATAACATTGCTCTTTGAAGAACATTGAATCAAATCAATCGAAGCCCCAAACTAAAATTTGTTAAGCAAACTAAAGAAGATAATAATTAGTTACAGGTTACCATTTTTACAAGCTGCTAATGAGTCGATGTATTATTATAATACATATTATTATGAAGAACTTTTAATACATTCAAACGTACTAATACAAAACACTATAAATTTAATTAACATTGCTCTTTGAACAACATTGAAACAAATCAATCAAAGCCCCAAACTAAAATTAGTTACGCAAACTAAAGAATATAATAATTAGTTACAGGTTGCCATTTTTACCAGCTGCTAATGAGTCGACATATTATTATTATAATATATATTATGAAGAACTTTTAACACATTCAAACGTGCTAATACAAAACACTAGAAATTTAATTACCAGCATAACCCTTTGCAGCATTTCAGTTTTATTAAGCTACGAGATTCAAGTGACGTAACACGACCACGTTAAAAACGTACGAAGGAGCCAACCATTGGATAATTAATTAACATTCCAAATTCCAACGTAAGAAACTTTTCCACCTACCGTTATTAGTGGCAAAAAATTTGGTGGCTGGTATTCGTGATCCAAATTCAAATCTTAGTTGATTCATATTTCTAGCTAAGTTTATTTTTAAATAAAATAAACGAAGCGGCCAGCGTGCTACCTACACTATAAAAAATCTTGCATTTAAGAATACTTTAAATGATATTTAGCGACGCTTTAAAGCATAATAAACATGTCGGGATAAATATACCGACATTTTAATATAGCGTCGGCAAATTTATATAAATATTTGATAAAAATATGTTTATTGGCGACGTTTAATCATAGTGTCGACAAATACTAAATATTAAAGACGCTAGAAAAAATCATCGTTTAAAAAGTATCATCTAAAACATATTTTGTTATAATATTATCTCTCTCTCAAAAAAAAAAAAAAAAAAAAAAAAAAAAACATAAGAAACTTTCAAAATCGCATCAACACCACCTGGTGAGAATGAGATCACGCGCAACGGCTAGTAAAGCCATCGGAAGAAACTCTGTCCGTTGCGTTCCCACGCACGCAGAGTGTTTGGTCAACCCACGCATGTTTTTTTTTGCATTCAAAAGATAAAAGAAGCATCCAAAAGAAAATCACTACCATATTTTGATTTAACGTCACACGTAACGTCAAATTCTCGATCTTGGTCAATTGCTTATTTATTAGAATATTGTAACGTCCAAGGACTTTTCTCAATTGTCGACTTTTTGCGAACGAGTGGAAACATATAAATTGCGTACACCATCGACGAACTATCCTTTCATGCTTAATAATAATCCTCATTTTATTATAAACCCAGTTATGGTACAAAAGTACCATAACTTTTTCATGCCATTTTGCTGCTTGTGATTTTTTCATCTTGAGATTAAAAGTACGAACATGGCCGATCATCAGAGAATCCATCCGGTGGACGTCGAGAACCCCCCGCCGTTGGCTTCGGTGGTGCCCGACGCCTTTTTGGGTTCCAAAAAGACAGAAGAAACCGGCCTGCTGCCGCCTAACGGACCCACCTCCTCCGCCGAAGTACCCAGGAAGAAGCGAAACCGCTGCTGCAGGTGCCTTTGCTGGACCGTCGTCGCCGTGGTCGTCGTCATCGTCCTCCTCGCTGCTACCGTTGGGATTCTATACCTTGTATTCCGACCGAAGATCCCCAAGTACTCCGTCAACCACCTCACCGTCACCGCGTTCAGCGTCGACGGCAACCTCACCGCTCGCGCCACCTTCAACGTGACGGTACTGTGAAACAACCGTGGATCTCTAGGCATCTTGTTTTTGATATCATGCATGTGAAATAGCCGTTGTTCTATAAAAGTTTAAACGAACAAATTGCTTTATGTTCGATAGGTAACGGCATGGAACCCGAATAAGAAGATCGGCATTTACTACGACGACGGCAGCGACATCGGCGCGTGGTACGAGAACACGAAGCTGTGCAACGGCACCTTCCCGGAGTTCTACCAGGGCCACCGGAACACGACAGTGCTCGGCATCATGCTGAGCGGCGAGGCGCGTTTGCAAGGGGAGCTTCTATCGGCGCTGCAGCAGGCGGAGGCCGACGGGTCGGTGCCGATAACCGTGCGGGTCGATGTGCCGGTGCAGATCAAGTTCGGCGTGGTGAAGCTGTGGAGGATGACCGGAAAGGGGACGTGTGATTTGGTGCTGAGCAGTTTGAGCGCCGGAGATGAGATCAGGATTAAATCTAGCAGTTGCCACTTTAAGCTGAAGCTGTAGTTGCTGTTAATAGGTGTTTTGTGGAGGGATAATTTTTCGTACAGCACAATGGCTAGTTTTTATTCTTTTTTTAATTGAATTTTCTTTTCTTTTTTTTATTAAGTACATATAAGAGGGAGAGAGAGAGAGAGAGCCCCGCCCACCACATTTGAATTGTGTGCAGTTAATATACAAAGTAATGAAATAAGATGTGATTTGATGCTGGAGTTTCCGAGTTTAATAGCTGATGCTACAGTGGACATTCACTGTGATATAAGCTAGAAATATAAAGAACAGGGCCAAATCCAAACTTAATACGGATTCTAATATTACAACACTAACAATGGTAAACGCTTTTGGATTGTTCAAGGCCATCCAAAAGTGTGAAAGCAAGTACTTTGAGCCACACAAGTACAAAACAAAGCCTGAGAAAATAAAGAATCACATGACAATCATCTCCCTGCTAAATTGCATGAGATTCAATGGTAAGAATATAAGAAAATTATGAGATACAATATTATATCTGGCCCTTACCTCTAAGTTCGTGAATTTCATTCATCTATCAGAATATCAGGAACCAGGAGACTTCACTTCAAATGAATTACGCAGCGATATCAACGCATAATTTATAATCTTTAGGAATTTGGCAAACTTAGCCAAACTATAATGAAGCTTGTGGGATCATATCCAGCGCCTTGAGGATGAAAGTATAAGTGAAAGCATCCTCCTCTAGCTTCTCAAATCTGCATGTGATTAAAATATAATTTGAGAAACGGTAGGAAACTACGGTGAGAAGCTGAAACATCGTCATACAATTATGAGAAAGTTTTTGAATCTTTTACATGCCAAATCCCTATTTATATGAGTTAAAATACTGTATTTGTGAATATTACCTGCCGGATTTAGAGAAGTGCCCAGCACCAAGTTCGCATTTAAACAACAGACTATTGTCATCAGTCTTCATCTCGCGTAACTTTGCAACAAACTTAGCAGGCTCAGAGTAGAGTACACGAGGATCTGTTTATATTAACAAAACTTTAGAACATACAAAGATTAAAAAAAATATTACCTTTCTGAAGCACTTGACCTACCATTTAAACCAGCGGTAACAAGAATGTTAGGGTAATTTTGTGCTTTTATCTGCAAATAAGAGAGAAATACTCATCAGTTGATTTGGGACTGTAAAGGGAAAACCAGGATATGGGGAAGCTGCATGAACGGTAAGGTAGTGTAAGTCCAAAATGTGAAATTAAGGCGGTAACCAAGTAAATCAATTAGCAGAGTAAATCAATAAGCAAGTAAGTGTTCGAAAAAGAAAACAAAGAAGAACGAAAGAAAGAAGCAAGCACAATAATGTCAAACCAAATCAGCCTCATTAAATAATCAGAAACATTTATATATTAGAGGAGATGATTTAAAAAAAAGAAAAGAAAAGAAAGATGGAAACAATTTCCCACAGTCAAGGATCGATGCACTAAAACCAGATCGACAAACTAACAACATTTCATGTTGAAGTCCAGGAAACACATCATGTATGGAGAACCAACCATACTAATCAGCACTTACATTATCGACTGGAGAGTATGACTTCATATAGTAATAGAATTCCTCCTTTCGTGGATCACCCCATTCCTGCACAAAGAATTTAAATAAGATCAGTTATATAAGATCTCTCATGGCAGAACTATGACCTTATCATTGCAAAAATTTATAATTTATAAAATTTAATAATATGAAAATACACAACTTCCTAGTTGCACTCACAATCAATTTGCCAGAAAAGAAAAAAGGCACGGGACACTAAAAAGAATCACAAATACGTACATAAATAATCTAGATCATAACGTATGTGACAAGCACCAGAAAACAAAGACCAAGAAACTTCCAACGGAAATGCATGCAAAGACACAAATCAAATTTAAATTTTCATAATTAAAACCAAAAAACTTGGTGGGTCATCATTTACGAAAAGTACCTCCCATTCAGACGTCGTCAGAGGGATAGTTGGATCAAGCATGGTTGTCAGCACATCAACAAAAGGTACTCCCGCAACAGCTGCCTTAAACAAATCAGGCCGCATGTTTAGAACAGCCCCCATCAGCAAGCCTCCAGCACTCCTGCCATTAATGCTGAGCTTTTCCTTTGAGCAATATCTATTTTCTATTAAATACTCCGCACAAATGATGAAATCAGTGAAAGTGTTCTTTTTTTTCAAAAACTTCCCATTCTCATACCACTGCCTACCCATTTCCCCACCTCCGCGAATGTGTGCTATGGCAAATATGAAGCCCCTGTCCACCAAAGACAATCTCGTTGCCTTGAAACTGGGATCTATACATACCTGTTGGCACAAAACATAATAGATAACAACAGATAACCAAATGAAAGCAGAGTTTGGTACAACTCGAAACGAATAATAGTCTTTTGATTTACAACTTAAAACTCTGTCAGAGTTTTAATGCATCGTAGCCAGTCAAACCTTCAATTGAGAGTAGTTCATCCAATTCCTCCAATTACCATGTCATAATCAAATACTGTTCAGTATAAAAGCTTACAAAGTTATAAACTGACCAGAAGCACTTTAAGTGTCCCTTGAACGTTTAACCGGCAGTATATTTAAATTTTAGCTCAGACATATAGTAGCAATGACTGAGAACAATGACAGCATTTAAATGTACAAGCTGAGATATAGAAATTCATATTACCTCATATGAACCATAACCGTAAAGTAACATGGGATCAGAACCATCAAGCTTCACTTGATTCTTTCTGTAAAGAATTGAAATAGGAATCTGAGTACCATCAGAAGCAACTGCCCATTTTCTTTCTGTCACATAATTTGATGCATCAAACCCACCTAACACCTGAGTAAATCCAAACAATGATCAACTCTTTGTTGGATGGCATTGACAGTAAACAGTTAGTGCTATAGTGCAAAACTAAAGATAAGGGGAGATGAAGCAGGACAGCCTAAATAGTTTTCAGCCAGGCACAATGTACATTGCAAGAGTAGCAGCAGACATGCCACCATGAAATGCAACTGCTAGTTATACCATCAGAATTCTAGTGTCAAGCTCATAATTAATATAAATCATTAAATACATCCTATAAGAAGTTTATCTCAAGAGAATATGCATGCAAATATACTTCATGATAAGTATATAATAACAAATATCTGTGATAATGGAATCAGAGTACCCAACAGAGACTCAAATACTGCTTCTTGTGATTAGGCATGAAAATTACTGCCTTTCATACATAGTTCCTGTTAAAGGAGGCAGCTAGCCTTTATGTTGTTCAAAACATCATTTAATACAAAATTAACTATAAAATTACAGTAATGTTCCTCCAAATTTATCAACATGAAGAATAAATATATTTTTGATTGGCTATGTAAAAATTGCAGGGCAAGAAGCAATTTTTTCCAGATTTCAGTCTCTATTCCATTTTTGAGTAACAATGCTTAGAAGTTAGAACCAAGGAACTTGAAACAGAATAAACAAGGTTACTTACTGTCTCAATCTTCTTCAAAACAGATACTCCCGAATTCATGTCATAGTCATATGCAGAAGGTGGGGTCTTCATTGAGCTATAATAAAACCGTAAAATGCTTGAATAAAATTCACACTCAGCAGGATCCACCGAATATACTGGATCAACAAAATCAACTACTCTGCCACCTCTGAGCTGTCCAATTGTTTCCCCAACAGCTGGAAGACCATACACAGTTACCTTTGGTAGACCATTTTCACGCTCATATACAGCAATGTGATCGCTGAAAAGTTGAAAATCCTGTATTTTCACACTGGATGATTTCAACCTTGTCAGGGTTTTTCTTTAAATATTATCAACCACAAGGGATAAAATTCCCAAAGCTTCGCAACGTTAAATTAGGGAAAAGACATAAGCCCTTAGCAGTGGAAAACCAAACAAATGTTTCACGTCAAGACCCACTAGATGGATAACAGTCAGAATCTAATCTAAAAAAAGGTCGAATCTTTACTCTCTCCCGAATAGTAAAGAGAAAAAAAAAAAGAAGTCTAGTATTTCAAGAACCACAAAGAGTCTCGCCTTCATTTTAAGTAACTGGGTGATAGAACTACAGAAAAAGTCAATATACATCTTCCAGATATTTATATAGGTATCAATATATGTAAAACTAAACACCTTGAACAGCTTGACAAAAAACCATTACTGAAAATTAATAGCAGTCATTTGTAAGTCACCATAAGAAACATGGAAAACAAAAATAAAAGAAAAACCTAACAATAGATAATACCAGATCACCTTTCTCTGTGTGGAAGCAGAACTGTAGTTGCAGTTACATCGTCCAATGGACAAGCAACTAATTCTGAATTGTAGAACTCCTCACTTCTCCTCTTTAAAAAGAAATGATTTCCACGGTGACTAGCTGATGTGTCAACACCATCTACACGAGGTGTCAAAGTCATGAGCCCACTTTCTTGCTTTAATATATTTAGGTAGAAGATGAACTGTGTATTTTTGCTTTCAGATCCAACAAACAGATACTGCTTGCTTTCAGAAGATTGGAGATCTAGAGAAAACATGTCATCTTTTTCATGATAGAGGCAAATATCACTTGATTGATCAGATCCCATTTTGTGTAACCATACCTGAGAAAATACCCGAACATTAGAGGTAAAGCTAAATCGGTGGCTGAAAAGGTTAATGAACTTACAGGAAAAGAACAAATTGGAATAGAAAAAAGGATGGATTTCTGCCAAAATATCATTTCATCGACTCTTAATACCAAATCTAATCAAGTTCTCAGCTAGGCAGAAGAGGAGCAAGTAGCCAATGCAGCCAATCAGTTCATTTCCAGTTAAAAGTTGTCCTAGGAACAAACAGAAGCTTAAGATGTTGTCACTGTTTAACTACAGACCTTGTCTGGCCGAAGAATCTCATCCATCGTAATGTACACTAAAGCCTCGTCGCCAGCCCACTCAACGCTTGATGTTATTCCCGTTAAATGTGTCCCAACAGGACAACCATTTTCAGCATCAATTATGTAAACAGTATAAATCTCATCGCCCTTCGTGTCTTCCGCATAAGCCACCAGCTTATTATTTGGGCTGACCTGAAAGGTAGGTTATGTAAATAAAACATAGGTTCACTTCCTTATATTCAATTAGGGAGTACCTAAGGGATGCACCTTAAAAGCTCCAATGCTATAATAGTCATGCCCCAGGGCCTTAATATTTTCATCCAATATAACATGCTCTTCAGGTGCTTCAGGTCCCAAAGGCATTTCATCAAAAACAGAAGGCGGAGCTTGACTTGAGATAAGCCGTCTGCAATGCTGCACATACTCCTTTCCTTTCAATGTTCTCTTATAATAGTAATAAGATCCTCTACGAAGAGGTGCAGAAATGTCATCTTCCTTGATCCTTCCTCTAATCTCAGCATATATTTGGTCCTGAAACTTTTTGACATCTGAGGGGGAAAGAAAAAACCAAACATTTTACAAAATGGGCAACGAATAATTTTAACACTACTGAATACGAAGACAAGGTTATTGCTACTGATCCCAACAACAAACTAAAATCTATGGAAATTCGAAGCAGGTTGTAGTATCAAGATAGTTCTAAAACTAACCCTACAAAAACCGATTTACATCAATAATTGCATATCGGAATTCTTTGATAAGCCAAAAAACAAATCAGTTTCCATATATATGGCCGCTGAAAAGACACATTTATAAATGTGCCCTTCAGAAACTCAGTTCCACATCAAAGTTCCTAAATCTAGACTATTTTCGTGTGATACCTATTTTTCATCCAATCCCCCACGGCCCCACCCCCGACCCCTCTACCAAACACCCCTCGGAAGATGATTTTGTATCTTCTATCAACTCCTTTCAAATGAAGAAAAAAAGAAAAAACAAAATAAGAAAACCTCAGCTTCCAAGTGATGTGATTGCCCTATAGTAACAAAACGGATTCCCTCAACCTGCTCAAATAAAACAAACTAAAAATGTAGCAGACAAAATTATTGTTAAACATTCTCCAACGGTTGTGAATTGTAATTTACTAGCAATCGATGCTTTTTCCCTCTATTAATTTTCAAAATTCCTAGTAAAAGAACATTGTGGCTAACTACACCATGTTGATCCCTACAATTCGATGCATAAACTAGATTAGATTATAAATGACACTCCAATATCCCAATATAAACACATTGAATTGAGGAGCGGATCGAACAAGTCCCATTTAATCAACGTAAAAGCTCATCTCGTTCCCCGAACCCTTCGAATAACACGAGAACAGTGACCACATTGAGAGGACGAGGAGCTCACCGGACATCATGAGAGTGGTGTACTCGTTCTCGGCTTTGAGGTGGGAGAGCACATCGGGGTTACTACGCGAGTCGTCGCGGAGCCAGTAGTAATCGTCGACGCGGACGTCGCCGAACATCTCCATTTCGCGCCTCACCTTCTTCGCCACCGGAGTCGCCGCCGCGGACGCCATGGACGCGTAGATGGAAGAGAAGACGCTAGGGTTAGGGCTAGGGTTTGCCGCGGGGGTGACGAGGAGGAGAGGTGGGAGGGAGAGGAAGAGTCGGCGCGTGAGGAGAGTAGGAGCGGAGAATGGTGCGCCGAAGCGCAGCATTGTTTTATGCGGAAATATGCATAAAGAAATTAACCAACAGAGCGTCGAAATGGGCCGAAAAGAGCGGGGAAGGGCACTCAAATACCTACAATTTTTAAAATTATATATATTTTATTTAAAAATTTGAAATTTTTTTTGTTTAAAATTAAAAAATATATAAATATATATTATTACCAGTTAATTGATAGCTTGGTGTGATTAATAAATTTTAAAAGTAAATTATAAAATTTTACCAGCTCTAAGTTGAGATTAGGCACGTTGTTTTGTCAATTACAAGAGTCCAACCCAATGCATGTAAGGGTGTCAATTAGCCAAATACAAGCGAGCTGTGGGGCCTCGTCACTTGAACTGGTCAAATTACTAATTAGCAATTGGACCACGATGCTTTGAGGGCTCTTTGTACCTCTCTTGTACCCCTCCCTCCGTTTCATTTCTTTTGGTACCTTGTTTTTTGCGTTTACTTTCCTTTTTTTTTATATTGCCGGACTCCAGAGGCCTTCAATTTCATCGCTCGATTCATTTGTCTTAATGAGCGAAGCGGTATTATTTCTTAACAAAAAAAAACAAGCGAGCTGCGGCTGCCGGTTGGCTCGTGTTGAAACGAGCTGAATACGACCGGACTTGTTAAAGTATAAAGTTAAAAAAATTAGCTTGTGTTTGGCTCGTTTATTAACAAGCCGAATTAAACAAGCCGAATACGAACTGATCCACGAACAACAAGTTAAAATGATTTAAAAAAAGATATATAAAAAAATAAATTTATGAGATATTAAATCTATTAAATTTTAACATAATGATTGAAATTTTACATAAAAATTGGTCATTTTATAATTGAATTGAGCTTTTATATTTAGATTGGGCTAAAAGCGATATTAAACAAGCCTATATTTTTTTATATATAATTATTTATTTACATGTATAAATTATATAAATATAACATATGTATATTCGAACTGTTATCAAGCTAAACACAGGTGAGCGGATTCCCATTCATGTTCGGCCTGTTTATTGAACGAGTTGAAAAATTTAGCTCATATTCAGTTCATTTGCTAAATGAGCGATTTAATCTCGAGCTCATTTCGAATGAAACTCATTAACACAAACAGATTATTACCCCTAAACGCATGAAGACCTGGAATGTTATGGCCCATAGGCCGGCCCACGTGAACAGGTAATGTAAATAAAGGATTGGGCTGGCCTATTAGAAGATACCCGGCCCATTATGATAGTTTCTTCATGGGCTTACCGGCCCAAAGAATCTTCAACGTTCAACATTTATGCGAGGGCTTGAATCCGGTCCACAGATGACGTGGCACACCAGGGCTCACCGAATAATTCCGTTTCTGTTGAATTTTTTACACAGCCCGCCTCGCGGCCCACGCGCGCGCTCGCTCTCTCTCGCTCATTTACGAACACCGTAACAAATCTCCACCGTCCAATTCCTACTCGAATCAGCGGTCAGGATGAAGCGGAGGCCTCCCGTTCGGATTAACACCTTTTTAAGAATTCGACTTTTCCCGCGAATTTTAAGTCCCCTCCAAACTCCCAAATAAACGCGCCAAATTTAAACGTTTCGAGCCATTTCCCCCTCCTTATTTTAAAAACGCCCCCGTTCCCCTTCCATTTGTTCGCTTCACCTTCTCTCTCTCTCTCTCTCTCTCTCTCTCTCTCTCGATCTCCAACAATGGCGGGGTCGTCGTCCCAATCCAACCCCCCGAGGACGCGGAAGAGGGTGGAGGCAGAGACGAGCACGTTGAAGCGCGCGAGAGATGGGAGCGCCTTCACAAGATGGTGCCCTACAATCTCCTCCGTTTCAAATGGGTTTTGTTTCCACAAACTTCTACGCTCACCACGTGTTTGTGTTTTGGTCGCAGTGAAAGGTGCAACAAGGACGTCCCCGTGGTTCTCATCGACATGCATAGTTGTAGCCTCGACTCCAAGATTAGGATGAGTTTGGGTATCAATCGACTACTATTCACCTTTTCTCGTTGTGATCTCAAATGGTTTTCTCATGCATTGTTTCTCTGATTCAACAGAGGCTCAAGTGGTCGAGAAGGTTGTCGAGTCTAAGAAGTCCACTGAGAAGTAAGACGTTATAGTATATAATTGAATCCGTGGAGTTTAATGTGTGTTGCTACTTTGATGTAGTTTAATGGTGGTTTCGAATGGGTTGTAGGAAGAGAGTGGCTTCATCGAGCCCGAAGGAGAGAAAGGGAAAGAAGGAGAAGAGAATGAAAAATCTGAACAAGCCCAAGCGCCCAGCTACTGCTTTCTTTCTCTTCATGTACAAATCACTGCATCTCCACTCTCTTATTTTGTATCTTTATGGATGGATAATACTATCTAGTTACATTACTTTAGGCTAATTTACTTATGGTACTTTGATGTTTACAGGGATGACTTTAGGAAGTCATATAAAGAAGCAAATCCTGGTTCTAAGGGTGGTGCTTTGGTAAAAGCTATCATCTTTTCCCCTCATTTAATTTGTTTAATTGCAAAAGCTGTTGATTCTTATTGTATTCTATGGTTCTTGTGAAAAAGGTTGCTAAGGAAGGGGGGACCAAGTGGAAATCTATGACAGAGGAGGTGAGTCTCCATACCCTGTCACACGATATTGCTCCTGTTCAAGTGTTCAATGTGTTTTCTGAATTAAACAATGTGTATGATAACAGGAGAAAAAGCCTTACGTTGACAAAGCAGAAGAGCTTAGAGCAGAGTATGTTAAAGCAGTAGAGGAAGATAATGCAGAGAATGAGGATGCAGATGTAGGAAAAGATCTCCTTTTTTTGATGTTTCTAAACTTTACTTATAATATCTTTAAGTAATTGTAGCTAGAATTTTGGCATTAAGGCAAATCATCTAATTTTGCAGGAGAATGAAGTGTCTGGGAAGGAAGAATCTGATAAAGAAGGCTCTGACAAGGAGGAATCTGATAAAGAAGCCGAGAAGAAAGAAGCTGACAAGAAAGAATCTGAGGAGGAAGTAGAGTAAATCTGATAGTGTTAGGGTGAAATGGGTTTTCATGAGGATTTCTATACAGCTGTTAATGATTTCCTCCTGTAAATTTTGGACTACCTCAAGAAGTTCCTAGTTTTGTTTATGGTTTTGTGCTCTTGTCATTATGAGATTGTTGGTACTGATTTTGCAAAGCACATGGATTGCATCTTTTAGCATATATTTTATGATAGCAATTGATGACAATATATTCATTGCTCTACTTTAGTTTAATTCCTTGCTTCATCTCCTTATTAGACCAAATGTGCAAGTTGGTATGTGGCTCTGCTATTTCTGCTATTTAGTTAACAATGACTTGTGTAAGTGATACAGTTTAAGTGTAATCAGTGGTTCCATTAGGTATTTGTGTATGAGACTACATAGTTGCTTCCTATAATAGTTGGTTTTGTGAAACTAATTGTTGATCTTCATTTGATATGTTTGAAAAACTTTACTTGCTTAGATGACATTAAAAGGTCTTAGGACAATTAAGTGGAGTAAGATGCCAGAAAGGAAAAATTATATTATTTGTCTTAGGATTATTATGTAGTTAAAGATCAACTAGTTAATTACATACCCATGTTCTATGGGTGTTGTTGATCTACTTGATTCTCCAAATCTTTTGTCTGGAAAGAGGTAGAATCAGCAGCAATAAAACACTGCATTTGTTTCACTACAAAGCTCAGTAATTGTGTGCATTAAAAAACAGATGTGAACCATCTTATCATGCATAGTTCTTTTTCTTTAACTGATACAAACAAAGTACAAATGCTTGCTTTTAATAGTCAAACAATTTGTAATGACAAAAGAACAAAAAGACAAGAGAAATGTCTTCATAAAACAGTGTGACTATGTCATGTCCCTGCTTCCTTGCTTTTGATTACTCTGTGCTCTGAGCCAGCCTTTTGCTGACTTTTGCTTCAATACCAATCATATTTTCCTACAAGGTGGCAGAGGTTGGCCACAAAGGCACAGGTTATGGGCATAAGCAGCTGCTGGAAAGATGTTGAAGGGCTTTTGTTGAGGTATTTCCCCACACAATCTATTATTTCTCAAGTTCACATGCTTCATGTTCACAAGCCCTTTGAAGCTCTCTGGTATTCTTCCTATCACCCCATTACTTGACAAATCCAACCATTCTAATCTCACCATTAGACCCATACTTGATGGGATTGTTCCTTTGAGTTGGTTCCTCGAAAGATTGAGCCTTTGTAGGTCGCTTAACTTTGAAATTGAACCTGGTATTTGGCCACTGATTCCGTTTCTGGACAGATCGAGCCATTTCAAACTCGTCCCTGCGCCGAATTCAGGGAGCCCACCTGTGATTTTGTTGCTTGAGAGATCCAAGGACTGTAAAAGCTCGAGCTTGTTAATTGTAGCAGGTATCGACCCGTAAAACTGATTCGAGCGGATATCAAGAAAGGAGAGCCCATTCGGAAAGATAATCTCCGAAATGCTAGAGCTTATCAAGTTGTTGGAGAGCTTGACCACCTGCAAACTTGTCATGTTGGTGAATAATTGACTTATCCCTCCTGTGAGATAATTATCAGATAAATCTATGGAGTTTAGTGAGCCTGGCTTTGTAAATGGTTTCAGGGCTCCCTTAATGTTACACCCAGCAAGGTGTACATCTCTAAGATCTCTGCTTCTTAACCAATCTGGCATGGTTTCTATCTCAAGCTTATTGTATGATAAATCAACAGATAAAAGAGAAGGTAAACCATTAGCAAGCCCATCAGGAAGAGAACCGGAGAGCTCATTTCTTGAGAGGTTGAGGTACCACAGCTTCTGCAGCAAGCCGAATGACTCTGGAATGGCTCCTCCAAGAAGGTTACTGCTAAGATCAAGTGTGTTGAGAGACCTAAGTTTTCCAACTTGGGTTGGGATTTCACCTACAAGCTTATTATGGCTCAATGAGACATCCAAAACATTATTCAAACTACACAGAGCAAGGGGCATGCCACCTGAGAACTGGTTGTGTGAGAGGTCTAAAAATGTCAGGTTCTGCAACTGCCCTACAAAACTAGGAATCCCCCCAGAGAAAAGATTGTAACTAAGATCAAGAGATTGCAAACTATGGAGGTCTTTAAAAGCAGAGGGAACTGAACCTACCAAGTGATTCTTCCCCACATTTATCTGAAGCAGCCCAGAGATTGACCCTAAACTTGGAGGCAACTGTCCCTGAAGCTGATTCCCACTAAGTGAAAGTGCTTTTAGGGAGACCAACTTACCCAAACTTGAAGGGATGGGCCCTTGAAGCATGTTATCCTCAAGGTAAAGCTGAGTGAGATGTGTTAGCTTGGATAAGCTCCCAGGAATAAAGCCATTGATTTGCTTCATCCCACTAACAACCATCACCTCCAGAAACTGCAGGTTCCCCAAAGAAGGAGAGAGAGTCCCCTGCATGAAAACACCACTACCAACCTGATCACCATTCTGTGGCCTCTGTAACTGCAGGGAAATGACTCTCCCTGTTTCTGGGTTGCAATCCACACCCTCCCAACCCCCATCACAGCAATCAACTCCACTCCATGAAGAGAGAATCCCTGCTGTATCCTTCACTATACTCCCTTTAAAACTGAGGAGAGCATCTCTATCTTGCGTCGAACACACCGGGGAGCTACCGAAAGAAGATCGAGCAAGGCTACTAAAAGATGAAAATATAAGGATGAGATTAAAAACCCACCTGGGATTCTGCATTCTGGGATGTGGATAGTGATGGGAATTTTAAGATAGTGTATATATATATATATATATAATGTGGAATTAGTGTGGGTGGGTGTAATGTTTTTCCCTTAACGTAGGGGGGATTGTGAGATGATGATGAGGAGATGTTGTTGGTGAATACTACTTATATAGAGTAGGAGTAAGGGGGGGAGGTGACTACACTTTTACTTTGCTCACATGTAGACCTCACCTCACGAGTGTATTTAAAAAGATTTTGAACGTTGGGTCGGTTGGAGCGCGCCTGGTTTGAAACTATATTTGTGATTTGAGTTCGAATCAGGTAGAGATTAATGCTAGGAACTTTGATGATCACTGGTTACAAAATATATATTTTTTAAAAATTGTTCATGTTTTATTGGATTTCCTATGCTATTGTAGATTACATGATCATACAAAATAAATTTTGGTAAGCATATCTTTTATTTTTTCTAAAGGTGGTCTACTAAAGTATGTAAATTATCCTTTCCCTCTCAAGAAGAATGCTAAGATTCCAATTGATGTGGCTAAGTAACTAGTTGTAACTTGTAACTTTTTAGGGCTACCCCCCTTCCATGCAGCAGCAGATCCACTAATAATCCGTTTTATCAAACTATTTTAGTTTCATAATTAAACTAAACAGTTTTGGTTCTAAACAAATTCTACTAGCATTGTAGCTTAAAAAGAGACCGAGTCGCGTGACACTAAACGTTGAAGTTCAATTTTAATTAATCATTAGTTTAAGAAAACAAAGAGGGGCTAGAATGTAGGTAAACACTACGTTTGTAATTAACACCTAATGCTCTATAGTTTAGTTTATTTAAGCTAGTCGACACATTAACCAGAGCAATGATGCATGGGTTGTATATAGCAAGGATGAAGGATACCTTTTATATTTTTCATTAAATAAACAAGCAAGTATCTTATTGAAGAATATGATCAAAGGGTGATAATCTCAATGCAAATCGGAGGGCCGGATGGCGTTGGATGGTTCGACGTGCTGTGTTCAGCAACATGTAAGACTAAAATGTGGCAAGAGATGATTGGATTAAAAAGCTAATAACAACATATTCAATATTAGGTATCATTAATGAATAATTATTAATTAGTATGATAGGCTTTACAACTCAGGTGTAGTCATATGGTGGAGCTTACGCGGTAGTACATCATCCCTGTGGGTCACCACAAGTAATCATAAGTTGATTACCCTTGTTTGCTTCTTCTCTTTTCATTCAGTGTGTTTTCTTTCGTTTATTTATTGATCACTTGATACCTGTTTGCTTCTTCTCTTTTCACTTGATATTAGTGCCTTAGAGTTGAGTGGTCCCCAAGGATTGAGGGGTCTCCACTGGCCGGTCATAGTATTTAATCTAATGGTTAGAAATGATGAAAAGAGTTGATCCAAAGACTAAAAAATGGGTAGCAAAAATGACAAATTATTATAGAACTGGGTCTGATAAATTGCACATATTCAATTCACGAGTAGAGCTAGAATACTTTTAAAAACATCAATCTCTTAGTGCTTCTAAGTTTTTAGCCCTTGGATCTACTCTCCAATTACTAATACCCCTTGGATCAAACACTATTCCACCTACCACCACCTACCACCATCATCTCAATCTTACATCTCTCCATCCAATGGTTAAAAACTCAAAAGCACCACCTTTAGTTTGGTGCTTTTGAGAGTATTCTAGCTCAACTCTTCAATTCACATACAAGTCTTAGTGCACGAACTGAAGCGCAAAATAGTAATAATAATAAAAAGTAAAATAAAGAATACAATAGATATACATAAGTTTGTTGGTTGAGGAAAAAAAAAAAAAAAACTTATTTAGAAGTACTTCATCAAATATTTTTTAAAAAAATAAATAGTCAGAAATAGCCCGGAATTAAGCGAAACACGAACCCAGGTCCGGCTCATATTTAGAGCCCAAACCAAAGCCCTTCATATTGGGCCGGTTCAGAGTTGACTTTATTGGGCCCAGCCCAAATACCTACTTGGTCTTACTTGGGTCGGGCATGTTACTACGACACAGCCCATTTGTGTTCTCTCGTCCTCGATTTTTCGCCGCTTCGAGAGAGAAATCGAAACCCTTACTCCTCCGTGAGTAATCGACCCCTTTTTTTCGTTTTCGTTGCATTATTGTTTTGTTTACATTTTGATCCTTGATATTGGTGTAGTAGGATTGTGCTATAGCCTATAGATGATCTATGCTCTGCTTGTTTTAGTTGAATCGAAATGATGTTGATTGTTCACTGTTCCCTTTTTCTTTGATTTTGAACTGTTTGTTTCTCGTAATGGCTACGCAATCTGGGGGGAAATGGGATGTATAGTAGTGATAATTTATAGCATTAGTTGTAATCTTACTGTAACCTTGAGTTATTTGTTGTAAATGGATCAGATTACAGAGTTTGTATACTATAATCTGTTTATAATATGTATATGCACAGTTAAAAACTTAAATTAGCTATTTTTTCGTGGGCTTTTACTATTATTATCATTTCGTTTAAATCCTGATAACTTATTCTGAATTGTGATGCGGACACTGGGGCACATAATTTTCAAACAAATTTATCTATGAGATTATGCACATTTTGGATCTTCCTATGAATGATAGAGTGCTGTTATGTAAGTGGACCTCATTAATTTGGACATTGTATTGGTTTCAAGTTTGAAGAGCTTATATTTCGACCATCTTTCTCATGCATAGTTTCTGTTATATTCTTCTATAACCATAATTGGTTTATGTCAGTATGCTTATATACAAAATATTTATTATCAATCTTATGATGGTAATATATTTAGCACTCTTTGTTAGTGTGGTACCATGCTTAGCTGGGTACGGGCCCGATTACACCCCAAAAGTGAAGAAAGAACACTTAAGATTAAAATAGCTGCTGCTTTCCTGATTGTTAATGTGTCAATAATTGAAAACTTTGTGCACAACCCACAAAATCCTTAACTTTTTTTTTCTAACGTTGGTGGCTTCTCCACTTAATACTGATTATTTGTTCAGCCCGCCAGATTATGTTCTTGTCGTATTCTTGATTTGCTTCTTAACTTGTACTTTTTATCGTAAGCACTGTCTTTAATATATCGCTAATCTGACTCATCTTCTGAGCATGTGGGACTTAAAAAATTAAGCACTCTTTTTCCACCCCCATTTGTGAATTTGAATATTCGATTATTTAGTGTGGCTTGTAAATTGGGCAGGTGAAAAGCACTTCATTCAATACTGCATGATCAGGCTTTGCTTCATTATACAACTAACTTAGCTGGTACACGGAAGTTTCCATTAGAATAAAAGTATGATCACTTTCTAGTTGTTACAGAACCAAAAACAAGGAAGAATTAGAGTAGTTGGTGTTCACAATATTTTCTAATGACTGCTTTTGTGGGTTAAGTATAAGTTTAGTTCTCGAATTGACCTTGATTACAATTGCATCTGTGAACTTCAATTTTAAAATTGTAGTCACTGATGTTTGTCCAGCGTAACAATCAAATTCATTGGTATAGAGTTTGCTTTAATTCCATGGCAATGTTTTGAGTTAGCCCAGATGGTAAATGATGTTATTGTAACATTCTTTGAGGCTGTGGACTGATCAAACAACTTACTTGTTGTGGAAAACTAATGACCTAACTGTTGTGCAAAACTAACGGCGAGGAATAAATAAATTCTTAATATCCAAACTCTTAGAACTAAATAAAATCAGGATCCAATTCCAAGAACTAAATTGTTAGTCGAATTTTCATTTTCTTGTCAAGTATTAAAGTTTGTATAAACTCTTTGTGCTTGTTGTAGCACAGAGTGAGATTCATGGGCTTTACACAGGCATGCTTTATTATAGTATTTGGGAGCTGAAGCACCTTCTAGAATAAATAATATATTAATTGTTAACAATAGGCATGGCAATTCTTTGCTCAACTAAATTGAACTACATCCAATTTTATAATAGTCACTATACCTATTGAACTCCTCACTTAGAGAAAAGGTGCAGGAAAAAGAACAAAGGAAAAGCCGCCTCAATTATTAAGATTTATATGTAAGCATGGTTTTGCCACCTTGCTTTTAAACTAACTTAGAGCACTCATTAAGCTAAAAGTTGGTCATGTTAAGAAGCATGAGATTGTTCATTAATTATAATATATATAAAAGATACATGCCTTTCTACGTTAGCTCATGACTCAGAGACTCTCAACTAAGGGTGAAAAATAGTTTTAGTAGTGATAAATCATCCTGTGTTAGCTCTAGTAGAGATACTCAGCAGTTGAAACTAGGCTAATTTCTTTAGGCAACCTGAGAACCTTAGCACTTTTCACCATGAAATGAAGGTTATTTAATTTCACAAGTAAAATGGTAGTTCTGATGATTGTAATTCATAATCCTTTTTCTATAGAGCTACATCGTCCGTCGTGATTGTGTTTTTTATGCTGTGTTCATGAAGGTGTTTTTTATGTTTGAATTAGTGCTGTGGGTATGCTGAGAACTTCGAATTTCAGTACTGTTACTTCACGGCCGGGTTCGAAATGTTTTTCACGGTTTAATATCTTAGTGATTTTTTCCTGCTTGGTAAATTACTACGTGCAAATTAAACTTGTATTGTTTTTTCTGATATTTAAAAGCTGTATATTCGGATATTACAATCTATTAATCGCATACGATTATTAATTAGAATATGTTATGTTATATGCAGTGGTAAAATTCATATACTCCAAAAATATTGTTATGGATATGTCATACAACAGTGGGCCATGGCTACTATACTATTATGAGTATTGGAGCCCTACTACTCATAAGTTGTTTTCGATAATGGAGCTTCCGAATCGACGATCCACTCCGTTAAATATGATCTAGGGTATTTGAAACTTCTAGAAAATAAATTTCATAAATTTTCGAAATCATAATAAAGTCCATCAAGTGGGCATAAAATGAACGGTCAAAATCGAACGACGTCCTAAAAAAGGATGATCGGATCTTTCAATTCAAGATCGGAGTTATTGATCTTTATCTATGTAGTGAATAGAATTTTCTATCAAAAATTCAACAAATTCCGATTCTTTTACACCGTTAAACTAGCAAGTATTCCATACCGGTCGTTAAAAATTGTCAAATTTCTGACCTCTTGATCGTAAGGTAAATGATGTCGAAAAATTATAAAATTTTATTTCTAGAAGTTTTAAATGCTGTAAATAATGTTTAACGGTGTGGATCGTCGATTCAAAAGCTCTATCATCGAAAACAACTTATGAGTACGAGGGTGATCGTACTCATAATAGTATAGTAGCCGGACTCTACAACAGTGTTCTTGTGTTACATTTAAACGTAAAAGCCTTGCATTAAAACGGTAACAAGAGTTGTTGCGTGACAAGAAGCAAGTATCTGATAATGATCCTAATAACTCTGTTATTTATTGCACCATATATTATTTGTCTCCGTATCTTAGAGCATGTTTATGTGGTATTAATATGCTAAGAATTGCCTCGTATGCCGTGCATGGTTAGATTATGTCGCAAGAACATTTAAAAGTACTAAAACGTGTGAATGCTTATCTTTTCAAGTAGAGATGAAGAGGCTCACAATTAAGTGATAGGTCCGGGATATACTAATCCATAGTTAAAAAGCTACTGGAGAGGTGAGATAAAAATAAAAATAACATAATACGCACGTGGGACCATATCTAGTAGAATAGTTTTTCCTTGTTGGATTTTACGTGGTGGATTACTGGTCCTTCCATTTGGATCACAAAAAAAATTAGAAATAAAGTTTATATTATTAGTTGGCAAGAAATTGAATCGCATTGCTCTATGAAGGTTATTTCTGATTTTTTTTTCTATAAGATCTGCACTAATAATTAGTTTTAAGAAACCTTGGACTTAATTTCTACTACTGTCATTTTATGGCATACATTCAATGCATGGGGTGTGTTTTTTTTTTTGTTTTTTTTTTTTTGAGAGAGAGGTAGTACGCTACCCGCTTCGTTTATTTTATTTAGATATAAACTTAGCTAGAAATGTGAATCAACTAGGATTCGAACTCGGGTCTTGGGTACCAACCATCAAGTCCTTTGCCACTTGTTCTAGAGACGGTCGGTAATGCATGGGGTGTGTTGTTCACCGTTCGCACCGTCTTATTGTTGCAAGTGAGCAGAGACGTTAGGATTATTTGGTATAGTTTAAAAGAAAATAGGTATAAATATTTTCTTTTTTTTTTTAACCCTTAAAAAAAAATATTTTTTTTTAGATTAAAAAATTGATTGGTCTGACGAGTATTTCCATTTAACACAATCAGATTTAATCTGATCTAGTGAGACAAGCAGCTGCACTCTTACTCCCATTTTACTCCGAAAAAAAAAAAAAAAAATCATCTGAAGGGTCAGCGCATGCCAGAGATAAAAAGATAAAAGAGAGTTTTGAGTCCGGCAAAAAAATTACAAAGGAAAGCCGAAAGTTCCTTAAAATGCGCTAGTGTTACGCAATCCGCACATCACTGTTAACCCCACTATGAAAAAACCTGCCGCGCCCATCACCATCTGTTTTTTCCTTCTTTTTTGTTTTAATTTCCTCCCTAGCAATCCCATTTGTTTCTGTTCGGGAGCACATTTTTATTCTGGAATGGCGAGAGTTGAATCTGAAATCCATAATAATTTCATGAGGACACAGTTCGCCCGAAATTGCATTAACTTGAAAAACCTTGAGACTTGGGCTAGTCAACTGTGTTTATGATTTTCTTGTTCAGAGGTGGAGATCTCACTCGAACAGTGGCATCAGTTTGGATAAATATAGATATGAAGTTAGCACTACCTAGTAGTGTACATGGCGGCTACACTCTTTTTAAAACCTCACCCAGAACCAATACAATCATCGGTGCGTACAGTACAGGTTGTGTGCGGTACTGTGCCCACTCCTCTCTCCCCGTCCACAGTAAACAAAGCGCACAGCAACAAATAAATCCACCCTTCCCTCTCACTCTCCACTAAACTTAATTACCACCACTAACAAGTGGAGCAGAAAATGAAACATATCAAAATGGCACCACTAAACCCAACTACTCTACTCTTTCTCCTACTCCACCTCTTCTCCGCCGCACCATTTACCGCTCCGACCATCGGCTACCACCGCGTAAACCTCCGCGACATCGCGTTCAAACCCTCTCATCACTACCACCACCATATTCACAACATTAGCAATCCCTCGCGTAATCGTACTGCTAACAAGCACGAGCTGATCTCCCTATATCTCCTCCACCGGGACGCGGTCTCCCGCCGCAGCTATGCCTCGCACCGCGACCGCGTCGCGGCTCTCTTGAGCCGCGACTCGGCCCGTGCTGAATCCATTACGCGCCGCCTATCGCCTGACTACTACCACGTCGACGACTTCGGGTCCGAGGTGGTCTCCGGCTTGGACGAGGGCAGCGGCGAGTACTTCGTCCGCGTCGGCGTCGGCAGCCCGCCCAAAGACCAGTACCTCGTCGTCGACTCCGGCAGCGACGTTATATGGGTCTGACCACTGATCACTTTTCAATATTCTAGCTATACGTAAAACAATGAGACGTACGTACGTGCGAGTTATTAATTATTATTCGTTTGCTTCAGCGAACGAACGTAACGAACGGTGTTTTAATATTTTTTATATATATATGCACTGCAGGTGCAGTGCCAGCCCTGCGCGCAATGCTACGCGCAGTCGGACCCGGTGTTCGACCCGGCGGAGTCGTCCTCCTTCGCGGGCATCTCCTGCGACTCTCCGATCTGCGGCCTCCTCCGCTCCGACAACGGAGGCGGCGGCGGCGGCGGCGGGGCCTCGGCGTCGGAGGGGTGCGGCGGAGGGGGAGAGGAGGGGCGGTGCCGGTACGAGGTGACGTACGGCGACGGGTCGTACACGCGGGGGGTGCTGGCGCTGGAGACGCTGAGCTTCGGCGGGTCGGCGGAGGTGAGCGACGTGGCGATCGGGTGCGGGCAGCGGAACCGGGGGCTGTTCGTGGGCGCCGCGGGGCTGCTGGGCCTCGGGTGGGGGCCGATGTCGCTGGTCGGGCAGCTCGGCGGCGCGGCGGGGGGAGCCTTCAGCTACTGCCTCGTGACCCGCGCGGGGTCCGGCTCGACCGGGTCGCTGGTGCTCGGCCGGACCGCGGCGGTGCCCGTCGGGGCGGTGTGGGTCCCGCTGGCGCGGAACCCGCGGGCGCCGAGCTTCTACTACGTGGGCGTGGCGGGGCTCGGGGTCGGCGGGGCGCGGCTGCCGCTCCTGGCCGACCTGTTCCGGCTCGGCGAGGACGGGTCCGGCGGCGTGGTCATGGACACGGGCACGGCGGTGACGCGGCTCCCCGGCGCCGCCTACGCCGCGCTGCGCGATGCGTTCTCGGCGGCCGCGCCGGAGCTCCCGCGCGCGCCGGCGGTGTCGATATTCGACACGTGCTACGACCTGAGCGGGTACGGGAGCGTGCGCGTGCCCACGGTGTCGCTCTACTTCGCCGACGCGGGGGGCGCGGCGCTGACGCTGCCGGCGCGGAATTTCCTGATCCCCGTGGACGGCGGCGGCACCTTCTGCTTCGCCTTCGCTGCGGCGCCCGACGGCGGCGTGTCCATCTTGGGGAACGTGCAGCAGCAAGGCATCCAGATCACCGTCGACGCCGCCAACGGCTTCGTCGGCTTCGGACCCAACACCTGCTAATTAATTTATTAATTAATATATAAGTGCAAGCCAACTTAATTCTATTTCTGAAATAATTAATTTTTTTCTTAATCCCGAACCAAACGGTAGCTGAGATCATGTTATATCTATCTCTATTCTCTTGGGAGGAGAGGAGATTACTTTCTCACAATGTGGTGCAAACCATGCAAGTCCCGAAAACCAACAGAGCATATGGTAGGGGCTTGCGTTGGGTTTGATGCCCTCTTTGACCCAGCAGAGAATCAATAATTACTGTGACCTTCTTTTTAAAATTTTAGTTTTGGATGGACACTGCTTCAACTCCCACACTCTAAAAAGGGATTTGATTGCTTTATTGATCAGGCACTTCCCTGGGTTTCCTCTTCCTCCCATATAGTGCATGCATGCTTTTATAAGGCCCACAAAAGAGAGAGAGAGAGAGAGAGAGAGAGAGGAATCATTGAATTAACTTTTATTAGTTCAAAGCAATGAGCTAGAACTTAAAAAGGATCATGAGGTATATGCAGCAACAAACACACTCCTTTTATTTAGTTGCGAGAGAATATTAAGTTAGGACACTTTTCTAGGATGCTAGCTTTTATGTAGGGTATAGTCTTGTTCTTCAAAAATTCCAATAATAATAATAAAAAAACTAATTTCAAGTAGGATTCTAAGATTAAATTCATGCTTATTTAGCTCTGCGCTCTATGGTGTCATTTATTTATGGTGTCATTTATTTATTTATACGACTGCATTACTTAGAAAATACTTCTTTTTTTTTTTTTTTTTTGACATGGCCTGTATCTCAAATCCAACTATCAAAACCTATTACCCACCTCGTAAAATTATTTCGGCAAACTCTTCTAAAACAACTTAGTAACACATTCTTTTTGGATTTCAAAATGTTATTTCTATTTTCCGCTCTACATTAACTGAAAGTAAATGTGAAAACTAAAACGGACAGATCCCAAAAAAGGGCGACGCATTAAGATTGTTTTGTAATTGCAACTACATAACTTTAAATCAATCCAAACAACCAACATGTGAACCCTAAATAGTCCAAATCAATTGCGCGCCAATGTACTTTTAAAAGCACTAAGTGTAAATGCATGTAGATTCTCTCTGCTAAGATGAACCAAGGTCATCTTTGCCTCAAAAAAAAGATTTTTAGCTCAAGAATCTAAGATTTGGGTCATTCAACTTTTCCCCTAGTGTGCTTCCACTTTGAAATTTAGGATCAATCATGTTGCTTTTGTTGAAAGGCACATTATTTCCATGCGGTACAAAGTGGAAGCTTATCCTTCCATTCGCAATCAATTAAATTGAAAAAAAAAAAAAAGCAAGCACACTGAGCGCATCACATGATTCATGTGGTGGTGGTGACTCTGATCTTGTTACCTGCAATAGAATTATGATCCTTTCGGCAGATTCTATAATACAATAGATGGCTTAATTCGACGATCGGCTCCGTTAAATTTAATTTAAAATATAATTTTTATGATTTTTTTGATATTATTTGTTCAGTGATGAAAAAAGTTAAAAATCAGCAGCAGCTGCAAATAAATCTTACAAAAACTGGTGATATAATACTAACATTTTAGATCAAATATATTGTTCATGTGAATTTTTTTTTGATCTGTAGTTATCTACTAGAGTTTAGTTGGGATAGATGAAATAGTACTAATCCAAGGGTGAAAAAGTTGATACTAAATACTATTCATATAGATAGTACAGCAGGTGAACTCTAAATTCTTTTTGATATAGATACCTGTGGTTCTTTTTCTTACATTCAACAAATTGGTTCATAAAAAGAGATAAATATTTCACCACTAAACAAAGATAAAAACTAAAAAACCTGCTTCTACCATAAGCCAAAAGATTATCAACTCTGTGTTTGCTCCTCATAGGATGATGCATTCTCAATTGTTGCTACGTGCGTTTTATCAAACACAAAAGGTAGAGCATGCGAGTTAAAAAAAAAAAAAAAAAAAGGGGTTGTTTTGGTGTTCCAATTTAAAGCCCACAGCCTTAAACATGCAAGTTACCACTAACTTTTCTATAATGCAACGTCCTAAATCCCAATTGGAAGTAGAAAAGGCACTTGAGCAAAAGTCGCAACCTAACAAATACTTTGGGGATCCTAATTTTTATTTTTCTTTTGTACTAGTACAAGTGCTTCGACATGATGTAACTTTTATGATTGTTTTTTTTTCTAACAGAGGATACAAAGGAGACGATCGAGCATGAATTTATTATTTTAATGATGATAGAACTGTTCAGAGACCCCTTAACTACGGAGAACTTTCAAAACGACCCTCAAATTAAGTTGACATTTTTTGAATGGTGGCTTCGTTTTAGGAAACGGGGAAGGTATAGATAGCATTGCCATTTCCACTAAACTTGCGAGAAATTTTAGACAAAAATTAGAAACAAATATAACTTGTCCAATGGCTGGGCGTACAAGGCCAACTAATAATACAGGATATCAGAAAATTGAGTTGATAAAAAATTTACGCAAAATATTGCTGTGCTAAGACAAATAAGGTGTTATAGCAAGAAATGATATGCATGTAGTTTTCTTATACATGACATGTAGATGTAGGGCTAATGCCACAGGATGAAATTATACACAGATGATGTTGCATTTCCCACATTGATACACTACATCTATATATATGTATAGTTGAAGTTAGGAAAACTATATATATTCTATAGAGTAAGGTGTAATTGACTCATTGCGTGTCACCAGAAAGCAACCATCTCATGTACTCAGTTCCATCGTCGAGACAAGAAGCTTCTCCAGGAGGAGCTACCCTCTTCCGCGTGAGTGTCTCCACGGACAACGTTTTCCTCTTCCGCCCGCCCTTTGACCGTGATTGCGACTGCTCGTCAACTTCCAAAAAGTCACCCTACAAATAAAGAAGAGCATTATGTTTTGTTTTAATCGACAATATAGGCCGAACTGTCCTTTCGACTTAGCTTCTTGGACAACTTCAAGTAGTAAACTAGTAATCAGAGATTTGGCGAATGAAAAGGTCACATGCTCTTACTGCAGCACAATAGCTGGAATGAGCTTCTTAGCACCATGCCGAGAAGTCAATTAAAAACCTTTACTTTTGCTGTAGTGGAAGCTAATCCGTGGGTTTCGGGGGGAAAAAAAGCAGTTAGGGCTTTTCTAAACAGTTCAGTTTAAACTACACCACTGTAAAAGCTCCATCAGGCCAAACAGGCCCTTAGAATTGGAATGCAAGTTCATTTTGAAATATGCTATAGATATCAAGATCATCTTTACGAAGACATGCTGAACAATCTTTTATCAATTGGTCCAAGTGGCTTCATAAATCATAACATTATATCCATGCTATGCATATTTAAGAAGCTTGTATGAGCTTACTTGTAAATAAACATGACTTGCAGACTTTTCATGATTGTCCCTAACATGCTTGTAGGGAAACTTCTGACCGCACCCAGATAATCGACAGACAAATGGCTTAAGTTGTTCATGGCACGCCTTAATATGCTTATTTAGGTTTGACCTCTGCAATTGAAGGGAAGACAGAAGAGAATAAAAAAAAAAGCAGTCTACAAATACTAATTCAAAATCTTGACCATATATTAGAGAGGATATGCACAAATACATAAAATTTACCACTTGACAGAGCTCTTATATTACATTAGATTTTTCATGCCCATTTAGTGCTGTGGAATCTTACATTTGAAAATGAGAGGTGGCAATCTTTGAAACTGCACTGAACCCTCTCAGTGACGATGACTCCTTCATGCTTGCGCTTGTGCCGCTTTATGTTTCTCTTCATTTGTTTAGTCCCACAAATCTCACACTGGGTATGTTGGTGACAAAATTGAACATGAGCTTTAAGACATTCAACATTTGTGAACATCTTGAAACAACCGGGCTCACAACAAACAACCTCTGTGCAATCCAATTTAACTGTTGAATGACAATTAACAGTATAAGAAACAAAAAAGATGGAAGCAAAACTGCTACAAGATTGAGAAGCATATATTTGGATGGCACTAAGTTGGAGATTATAGGCCTATTAGGCCTGTTGGAGCTTTAACAATGGAGCAGCAAAGCTTTTCAAAGAAGCACCTATAGCTTATTCACTACAACCTACTCTATAGGCTGCAGATGCAGTAAATTCAAGTTAAATTTCTGTTGATAGGGCCCAAAAGCTCATTTGAACATCTGGCCCCAGAAAGCTCTAGACTTCAGGAGCCATAACCTTTGGCTTTTGAAATTCTCCACCTTTTCCATTGTAGAAACTGTTCCAGAAGCCAGGGCAAATAGGCGCTAAAGACCATGCCTAGAAAATAAGGGAGAGGAAACGAAATAAAGAAAACAAAGTAATCTACGTTTTTGCGCCCAACAAAGGCAATTCGGTTAACTAAAGTGACTTACCATGTGTGTCCTCATGCTTCCTCAACTTTGAAGCATACTTGAAAGTCTTCCCACAGTCCTTGCAAGCATACTGCTTCTTGTTTTCACATGGAGACCCATCTTCATGTTGTTCTTTCACATGTCTCTGCATGTTAGCTTTAATATTAAACCTACGATCACAACCTACAATAGTGCATGCAAATAGTTTTCCCTCATGTGTATGCACATGCCGGGTCAAATGGTCCTTCCTTCTGTAGCTTTGGCGGCAGTCTTCAACTGGGCAAGAGAAGGGCCTCTAAAATATTCGGAAGATAACCAATCAGACTCGACGTATATAAAATAATCACAAACTTAAATTAATAAACCTGAACATCATAATGCAAATAAGCCAAAAACAAAATCCTATAAATCAAGAAATATAAGATACAACTTCCCTAGCATAAAATATTTCCATAACTATAACCAAAAATATTGCTGACTAAGGAAAAATAGCATTGCAACGATCCAATTGATACAACACGAAAATAAATATTTAGCACGATCAGAAGCAAACCTTACACAAAGCGCGTGATGGAGGCCTCTTGATGGAGCTTCACAGGAGGTTATCCCATCCTGGTACTAGTCCATTCAAGATGAAATTTGGCGCCTCGTCACATTTTGGAGTTCTTTAGATGGGATCCAATGCTTCACGCAATATCGAGGTCATCGACATTATAAATGTTTTAACATTTAAAGCCTGCAAAACCACTTTCTATTCAGCTTTCTGATAATAAGTAGTGGGTATGCTTGAATGCCTTCTATATTTCTCTGACTACAAGATCATACAATTGGATACCTGAGATCACCGAGTGTACTATGGAAGAAAAATGCAACTACCATATTGATAAAATGATGTAACCAGAATTCTGCACAATATATCTACATAAAACAGCAAATAGCAATGTAGCATATACACATAAGATGAAGGACGGAACATCCCAAATTCTTGAAAAACCACATATATCATATTATTGTGCGCCCTGGCAAAAAGAAATTGCTATGCATATATTTCAATCAGCAATTGAGGCATCTTATGTTAATTACATCCAAATGATTACATCTTCTCGTTAGTGAACAAAGCACTCATGTTACCCTGTATTCCATTAATAATTACTGAACCGAAACTCCTTGTTTAATTGTCCACTCCCAAGGTTATCAAAAAGATAGAAGATGATATACGAGGAAATAACTTTATTGCAAAAAAACACTCAACCAGACAGCAGTTGATACCTCAAGGGAATGGCTTTGCATATGCTGTTTTAGATGAGCTGGTTTCTGGAAACTTGCGCCACATTCCTCGCAAGAATGAGAAACGTCCTTTCTCGGCATATTTTCCTCGCTGTCCTCGCATATTTGTGAACCCTTATATTCATCCTTAAATACATAAAGAACAGAAACTTGAAAGATCAGCAATCACATTTTCCTTCGATTGGTCATACATAGATACAGAGCGTGTGAGAAAATATACAGAGCCCATTAATTTAACATTTTGACATCAAAATCATATTAGTTAAATCCTCTTAGATGCAGCTATTTCATTTCCATTGTAAAATAATATAATTTGTCCACACTTGATTGAGTGAATGCAAGATGATTTAACCAATAATATAAGCATTTATGCATTGCTATGAAAACTAGGAAGGATGATGCATCTCACCCCATTGTTTAATCAAACTCCATTAGTAATATTCAAATAACCAATGAATCACTAAACAATTTATTAATGAAACATTAGATTCAGTAGTAACAAAGTACAGCATACATCAAAGATACTTATTATACCTTGTGATGCGCAAGGATGTGGGATCGGATGAGAGACTTCTTCGACCTAATAATCCCACAAAATTCACAGCTGTAGCGCCTTATATCCCTAAAAAAAGGTTGCTTTTTTGCACAACCTTCACTCTCAACTTCGCCTTCCGAGGCATCAGATTCCAAGCACGCCATCTAATGCAAAATACATCATATTCAAAACGATAAAACAATAATAACAACAATACCTATAAACAATCAAAGTCTAGCTAAATAGCTAGCAATCGAACGACAAAATCGTGCACAATTAACAGATGAACCAAAAATTATATGTAAATTGATGAAATTGAGCACAGGGAACCTCTATAATGGAGTTAAAATAAAAAATTTGAACGAAAAAGGCAAAAAAGAGGGGATCTGAGAGAAAAACCCATATACAAAATTGCAATTAAACGCTTACAATGAGTTATAATGAGTTCGACTAGAGGATTCTTCGCGAAAACGGCGAAAGAGAGCGGGGTCGGCGAGGTTGCGAAAAACCCTAGCAATCTGTGAGAGGGGAGGTGCAAGGGTTTATATAGTGAGGTGGAAAAAGGTCGGGTTCGTGTCGATAACGGCGAACGGGTCGGGTTTGTGTTTTCTCGAACCCAACAACTGAAACTGAAATCCCAAATAGAAATTAAAATTCATTAATTTTGAAAATACGAATTTTATAATTGTGCCCTTCAAAAATAGAAATTAAAACTAAGAGAGATTAAAGGAAATAAGAAAAACGATATTTTAAATAAAATTTAAAATCTAGATGTTAATCGCTAAAAATAAAAAGAGTTAGCGTAAATATCTTAAATCTTGAGTTGTTAGATTCAGATCAAAATGTTTAAACATATGTATATATACTACATAATTTTTGGCACGTTCAGATTTTTTTTTTTGTGTGTGTGGATTTAATTTTGAATTTAGTCAGACCGAATAAAAACCAACTCAATATGTTTTCAGTTCCAAAAATCATTCCCATGTATCTTCAAGTTTGTTATAAGCCTTGAGAAGCAAAAATTTCAAATTCTAAGTTGTAAAATTTCACCTAATTATAAAGAAGAAATTTTTTCCTTTAATTTTGAAAGTTTCTACTTATTATCGGTGACAAGGAGATATGACAAAAAAAATTAATAATAATAATAAAAAAATCTATACAATTGACTCGGGTCCGTTTAGACATTGCATATCACACACACCCCAACACCTCTTCTTTTTTTTTTCCCCCAATTAGTACCCTCACAACTTCATATATTGCTCACATAAAACCCTCTATTAAATTACTGTAAATTCGAAAAAATATTTATTGTTAAAATGTTCAAATTCAAGCCAACCAAACAAAAATAACGCAAGATAAAAATAAATAACTAAAGGGGAAAAAAGAAAAGCCTATGTAGCCAATGACCTACAGGAGAACAGAGCTCAATTTGCTGAAAGCTAAAAACTCTCTTCTTTTTCAAGATTCTCAATAAAGCATGAAAACAGAATTTCATTCATTACGCCATAAAATTTAAGACACTGATAATCTTCTGATGATTATCCAGGCGGGGGCGGCTCAACTCTTTCAGGTGCGAAAAGCATGGCAGTCGCTGCCAAGTAAATCACCGCATCACGGACTCTTTTACGAAGGATCGACCTCCCGAACTGCAGTACAGGGTCACGAAAGGAGAAACAGAGAACGTAAAGTTGTGTTAGAAGAATGCGAACAACAATCAATGAGCAACTAAGGCCGAAATCAAATCTTACGAGTACTCGAGGTGGATATTCAAAAACCGAGGGTTCTCCTTGCTCTGAGATAATGTTATAGAGCCTTCTATTATTTGGTCTTGCTTCACCTCTATGGGATCGTAAAAGTAGAGGATGGTCTGCGAAGTAAAGCATCATTAGTTTTTATAGCGGGCAACCTAGCGGACATTATTCTTAAGATTTTAATGGGTAAAGGTAAAAGTTCAAATACCTGTTGCCAATGTGTCGGAGGATCCTCGGGTGCCGTTGACAGCACAATCGTGTCGCTAGACCTCGATTGTCTCTTCCTCTGCGTAGAAGCACCGTGTGAGTACAAATCGGAGGATGAGCTGCCGGAAAGGGAACTTGAATAGTGGTTGGAAGGATATAGCACTGGCCCATTAAACTCGACGTCGAACCAAAAACCAAATCCATGGAGAGGAGCTTCAGAAAAAAGAAGAAAAAAGGAGTAAGCTTTCTATTTCCAGTGAATTTGATCTTTTTCCTCAGAAAAAGGGTCATCGAAACCAAGCACTTGATCACAAAATTTTGCCTCAGGCTTGGTTACGTTTTTCACTATAAAACAATAATGAATGCATATTTCATTAACAAAATGTTAAAAACTTAAGAATGTATAACAAGATATTGACACATATAAGTCATGTTTTGTACAAATCCAAACTGAAATGTGGCATGTGGCTCTGTGTAAAGAGGAAAGAAATTACATTTTGTACAAATCCAAACTAAAATGTGGGATGTGGCTCTGCATAAAGAGGTTTACCTCGCATCATTGATGCAAATCTATATCTTGCAGTGACAGATTCAAGCTCCCGAGCTGTGACGGTATAGCAATCAACATATTTAATCTGTTTACAGCAACCAACGGAATTACTTATGAATATACAGACCAACCAATGAAAATGTAAAAGGTATATAAAACAGCTATATAGTTTGGATGATATCTTAGTTTAAGTATCACAGTTAACCTAAATTGGCATTTCTGACAGCAAGACCATGTTGTTTTCTTTCGATTCCTACATTCTTTCAAAATGACGAAGTATCGACAAGGAATAATGCTGATCGAGCTCATCATATTTACTCATTGTAAGTGTTACCAGCGAATTTAAGATACTGATGGTCATGGTTGAAGTACTATTCCAATCACTATTTTTGGTTTCCACAGAAATGTTTTAAAGCATCTACGATTAAATTTCATCTACTAACAAAATCCAGAATGAAAATTAAACAAAAAATAACAGTGCTAGTCAGATGTTATGGTATATAAGGGAAATAAGCCTCAGAAAGAACAGTATAGTGGCATTTTTCCGGAATAATTGGAATATCTATATTGTAGCTTTTCTTTAGTTACCATGAGCTCTCAGAAAACCAATTTATTTACCTAGGTCCGTTGTGCCATTCCCATCCATCAATGGCATAAAGTTAAAAAAAAAAAAAAAAAAACTCGTTAAGTTAAAGACATTTACATCTTGATGAGCTTATTCAAATGTGTATATACATCATCTAGGCTCAAGCTGATTCTAATACACCGTATATGTCTAAGTACTAAAATGCATTATGAATATCTACATACATCTGCTAGCTGATTATATAACCAACTTGGTGTTGGCTTTCCATTTTAAGCATTTCACTCTTTACTGCTATCTGAAATGCTTTGTGGTGCAATAATAACTCATTCTGAATCAATCTAACACACAATGAACAATAAAACTTAGTAGATAATTCAGTAATTTTTTACTAAAAAATGTGCATCAAGAATATTGTCCACACACGAACATGAGTAGAAAATTTTAATTTTCGAAAGTCAGAATGAACTGGCAGATGCAAATTCGACAAGAAGTTTCAAATATTAAATGGATAATGGCTTGGCAAACTGATTATCGGACAGAACTTCTTTCTTTGTTTTCTGAGAGAGAGGGAATGATAATAAAATCTCGATGCTAAGAGACAAGAATTAAAAGAAGTTGACCGTACGATGAGCTATAAGTAGCAAAGTAGCATACGAAGGAAGGACTTACCACAAATGGCCATGTTAAAACATTCTCTCCACTAACTGTTTCAATCATGGGCTCTTCAAATGAACACTGCTTTGCAAGTGGCAACAGTGCAGACACTGCATTCATTTAGAGAAAAGGTGTTATTTCAATTCGACCAATTGGTCTGCATATTGGTCCAATTAGACTATATCTATTCTGGGTGCCAATAGTCCTAATCATAGTTACATACTTTCAACTTCATAAATCATAATAAACCTTCAATCTCATAATTAGAGCTCTGATCATGAACCGTCATCTAATAGATGAACATTGCAACAACCACATAATTGTCATACAAAGCTGAAGGTAACTATCTATGAATAGTACCTATAACTGTTCACTTACTATTGATCCCATATACATCACGCCAGAAATCAATACTATCTTGATACCTCTCAGTATTGGTGATCGGTGCCATGTATAGCTGCAGAACAAAGAGAATCTCACATGAATTCGACAAACAATCTAAAATATAGTGGTATTAAATTAATCTGATTAAATAAAAAAATTTGCATAAAGAGCCACCTCTTGCTGACAGTGACCATATATGATCATCTATTACCCATTATTATAGTAAAAGAAGACACTACAACATTTCAGTGAAAAGAACAGTTAGTACAAGAAAATTGTTGAAACCATAATGCTGAACTGAAATCTTACTGTGGCATGAGAAGGCAGGATAAGTCCCCCAGGCTTAAGCCACTTATCCCTGGCAAATATAACACTTCCCAGCATACTCTGAAAAGAAACTGTACCATGAGAAACCTACAAAGGGAGATTGCAATGAACTATAAAGATATTTATAATATCAGTATACGCACCTCATAAAGAAGCATATAACCCATCCATTCAGAAATTATAACATCCACCTTCTCCTCAATTTCAACATCCTGCATTTGTCAATTTAAGTATTTAACAGAAGTTGGAAATGATTTAAATAGCAGACCCCACAGAAAGAGTTAAATCAAAGACCACTATCATATCAGCTGTCTCAGAGTAAATACAAAGGTTTGAACAAAAAGGTCATTGGTCCTTGAAATCTTACTCCCTTAGCTAACTGGGAATTCAAAATTTGCAAAAGAAAATGTCATAAAATAGATATAATAATACTTTCAAAAATATGCTATACAGTTCAGCACAATAAGACTCCTTGGAAAGATACAAAGGTTTGAATTAAAGCAGAACTGTTAAAAACACAATAATAAAACATATTTCATTCATGAATAAAGCATGGAGAGAGGTACGGCAAAGCGTTACCTCCACTCGTCCATGGAGTACAATGACCCTGTCAGATAGACCATTTTCTTTCACAACTTCATTAGCCTGAATTAGAAAATAAATAAAACCAAACCATTCTATTTTCAACAGCTCTTCAATATTTATAACCTAAAATAAACATAACGTGTAAATGCCAGAAATCAGAATTAGCAAGAAAGGAGGATAGTGCTGGAACTATTTGTCAGGTGATTAAGAGTCTTAATAAGCAGTCATAAAGAGGTAAACTGATTCTTTCTCATTAAAATGCACAAAGAATCATGGAAAAGGAAAGTAATATATGTATACCAATTAAAAAGGTTAGTTGACAAATTGACGATAGATAATGAATCGAAGCTGCTCCCATGCTTTTCCAGTAACGAAAAAGAAGAATTGCATGTGAAATTTTTGCCAAGCCAAGGAGCTCAAAATATTATTTGCTACTTTGAATGCAACTATTAAAGCTTTGCAACAAAGATATCTTATCATGATCAAAGATCTTTTAGAACACAAATATACTGTAATCAGATAGAGTGATCAGTCTAGGACAGTTCCTAAGCAAAGTGAACAGTACATGTATAATAATTAATCTAACAAAAGAATAATCGACAAAATGAAGCAACACCGAGTATTGAAGAACATAAGAAGCAAAAAAGCAACAGCCAAAAGTATCATTGCAAAAACAAGAATATACCTGTACAGCAATCTCACTGGCTTCTATTGCATATACCTAAAAGATTGAGTAATTAGAAAGGAGGATAAATCCTGCTGATAAAAGGTAGCAATATTGAAATAAAGAGACATTTTCCGAAATAGGAGCTATAGAAACTTGCAAAATAATCAAATCCCACAATGCAAAAGAATGGCACAATGTAATTGCAAGCATCATTATAAATTTCCATAAGCAACATCCATAAACACATCTAGTCATTCATGGTTATACCAGGAATACAGTTCAATGGAAACTTCAGCGGTCAGCCAAATTATAACTTTGGGTTAACTACAAGTATACCATCATTTTTGTGATTAGAAAAATTCATATTACTGAAATGCCAGTATCACTAGGATTTTGGGTTAAAACAGTCCACACATTACTTATATCTAAGCACCACATGAACAATCGCTGTTCTTTACTTCAAGCACTGATGCTCTTTACGAATTTAGGGAACATGAGTGCAGGTTATGCCTTACCCGCCTAGCACCGGCTTGAGCACAGAATATAGAGAGGATGCCTGTTCCACAGCCAACATCCATGACAACCTACCATTGAAATTTACCGCACTGAGATCAAGAATAACCAATGCAATACCTCTGTTCATTCATCACTTTAACACTAAAACTTTACAGATGGTGCAGATAATATTACTTTGCCTGCAATAAAATTCTGATGACGCATGATCGCCGCCCTGTACGTATCCGTCCGCACATGATCCTGCCAATTATAAAGGATATGCTCATGTTGCCATTGCACTCAGTAGTTTCTACATAGTTTCTGCTTCATTCATGGTAGACCATGACACAACAGGGGGAATATGACACTAACCGATCCTATGACACATTCACACTATCAAATCCACCTTAGAAACTTTAAAACCCGAGTAATAAGACAATGCTTAGGATCATACCTTGATCATCTCCTCATGGATCGCGACATGCGAGTACGATTGGAAGTAGGCGCGATCGTACTCCCCCCACTGCGACTCCGCAACCCTATCCCCATCGGTATACGACGCGGTGGAGACGCTCGAGGAGGAGGGCTCGTACGAGCAAACCCTAAAGGGCCCGCCGCCCCCGCCGCGGCGGTGGTCCCTCGCCCTTCTCGAGCCGAGCCTCGGCCTCCGCCGCCCATAGCCGGAGTAGCCATTGCTGTGCCCCGAGCCCCCTGAGAGCATCGCCCTGGGAGGAGGAGGAAGAGAGAGAGAGGGAGAGAGAGAGAGAGAGAGGAGAGGAGAGGAGAGGGGGGCGAAGAGAGCGTTTCGCGTGTGTGCGCGCGTGTGTTTTAGGTGGTTTTGGGTTTTTGGATCTCTTTCTCTTTGTTTTTGTTTCGTTTCGTTTCGTTTTCCAGCGGGTAAAATTGCAAGGAGAGCCCTTAATTACAGGCATTTCTGAATTGGCTACCTATATTTATTTTTTTATTTTTTAAATCTATTAATTTTGGTCAAACAAATTGTGAGTTTTATCAAACTTAATATAAGTAACAACTGATAACTAATAAAGCCTTTAAATTTTTTTACTTTTTGATTAAAATAAAGCTCATAGGTCTATTTCGGAAACGACCTTAGTTGAGGGGGTCTCCATACATTTTCCACCAATCCGAGGGGGAAGCGCCGAACGGGGTTTTGGGCTGTGTGGCCTTTTCCGTTCCGTTCTGTGGGACAACGGGGCCTTTCTCGTTCCATCTCTCGCTTGTTGGGCCATTCAAAAAATGGGCTCCAATAAGGCCCAATACAAGCCTTGGACTTGGCCGTGAGTTTAGGGTAGGGCTCGGACATTTTTGACCCGATAATAGTGGCCCGGTCCGATCCATTTTGTAGGGTGGAGTTTGTAAAATCCAATTAAATATTCAAAATTTAAGAAAAAGTTAATTTTTTTAAAAAAAAAAACATTATAAACTATTTACCTATTTCAATAAACTATGTAGCCCCAAACCCTCGCGTGCGTGTTTGAAAAATAGGGCTTAAACCCCCGACTTCTTGGGTTCTAAATATAAGTAAAAAAAACAAAAATAATTTTTGTCTCTCTCTAAGTCAAATGCTTGTTTACAAACCATTTCTAGGTCCTTGTAACACTCATCTAAATTCAAATAATTCTCTAATAAAGTTGGCCCCCACACATAATAATATTTTGGTGTCTCTTTTTCTTTCTTTTTTTTCTTTTTTTTGAGAGATAGAAGACGCTACCCGTTTATTACATTTAAATAAACTTTGTAAATATGAATCAACTAATTTTATTGGTGTTATCTGCTATCCTAGCACTTCAATAATCTTAATAACTCATTACCAAAATAAATTTAATTAGTTAATAGCTAAATAGTTGATAGAGCTATGGTGTCTCTTTTTCTTAAATGAGGAAACAGTTAAATGTTATAGCCTTTCTCTTATTGGATGGGGAGAAGAGATAGAGGATAGGATGAGTAAACAGAAAGTATGGGCTCAAGTTGGCATGTAGTGGACAAATTTCTTTTGGAGTGTACCCTGCATCTAGACACTGGATACAGGGTGTGTACATTACATGATCTTATATAGGCTTTGATTAAAGCTACTCCACCTTGAAACTGCATACAGTGTTTGTGCACATGAAATAAATGAAAATATGTGACAAGCATAAATAATAACCATGGAGAAATAAAAGAAAATTACTATTTAATTTATACACTCAAAATAAACTATACATCTTACACTCTTTGCATGCTAGGGTTTTAAAAACTTCTATTTTATTTATAAGTGAAAAAAACTTAATAAGACATGTTAAAAAAAAATTTATAATCACTATCAAATATCACCTAGTTTGAATTTTTAGAACATTATTAATAAAATTCGACGGTATCGAAGGGTAGGTATGAGTGAGACATATACGAAGTTATCGTATTTATAGAACAAGCTAATTGGTTTGTTTATTTTTTTAAAAAATGAGCTGAGCTAAAATTGAGAAACAAATTTCGAATTTGAAATTTTGAGTATCCAAAATTAAGATTTTGACTAACTGCGCTAAGTACAATTGGTTCATTTTAATTAATTAATAATTGTAATTAGAGTGATCAGTGAACTAGAAGGGCAAAGAGCTTATTTTCTTATTTCCTTTTATTTTTTTTTCCATTGCGTTGACCAGTGGATTGACCACCTGTGATTTGCTCCAACTAGTGAGGAGTTATAATTTATTTTTGTTTTCACTTTTTTGTGTACTTAACTACTTATGGACAACATGTTGACAATGTAAAAGCATAAATAATTAACTTGATATGAATTAATTAAAAATAATAATTATATTACGGGTGTTAATAGTTAATTCATTAGTAATTTATTTCTTAAAAATTATTATTGTAAAATTGAATTTTTGAATTGGGAAAAATTTATCCAACACAAATATTGTGTTTTTGCGTTGTGAATTATTTGTTTTATGTAATTCCCAAGTTATTCCTAACCCAAAATTAACCCCACTTAATTTTTTTTTCATTTATTAATCCGGTCAAAATAATTAATCGTCCTTGTTGGGGAATTGGACCCCATTTCCCCATTTATATATTTATTTAATTTGACAATTTCTTTTAATGGGTTTTCGCACTTCTCTTTTTGGAAACTTTTTCTCCTCTATCCAATTCCATTTTAGGCAATGAAAAGTACAATCTCACAGTGGGATTGTGCGCAATATATTTGGTAAAATTGGGTAATAAATTTTGGGGTTTTTACTAAAGTAATTTTTTGTTTTGTTGTAAATTTATTTGTGAGGTTGAAAGGGACGTGAAAAAAGATGTTTGTTTTGGTGTTGCAATCAACATTTTGGATTTATATACTTTGATGGATTGCTACGAAGTTGAAAAAGGAAAAAAGAAAAAAGAAAAGTAGGCGGAGTTTGCAATCAAAGCTAATTATAAATGTATCTCAATGATTGGAGAAGTGGGTGTTTTTTTTATTGTATAATGATTATTGTTTTTAGAAATATTTGATGGGAAAAAGGGGTAAAAAAAATTGGATTTTGACTTGGTTGTAGATCTCTCTCTCTCTCTCTCTCTCTCTCTCTCTCTCTCTCCGAGTTTTTGTTTACTTCAGAGTTCACTGTCAAAAAAATTTAAAAAAAAAAGAGGAAAAAAGAAAGCTTGATATTTTTGGGTTCTTAAAATCTCTTATCCTGTTGTTGTGTTCCTTTGCTGGGGACCCTGCTCACTTTTTACCCATTTTGAGCTCCAAAAACCCTAATTCCCCACTTGTTTTCTCCATTTCCAGGTATGGGTAATCTCTTCTTGTTCTTTGTTTTGCGTTTTGGGATGTATTATTTGGTGGATTCAATCATTGGCCTATAGTTTTTTTAAATTTGATTTTTTTTTTTTTTTATAACTTCTCTAGAAACCCCCAATTTGTTTGTGTTCTTATTTGCCCCCTGTTGTTGTTCTAGGGCCTAATTTGGGCGCAAAATTGTATCTTGGCTTTTTGCGGCACAGTTGAGCTATACAAATCCTCTTTCACCTATCCTCTGACGCGTTTGTCGCTCACTTGCTCGTGAAAACATTACTTCGAACACCTTTTCTGCATGGTTTCCCAGCTATTTATGCCACTTGGTGAGTAACCCAGATCCGGATTTCTCCAAGTTTGAGACTTGGAGGTGTTTTCGACGTGAAAAATCTCATCTTGTGCCGCATAAGTTGTTGTTTTGCACACCTACTGTTTGATTATATGCCGCAAAGGTTTCGGTGAGCTAATATGGTGATGGAAGAATCGAGTAGCAGCTCTTCGTGGAGCAGGGAGCAGGAAAAGGCGTTTGAAAACGCCCTGGCGACTTTGCCGGAGGATTGTACCGACCGGTGGGAGAAAATTTTGGTGGCTGTCCCCGGGAAAACCCTAGAGGATGTAAAGCTTCACTTTGAGATCTTAGTCGATGACATCAGCAGCATCGAGTCGGGCCGCGTTCCCTTGCCGTCTTATGCTTCGTCTTCAGAAGGTGGCGACCATGCGAATGAAGGAAGCAGTGGGAAAAAGGGCGGGAACTCGCACGGTGATTCTGGTCATGGTGGGAAGGGTTCGAGATCGGACCAAGAGCGCCGTAAAGGGATAGCCTGGACTGAGGATGAGCACAGGTGAGCTTAAACCCTCGTGTTAATATTTCTTACTTAAAATATGGAAAAGAAAAAAACGTTAGTGGCATTAGAATTCTAATTTTGTTAAAGAATTTACTGTTGCACTTGCTTATTGGGAGATTGGTGTCTCAACATTCTTAATTAGTTACATATTTGTCTGCGAATAATAGATGCTAGTGCTCACCGTGTAGATCTTAAGTTATTTGGTAGTATTAACTTGCACCAAGCCAGTTACCCGTGGAGAACTTTGTTCTCAAATAAAAGTTCTTTTAGGTGTTTTGACTGCTCCGTATTTCATTCTAGATGATTTCGGGTGCTAAAAGGACTTTACCATGCCTAAATGATACCCGGTTCTAAATGGCCGTTACGAGGCCTTTCTTTCTTTGAACTGTCACTTCATTCTCCATTTTTTCTGCGAAGGCTGACTAATTACTCGTTAGCAGCTTAATTCTTCACTGTGGCTATGCAATTTCCAGAAGGCTGACTAATTACTCGTTTTAGCAACTTATTGAGAATTACTTGCGCTAGCGTCAATTCTAATTCCAAGTTGGAGTTTCCTTTTTCTCTTTTGGGCAAAAATATTTGAGAGATTCTGTTCCTTTTCAGAATATGTTGGGATCTACATTATTTTCAGTCGTAGGTCAAATTTATTGTTTCTTCATCTTATCCATTTTAAGAAATTGAAATTGTCAAAATAATTGAAAAGTCTCTGTACTCCATAGAACATTTGAATATTACACTTTCTATGATTTTGGCCTAAATGGGTCCCGCAGGAAATAGACACAATCTCTTATGTTGCAGATATCAAGTGTTTAATGCTTTGAAAATTAGATTGGCATACTGGTGCATCCGTCTTTCTCTGCCTTGCTCAGTAACTTGAAGGGTATTCAGAAACAAAACATTAATGGTCTCTTGATGCAAAATTACAGATTTAGTGATAGTTCTTTATGCTAAGTTGTTTTGTATCTCTTATAGTTGTTTTCATAATAAATCAGATAGTCAGGCTTCGAACTTGTTAATTCCTAAGGCCATGATATCCTCTTCTCAGTATGAAGTTCGTCCTTCAAGTAATTAGAAGGGAATCCATTGGCTGTTGTGTTGAATTTCCACTTTTGCCACCCTATCTTGTCAACATTCTTCATGATGTTCCATGAACCAGATATATCGTGTATTCTCTGACATAGTGTTTTATAGTTTTCACTTGAGTAACACCTTCTTACATTATTTTACATCGTTGGGCATACGAAGTACAACGACAATGAGTTTTTTTTTGGGGGGGGGGAGCGGGGGTGGCAGAGAATTTGCAAATGAGTTCTAAGATCTAAAAAAGAAATGCTATCTTACAATCTCTGAATTTGCTAGAATCAAGATAGTTCTAATCCAAGGATGGTCATACTCAAGGAAGATTAGTTTATTCAGACAAAAGAAGGAATTGGTTTATTAAAAAGGAGTCCTTCCTCATGAAATGTTATCTTGATTTTTTTATTTTTTTGCCTCGATGGTGCATTGGTGAAATGTTCTTTTATCTGCTGGTTACTAGGAATTTGGTTTAATCTAGACTATGGTAGAAGTTGTAGCTAGAGAAGCAGGTTCTGGTTCTTATCTATCTAGGTGCGTAGGTTTTTTCTTTTCGCCATCTGATTATATGCAAAAGAATGCATCCCAAATTTCTATTTCTCGAACATTTTCAAGTCAACGTACACGGCAGCGCGACAAAGTTTGTGTAATGTACGTATGTGTTCACATATGTATATATGCATATACTTGCATAGATATGTTTGCAAAGTGGAAATTTATCATAATTACAGAAAGTTCCGTACTGCAAATGAATGAGAAAGCCTCTTACTAGATTTAAAACCCTGGGGAAAAATGAATGTTGTTATAAGATGACAACTAGAAATTTAATCTAGCCATCGTCATGTGAGAATTGTTTGTTTATTTTTCGCATCTTTGTTCTATTTCTACCTATTCTTCTTCTCCTCTGCACTTCAGGACTATGTCATTGCTGGTGTTTTCATTTGTTGGACATCATTTATAACAATTAACTGGGGGCAACAAGATATGGCAAGTTGGAAATCATTTATAACAATTAACTGGGTGCAACATTGTATGGCTAAGTACTTGGGGAACTGATTTAAAAAAAAAAAAAACCTTGTCTGTTCTATCATGTGAATGGAACTGCCCTATGTCTTTGAATTTGCGCAACGTATGCTGTGATTATCCATAGGCTGTTATAAGATGTGCTTTTGTTTGACTTGAATTTGTTACTGGCTGAAGAAAAAGGGTTTTGTTTTCTGACTTTTGCTTTTTCTGATTTCTAGTAATGGATAACAAAACTTGTTTTAGTCGAGGACTATCATCGCTATCATTTACGTCCTCTCTTGCCTGATTTCTATCCTGCAGATTATTTCTTCTGGGGCTCGATAAATACGGCAAAGGCGATTGGAGGAGCATTTCGCGAAACTTCGTAATATCTAGGACACCCACGCAAGTGGCCAGCCACGCTCAGAAGTACTTTATTCGCCTGAACTCGATGAACAAAGACAGGAGGCGATCAAGCATCCATGACATAACCAATGTGAGCAATGGAGACGCATCGACTCCTCCGGGACCTATCACCGGTCAAACAAATGGTCAAATTGTGAACTCCGCGAAAAATTCGAAGCAATCCTCTCAGCCACCTGGCGGGCCCCCCGGAGTCAATGTGTATGGTACAACAATAGGGCAGCCGGTGGGGGGCCCCATAGTATCTGCGGTAGGAACTCTGGTTACTCTTCCCGTTCCTGTCGCAACCAATATGGCTTATGGGGTGCGGGCCGCAGTTGGCGGGGCTGTAGCCCCTGGTGCACCGGTGAACATGAATCCGATGAACTACCAGATGCCTCCTACGTCGAGTCACCGATGAGCAGCAGCAGCTCGACATTTTCGAACGCATCACAAGAGTCTCCTGCAGGACCTCTCTTCCTCGATGTATAATAAGCTGGATGCCCGAGATCAACTTTCTTGTACGCAGTCGGGTCTACGGCTTTCTCGATTTTGTGCGTCGTGTTTAATAAGACCGACAGATTCTTGTACATCTCATGTGCTTGTCGTGGGAGTAGAATAAGGTATCAGTAAGTCAAGTGAATCGCGGTTTCGTCACTCAAAACTGTTTATGTTGAATCACAGATGCTAGAATCTAAAATCTGATTGTGAGATTAAGATCGAAACCAATCAATTCAAACTCTCCTTTGTTACTTGTATCATCTATGAGCTAGCGCATTTCGCGCCGATAGATCCTGCGAGAGCGGAGCTAAACAGGCACTTACATTTCTTTCCCTTGCCTTTAATTTCATCCTATATGTATGTTGACACCTCAAGCTACAGTGGATTGCCTATTTGGCCTGAGACAATAACTAGAGCACACCTGCTTGTTTTAATGCTGTAATCTTGTTTGGTTTCAGATACAACGAATAGACTCAATTGCTTGACCAACTCTATATTTAGTTTGTGGGCTAATTTCTCTAATTAATTACTATAATTCATTCGTGCCTGTACCGGATGTATCTGTGCATATCATACACCTTATCCAATATTTAGTAATTTATATTTGTGATTTGTGACCGTGCAGTGTTTAAAACGAAGCATTACTTGATATTCAAACACATTTAAGTAAACACTAAGGCCTCGTTTGAGATTACGGAAAGATCGCGTTACATGCGGTGAGAAAGTATATTAGAAGATTACGCTATATTTTCTGCGGTCCCATCGAAGAACGCAGAAGCATATCTTTATATGCTTTTTTCCACAACTCTATTTTATCTAATAGCGTTAGATAGACCTGAATACCAAATTAAGCCCAAAAGGTGTAGGGTTTTAAAGTGCGGTGGCGCATGGTGCACCCGGTGCATGCATGCAAAGTTGGAAAAAATGTCCAATACGAACGACTTTGACCCAACTGCGCACTCAGAGACAGCAACCTCATATGCCCCCCAACCAAATCGCGCCACGTAGGGTCCGTACAGCTCACTACGGTGGGCCCCGCGTTTAAAGCGTCTCATGTGTGATGTATCCCCCTCCTCCTCCTCCGCACCATAATTAACCTGCGGAGAATTCGAAAAAGCCTCTTCCCATTTGCCCAAGTACCTCGCCGTTTCCGTGCTCCGACCCGTTCGTACAACTGCCACGTCATCAATGTAGCTAAGTACTTCCACGCGTCAGCTGTTCGAACGGTGAGAAGTACGTTTTGCTACAATTCGCTAAATAGCTGATCATCCTCAGGTGAAATTTCACAATAGCCCTCGCACACACTACTAATTATTCCCCCTCACTTCTCAAACTTTGTTCTTTAAAATATTAAAATTTCACTATATAGATTTTTTAAATCTTAAACTAATAAGAAATATAAACACAATCAATTAGATGGCACTGCTAAGATTCGGTAGAACTCTTTTTCTCATTCAACTTGCAAATGACGAGTACGTCCAGATCGACTTTCTATCAGATCAGAATGATAGTAAATTAGTACATGCATGTCGACGTGTATGAAAGCTATTTTTGAGTTTTCTACGAAGAATCTCCTATCGATTATTTACGAGGCAATTCGAACACATACACGAATATGTCAAATTAAACCACTCTATATTAAATATATATATACATGAGAACTATATATACAGCAGAGCAACAATTTGAAGTTTGCGGAGCACATTGCAATTACATATTAGTATGAGGACCAATGGTGTAATTTAGCCTTCCATATAAGCTCTCCATTTCTCCCTCTCCCGTGTAGTAATGGTGTAAGTCTCGGAGAAAAACGGCTGGTGCGTTTACTCTCTCTCTCTCTCTCTCTCTCTCTCTCTCTAACCCTAGCTATTTTTTCCTTTTTTATTAAAAAAAACCTTCATATGTATACATATATGTATATATATCACCTTCTTCTACTACTATTGCATGTGTACAGGGTATCTTCTTCTTCTTCTTCTTCTTCTTCTTCTTCTTCTTCTTCTTCTTTGCTTTAAATCCTCATATATATATATATATATACACACACACAAATTTACTTGTTTAAGCCCTAACACTCTCCGTCTCCGTCGCCGATGGAGACGAAGGGATCGGGCGGAGGGTCCTCGCGGAAACCGGCTTCGGCGACGAGGGCTTCATGTAATAATACCATGGCCAAGGAAAGAGACGACCGCATAGAAAGGAGTGAGGGGTTGTTATGCGGCCACCTTCACCCTGCGCCCAGTGAGAACTTCTCTCTTCCCGCATCATCGCAGCTCATCCAATCAGGTCACAATTTTTTTCCCAAAACATTAATTTTTTTACAAATTTTAATTAATTATATATATATAGGAAAATTATCATATACGATGCGTACTCTCGATCGGATGTTACTAGTGCTTTAAGATTGTAGTTGAAAGTGCATGTAAGTGAGATCGTATCTGATACATTTTTTATTTTGTTTTCTTAAACCGCTTAGAAACTGCCACGTGACGTTTCGCGCTTTTTAAACTATGCATCTTGAGTGTAGATATTTGACTATATTCTTTTTGATATACCATGCCACTAAAAATGGCAAGGGTGCAATTGGGCTCACACACACACACACACACAAAAAAAACTGCTATATATATATATATATATATATATATATATATCAACTTGATTCTGATTTGAACATACCACATTTTGCATCTAATGTTAACTCAGATTAATTTTACTATTCATATACATAAAACAGCGTCGAATAAGTCGACGATCGATGTTTGTCGAGAGTGAGTGAGTGGTTGCTGTAATGCAGGTATTTCTATTCTAACAAATTCGCGATTCGTCGGTGTTTTTTTGTCGCGGCAGGTTGCTGTTTCTGCGAACAATCTCCTGGTAATGTCGAATGCCAAATTCCGTTAGCATTTTCGGCGGCAACTAAAGAATGGGGAACTGATCAGATGCTGAACAATACTAATGCATTTCATGCTTCATCACTTTACAATGGACTCTATTCAAACATCACTCCGAATCAGAATTCATGGACTGATCACATGAGAAATCCCTGTAGTACTCTCATAGAAAGCTGCTCTTCAATCAGCAGCAACAATCTTTATATGGAATCAGGTATCAAATTCTAAACGCGTTTAGATTTATCAGTTAGTTACTGTTTTATTAAAAATTTCATTTGAATTGGCATCTTTTTCTTATATAGTTTTGGATCTAACTGGATCTCAGAATAGAAGTGAATTTTCGGTGGGTGATCGAATTCTTTTCACTCAATTGCAATAATCAGTTTCTCAAATAACATAGTACTACTTAATTGATGCAACAGTGTAAATAGCAAGATCTTGAAGTCGTGATAATTTCGTCGTATACAGTCGATCTTCCTACAACATATATATAGCATTTCGCTTTTTAAGTAGTTAAGTTGTCAAAGAATGGCGAATAATGAAAAACATTTTGTAATTAATTTGCCACAAAGATTCTAATATTGATCATTGTATTTTTGGAAAATTTATAACACAAAGTGCTTGCGTATACCGCCAAAAGAGGTGTTTACTGCAATAGCAACTTATGCTTTTCTGATATAGAATGACAACATTTCTTAACTTACAGTAGGCATGCAACTTCTTCTGTGTTCAATTTTTTATTATTTTTTTTTAAAAAAAAGAGTATGCAACTTCTTTCTGTATAGTTTCATTTTATTGTGATGAACTATCTTGAAGCTTTCTGCATCAGATGTCAGGCCTGTCTCGCGGGCGCTGCCGACTTTTCCGCCGCTCTGTCCTGCATCAGAAAAAGGCATGCTTATGAATTTCTTCCAATATGAAGCTTCATATGCCAAGCAAAATAAGAATTCAGAGGTAATAGCACCAAATGAATCATCCGATTACAATCTTTGAATTCATCATTTATGCTTTGCATATCAATTCTTAAACATAGAGCTGCTTTTCAGGAGCCCCTGAGAAGTATGAGCTGCAGAGTAGTCCAGTCCAAAGCATGCGAAGAGCTGCGAACTCATCAAATTAATGGCCTTCCAATTTCGCACAATTCTATGGGAAAGCGCGATGATGTATGAGACATGCTTACTTTGTGCCGCATGATTGTTTTTTCAAGTTATTTGTTCTCATCGTCTTCTGACGCGAAAATGGAACTATTGATAAATTCATTTAGATCTCTAACATATAACCTTACATGGAGATTTTTAAGCATATGATCTCCATAAGATCCTGTTAGAAAACAAAAATCTCCAACTGATTCCGATTCCGAAAGAATGCGATTCAGCATGTAATTTTTTGATTAACCTCTTGTTCCTAAAAAACGATACGAACTAATAATTCTCCGATGCTATATTACGTGACCACCGTACTTGACATAGGCAAGTTTACATTTCTTCGACAAGTTTTGATTTTTCTTATGGGCCGGGTAATTTTAATTTTTTGAAAGGATTCAGCTGTGCATTATTTGGAGTTCCATCTATGGGGATAAGAGTAGCTTTTCATGTCATGATACAGTCAATGCTCATCAGGAACAAATATATTAATTCCTTTACTATGTTTTCTGTGATCTAGCTTAAGTTTGGAGGTAGTGAATTGCGACTACTTGTGCGCAAAGAGCTGACGAAGAGTGATGTCGGAACTGTCGGTAGAATAGTACTGCCCAAGGTAAAGTAGAACTGCATCTGTGCTTTGTAAATTTCTCGCTAACGAGACATTTTGATTCGAAAAAGATTGAAATTTGTGTCAGTTCTACTGATTATCATCTTGGAGCGGAACCTGCCGAGAATTATCTAACTACAATACAATGTGCAAAGATGAGCAATTTGATTCACTAATTTGAAATTATAAATTAACTTCACTTTACAGAAGGAAGCAGAAGCTAATCTTCCTCCCTTGATTGAAAGAGATGGAGTAATGCTGCTCATGAATGATCTTACACTTCCTGTTGCATGGAAATTCAAGTATAGGCAAGTTTTTGTACTACTACTGTAGAGAACATAAGAAGCCTCTATTATTATTATCATTATTAATTTTCGATATAATACTAAGTTACATTACTTTCAGGTTCTGGCCAAACAACAGAAGCAGAATGTATATTCTGGAAGCTACTGGTATGCATTAATTGGATGCATTTTCAGTATTTATTACGTCGTACGTGATGTTCGAATATCGCCTTCGCTGCAGGTGATTTCGTGAAGGCGCATTGTCTTCAATCGGGCGACGTTTTCATCGTCTACAGAAGCTCAGCGTCGGGGAATTACGTAAGTTTACGCCCTTCTCTTTTATGTTCAGATAAAATTTGTCACACTGGAGCAAAATATGTGATATGATAAACTGAACAATATTGGAGGAATGTTTGTTCTAATTAAGATTGTTTTTTTTTTTCTGAAGATTGTTACAGGAGAGAAGAGAGCTCGTGAATGTTCGGCATCTGCGAACACATTCAAGAAGGAATGCAGCAAAATCGGAGATTGCGAGTCTCCAGCATCGACAACAACTTAAAAGATAGAGGGCGAAAACTTTCGATTCATAGCGAATTGTGATCAATCAAATATAACCAAAATTGATACCTTAAAGATTAGCTCATACTGGAAAGAGAATTGAAAGAAAAACTTAACTAGATTTTCATACTTTTTCGATCTTTAGCAGAGATTGGAATAGAGTAATTTTCCTTCTAAAGCTTCTTCTTCAAAGTATAATACAATGATGGTCGAGTTTTTTTGGGGTCAAACTAACAATTATGCATTTGAGAAAGTGTACCATTCAAAATTTCCAACGTTCACTTCATACTTTAAGGACGATTGGTTTTATTTTTATTTTATTTTATTTTTTACATAGATGCCTATCATGAACATGAGTTAATTATTCCTCTAAAATCTATACTGGGAATCTCTAATAGAGTTTTTCCTTTAAGCATCGATTAGAATTGCAGAGAGATTACATTACGTGCGATGAGAAACTAGAATGAAAAAGATATAATGTTTATTCCGTATATCGCAATAAATTAGTTACGATGTATTTTTTATGACCTCACGGAATAATACAGAAGTATATTGTATTATTATTTTACTTATTAGCAATCGATGGGACTCAATATCCTAAACTAAAATTAGGTTGGTGCAAACCTATAAAAGGCCATGATTACAATCCAAACCATAGTTGGTGGTCTATCTCTATTATATTGGATATAATAATATAGCAGGTTGGTAGTTTCTCTTTTTTTTTTCTTGTTTTTTTTTTCTTTAAAATAAAATTTTGCCACTATGCCTCACCACTTAAGTGGTCTTTTATTTAGCAGTAATCGTACGACATCACTATATCTTAAGTCAACCACATTCTTTATTTTGAGATAAAACACAACAAATTTTAGGCCTTTTTGCATAAAAAATTAAATTATTTTGGACTTTTGCAAAATCGGACCATCTTTTTTATTTTTACAGATTCGGTTCACTTTTCAGCAAACTCATCAAAATACCCTTATATATTTTTCTCTCTCCTTTTTTTTTTTTCTCTCCTTCTTTTTTTCTTTCTCTTCCTAGAAAGAGGTGGAGACAAGCGGAAGCAAAGGCGGAGGCCTCTCCTTCTACGCAGCGCCCACCCTCCTCATCGCCTCCTCCGACGAATCCATCTCTTCCTTTCGCTGCCTCTCCTTCTTCCATGACGACACCCCCTTCTACTGGCCGTCGCCGCTTCTCCTTCTCCCACGACGGCACTCCAACGACTCCGACTACTGCTTCTCAGGCCCCGGCGCCCCGCACCTCTCGCCTCTCGGCCTCCGCCCTCTCCTCCGCGCTCTACCCCTCCTATCGCCCCACCGACCCTCCTGCCCCTCCGCCTTCGCCCCCGCCTCCGTCCTCTCCGACGCCGACGACGTCCATTTGGCACGATCGCTGAAGAAAGCATATGATGCATTGCTTGTCACTCACCGCTGTACGATATTCAACACAACAGCAGAAGCTGAACCAAACACACTCTAAATAAATTACTCCGATAAATTAATTTCTGTTATTCTTTTTTTTTTGCTTTTTTGAACCTCTCATCTACATATTATATTATTATATATTATATTAATTTCGAAAACCCCAAGCAATGAATCAAACCATAATATCACATCTCATCTCACTTATGAGTCTTATGACCCATCACCTCCACCATAGTATATATGCACTAGCCATGATATCGTGGGGCCACAAAAATAGTGGCTACACCAATTCGCTAAAATTCGACGGCTAGGATTTGCTCACACAACACGCCAACCCCGCCCCCGAGCCCACGTTTTGGTTCGATCGCGACCTCGCCCACTCCGACCCCTCCGAACACCGCAAACGCGCGACAACCCTTTAAATTATAATTAATTCATTAATTAAATCGGAAAATATCACGCCACCTAATTATAAATAAACAATTGCATTTCGCAATACATTTTGATCATCAAATTTTAATTTATTATAATTTTTGAATTTAAATTTTTGAAAATTACTGTAATTAAAGAATCTAGTTTAGTTGGAAATCATGTATCGGTGTTAATGATTGATGGACCCGTCAATGTTAATACCAAGATGTTTAGTCAACTAAATTTGGATTGTACGATTTGATTACATTAATTCTAAAAATTTGAGCAAAAAATTATAATAAATTAAAGTTTGAGAATTTATTGTACGTGTTATGCGCCTCTTAGTTTGAGTACCAGACGAGCGGTTTACCCGTGTAAACAATGAAAAGTATACTACTACTGTACTGTACCGCATCACTTTCATCGTTGCGACACGTTAATATTTGATTAATTAAATTAGATCACGAGATTTTTAATTGTAACAATTTTAAAAATTTGAGCTATACTAATATAAGAATTTTGAGCCAGATAAAAAAGAACAAACCAATTCATCCTAGTTGGTACCTAAACTCTAAAAACTCTAATAGTTTGAGGATTAAAAGTGTAATTAAGTAGCCTTTATGCAATTTCATATGATTACAAAGGCAGGTACTGAGGTACCTAACAATGTTGTACATTAATTAATACACACTAGTTTTGGAGTTTTGTGGTTCTTATATATGGATTTAAATTCTTGGTATAAAAAAGAAAGAAAATTACCTTTATAACCAAGAATTAAGTGGCTAGAGCAGGGGTGTTACAATTTGTAATCTCAAAGCGACATAGAACAAACCAATTCATCCTTGTACTTATCCCCGAAGCAAATGCAGCCTTACAGAAACAAGTTATCAACTTTATCCGTTTGCAAGAATTTGTATTGATCAAATTTCAGAACAGTCGATGGCCGATCGGGAGCGATTTTTTTGTCGCGAGTTGCGACCACGTTCAAGTTGCGCAAGCCAGAGGCGAAGGCTGCGAAAGACCGCGAGGCGTGGACCCGAATGTGGGGACTCTTTGTTCCCTAACACACTCATCCTGGAGATGCCACTAACAAAAGAGAGAGAGAGTATCATGCTGGAGCTTTTTGATCTTCACATTGTCTTGGCATTGTTGGTTTGGCCATGCACATCATTTTCAGCTCAGTTGGTGCCACTCTCCATCAATACATAGCTGTCTATTTAATTGTTCATGTAGGAGATTCACACACTTGCTGGCCAGCGCCGCTATCGGAAAGATGAACTTTTGTTTACTAGTGTTTTTGATCTATTCATGGGCTTTTTCTACGGGTGTTTCGCAAAGTTTGGCCCCAAACCGAACCAAACCAAGTGAGATTATTCGGTGCAGTTTACTGAAATTCAATTTTCGGTTTCAGATCGATCGATTTGTGAACATCTTTCTTAACCCCTACCGAACTGAAAACTGAATAGTAATATTTTTTGTACACTTTTATCTGAACGTACTGTTTATTAAAATTTCATATTTACGATCAAATCTTGATCATATATCAAAATATTTTTCGAAATTTTATGTTTATAATTAAGCTTTTTGTGTGTGGTTTCAAAATGATTCAATTTTGAATCTCAAATCATAAATTAATTCGTGGGAAAGTAGAAAAATTTAAAAATTAACTGCAAAACCGAATCAAACTGGTTTCGTCTGAATCAGTTTCGTTCGGTTGTAAAATTTTCAAACCGAATAATTTACTGATTTGCCTAAAAACCAAACCAGTAGGATTGGGAGCTCTTTAATCTAATGCTTACAAGTGTTTTTGGTTTTTATGATGTAAATATTCATGTAGAATAAGAGAAATCTTATGCAAAGGTGAAAAATTTGTTGAAGGAATAGTCTCACCAACTAATGATCAATTAGTTCCAAACTTAATCCCTTAATTAAAATAAAATGTGGATTAAAGTATCACATATATAACTTAGCTCCAAATGAGATAGCATATAGGGATAGTTAGGACCACAAAGCTATTCAACTAAAAGAGATTGTAGTGGGTGTGTAGGGACATTGATTAAGAAACAATGACAAGTAATGAAGCATCATCATAATCATAGAAATGTGACAACAATAAATGAACAAATTGGTCGGCAACAACGCGATTTAGACTGGCTGTACCCCTAGCGCAAGTGACAAAGGGGTTGGTAATGATTCGAGATCCTAAGTCAATCCTAATATTCACATCAAACGTTTAGCTTATTACCAACAAATAGACCATATACGTAGGCCGCGCTAGCCACTCATCTCTCTCTCTCTCAACTACAACAAAAAAAAAAAACATCGCGATTTAGGGCACGGGTCACCATCAACCTAACTCAAATGAGGTTGTAAGAAATTGACTAATGAAAGCTTACTTCAAGATTGATGCAATAGTTGATGAAGCTAAACTTTTGGTGTTACATATCTAATGTTCAAACGACAGTGGTGATTCTGTATTTTTTGTATGAATCATATATAGAATACAAGTCAAAGTTTTTAATTTCCTTTCACGTGAAATCCTAGATCGGTAACACTCCCATGGATGTTAAAGCATAATCAAATCGATAAATTATGAGAAATTCATGAGCCAAAGTAACTCAGAAGCTGTTCGTAAACATAAAGTTTGTCTAAGAGTACTTGTCCCACTTACGCTATGAAAAATTTGAATGAATCATTTATAACTCGAATATCAACACATTTATATGAAATACCAATCCACCTCAGTATAGGTAGCATTTATACAAATTACCAATCCAACTCGCTATTAGATATTCTGAATTCAAATATGAAACGCACTTCAACAAAGGTTCGAGTTTTTAGGGTTGGAAAAACGTAGGAACTATGTCAGAAAAGAAAGAAAGAAACTGCATTTGCAATAAATGAATGAAGAAGACATAAATATTAAATAAGTTAACCTTAAAATTTTAAAGATAGTAACGAGTAGTCAAAGTAAATAGATAGATCAACCTCATACTATTAATTAAGGGGACCAATTCAAAGAAGAAAAAAAAAATGATGTATCAAATTGAGTATAGCAGTAGAGTCAGTCAATGCCCTCTTAATTAAAAAATTTCCCATAGTTAATGAGATTTTATGCAAAATCGTTTCCGTGTTTAGGTAATTGTCACATAGTCTAAAGTCAATATGAAATAAATAGTCAAAAGTCAAGATGAATTAATATCATGACCCATGATCCCTATAATATGGAATTAAATGTGAAAGCATTTAAGTTTCAAGTGAGAATAAAAAGGGTTTACATTGGTTCATACTAGACTTTTCCATTGATGTGTCAATTGAGAAATTAATTTATATATTTTTTAAGAAAAACTTCAAACAAGTCTTTGTGAATTTTTATTGGATTATCAATATTTTAAAAATTTTTCACTTTATTACCATGTAGATTTAAAGAATTTGTTGCTGTTGGTTTTTTAATCGGGTTTCGGATCGCCCATGATAGGTAAATCCGACCTGACTCATTAAAAGGTGGTTTCCTTAGTTGGTTAGGAAACTATCCAGTACGTGCAGTTAAAAACGTACAGAGAAAAAAAGGTAGGCATGGAACGTGAAATACTAGTTCTCACTCTCTGCTTCTTCTTCCAAAGAGATTTCTCTTTCCATCACTAAGATTTCTAAAGTTTACTTTCTTCTTGAAGAATTTGACATTTGGCTTATGAAAACTAGTGCAATTTTCATCTTGTGATCTTGCATTTGATCCGTTGGAACGAATGGTTTGATTTGATCCTGTTTTATCATAATCTTCGAATCAGAATTGAAGTATTTCATAGATTAAATTTTACTTTCAGTCGTCAAATAGGGCACGAGACTAATATATTTTACAAATTATAAAATAATAAACCACAACAATAGACCCAACAATAGACCCAACGTTCGGATGGGTTGCGTCGGGTCGAAATTCGTGAGCGCTGTTGTGATTGAGCACTTAATTACGATGGGTGCGTCCTTTCTATCAGATTGTATTTTTGAAATAGTTGGTTAGTGCTCACGAGTCACAATTCTTATCTTTTAGGCGAAACTGAAAAGAAAAATACCTCTTGTACACCCCAAAAAGAGTGTGCATGCATCGATCTTACACCACATTCTCAAGGTTGATAAAAATCGAATTTATTTTTAATAAAACTTAAAAAAAAAATTGATGTAACAAAAATAACCTTAAAATGAAATGGGTGTAAGATATACACCACTCTTTTTGCTCAATTAAAAAAGAAAAAAACCACTTACACTTTAGCCCTAATCTCAGCTGCTCCCTATATTAAAAACTACATTAATCATCATTCTACACTTTGTCACTATCTCAAATAAATCCAAAAAACTAGAAAATTGGCAAATTAGACTGTAAAATTACTAAAACAGTTGACAGATCACATTATTCCACATCTCAACATATATCTGATTCACAACTCAAAAACAATTATAAAATAATTAGATAAAGGAGATATTCTTTTTTGCTAATACTACCAAAATTGCTAAATTATAAAGCAATTTATTCAATTTTATGATTCTATTGTATTATTTATAGATAATTTTATCTGTAAATTTAAAGTTTATAAAATTTTATAGCCGAATTCAATAATTATTCGAAATAGCTAGACCTATTTGAAATAATGACAGAGTTTAGAGGAAAAGTTAATATAATTTTTTATGCAATGATAATTGATACAAGCAGTGCAAGAAAAGCTTTTTATAATTTAGCCTATCTTTTAACATGGAAAAAGATGAACAACAAATTAAGATGTGACCTGATTCCTGCAGTTAAATAACTAACTTGGTTCTGTGAAAGAAACATGAAGTTCTCTCTCTCTCTCTCTCTCTCTTCCCTCTAAAAAGCATGTAGTTCTCTCAACAAGGAGACAAGCACCATGGAAAAGGACTAAGGACTAGGGAAAATCTCCCTCAGATATCACTCATGCATCCATGGCCTAAATTTACACTACAATATAAGAAAATATAAGCAGGACATATATATATATATATATAGAGAGAGAGAGAGAGAGAGAGAGAGAGAGAGAGAGAGAGAGAGAGAGAGAGAGAGTGAGAGTCCCATTGGTATGCTATTAATAAAGACGACTAACTTGTCTAAAGTTTTCTATCCTTGGATTAATTCCTTTGATTAATTTTACCCGTTAGATTATACTATTCAACCAACCACCCACTCAACCCTAGAGGGCCCACATCATCCTAGCCGCACATCTTTTAATCCAAGCATAGAAACTTACTAAAAGTCATTGGTGCTATATATATATATATATATATAGAGAGAGAGAGAGAGATGACCTGAAATACTATTAATAGTATTTTATTTTTTTGCTATCAATTTTTTAACCGTCAGATCTACACTTTAATCAATTTTACATTTTAGATAATAGTATTCAACTAATCATCCACTCAACCCTGAGAAACCACCACTAGAGAATTACATCATTCTAGCCCTATAATTTTTCATCAAAGAATTAAAAACTGGATAGTAAAATATCTCAAATATTATTAATAGTATTTCAACCCAATTCTATATATATATATATATATATATATATATATATATATATATATATATATATATATATATATATATATATATATATCAAAATGCTAAAGGGTGGGAAGAAAGTATTCAAGAAAATTACTAAGTTACAAACTAAGAGCAAGTTTGACGCTACTTTTGAGCATGGTAAGAGAATTCTAACTTGAAGTTCGTGATTTTGCTACGTAGAAAAACTGTTGTACTACCCACCATACCTTAGGGCAGTTAATTGGTTAAGGGTTTAATAGTCGGTACCTGAAGTTTTAAATTCGAAGCCTAATTACTTTACATTTCTAGCTAAGTTTATTACTGAAAAATGAACGAAACAGATAGCTCGCTACCTTTCTCTCTCAACAAAATAAAACATATCTCAAGTACAATACTATCATCAAATAACACTGGACACTAAACAAGCCATAACTCTCAATAGCCCAATCAAGCATGAGTAGTGGAATTTATATGTAAAGCAATTGGTAACATTCTTACTAATAGCACTAAGCAAAGACCCAGTAACAAAAACTAGATTTTATCCACAAACACATAAATCCAGCACACAATTAAACCTTAAAATATACCCAGAACAAAATAAAACTCTGTAATCAGTATAATAACTATATTAGGAGAGTTAATTATAAGAACACAAATAACACACACACACACACACACACACACAAAAAGTACCCAGACTCTTCTTCTCCTCTATCAGCATGCAAGTCACTTGTATTCTAAAAACAGCAACATCCACCCATATCTAGCATTTCAAATAAAAAGAAAACGACCTGCAGTTCCAAACAGAGGAAGCGTTAAAGTGGGCACTGGTTTTTTAATAAAAAATAGGGAAAAACAAAATAATTTCAAATTTTGAAATCCTTTACCACACGAAGTTACAGTTATACTTGAAAATGAAATTGAAGTAAACAGTTTCCAAAGCAATTAAAGCCCCTAACTCTATTTTAGTGGGCAATAGTAGTATTTATTTAAAATATTAAATGTACTAAAATTGCTCTTAAATTCGATGGAACCTCCGGTTTAAATGATGAACATAATTTAAAATTAGGAAAATTAGGAGAGAAATTTTATCAGTGAAATTGGTTAAAACGAAATTAATTAATTAATTACCTGAAAATTTGGTTGTGTGTGTGTGTTTTCTCTCCATCCAAGAGAGATATAAAAACACCAAGAGAGAGAAGAACACACTTGTAATTAATCCCTTCAATTAGAGCTTCATTAATTGGGATTTTGGATCGATTTAACGCATCTTTTGATTCTTCATCATCATCATCTCCTCCCTCTGGAGCCGGATCTGGTCGTGGTTCCTCCTGATGAACTCCTCGAACCGCAGCGTCAACTCGTCCCCACCCACCGTCGTCGCCGCTGCCTCCTCCCTCCGCCGAGACCCCCTCGGCGCCGCATCCTCCTCGGCGGGCGCCGGCGCCGGCGCCGGCGCCGACGACGACGACGACCTCGCCATGATCGCCCTCCACGTCGCGTCCATCGACTGGTTGTCCGCATCTCCCTCCCCCTCCCTCGCATCCTCCTCCTCCTCCTCGACCCTTATGAAGCTCCCCGGCGAGGGTTTCACGCTCCTCTTGAGGCCGAGCACGCTCGAGGACGCGGTGGATCCCTCATCGGACTCCGTGGTGACACACGACGACTGCGAATACTCCGGCGGCGGCGCCGGATCCTCGCGCAACGGCTCCGGCGTGGGCTTTCGCGCGAGATCCCGGGGCTTCGCGGCCGGCTCCTCCGCCGCCTCTTGCGTCGGCGGCGGCGGCGCCGCCGGCGCCGAGTGGTCGCGGTGGAGCTTGTGGTCGGAGAGCCCCCAGATGACGAGGATGATGAGGTGGACGGTGATGAAGAGGTAGGGCGGCACGAGCCACGCGCGCGCCGCCGCCCAGGCCCCCGGGAGCGCGGCGCCACCGCCGCCGACGAGCGCGGCCACTCGCGGCGCCGCTGCGCGCCGCCGCCGCCGCCGCGGCCCCCGGCCGCGAGGATCCCGAGCTTCGCCGCCCACACCGCCGCGCCGCGGAGCCCCGCGTTCCCGGAACCGCGCCGGAGATTCCCCATCTCCAAATTCAAAAGTAGAGGTATGTACTTAAATTCAAAATTTAAATTCAAATTCAAAATTTAGTTTAGAAGGATGAAGAAGAAGAAGACATTGTCGGCGATTGTAGGGATTGGAATGGAGGAGGAGCGCTTTGGGGGAATATAATGAGGGAGAGGGAAGCGTTACCTTTTCGTATTTAAAAAATTAAATAATAATATATTTTTTATTTTTCCAAAAAAATTTAAATAAAAGAAAAAGAAAAAGAAAAAGAAAAAGGGAAAGAGGGGGGAGGAAAAGGAGTCGGTGAATAGGAGCCATCGGATGCTCGCTCGTCGTGGGAATTTTCGCGGGGGTGGGGGTTTTAGATGCCAAACGTACGGTGGTGATTAAACAGTTTACACCTATAGAGCTAGAGGTTGCCAACATGACAGGTGGGGCCCACATGCCTGGGGATTCCAAAAGGTCGTCTTTTTTAAAGCAGTAATGCGGTTGTTAGCGTTGCAGAGCGAAAGGGTAGAGGACGGAGTCCGTACTCCGTTGAATACCCAATAATCAGAACAAACAAGTAAAATAAAATAAAATAAAATAAAATTGTTTAAAATAACCATGAATTTTAAAAGTTTTGAATTTAAAGCATTTTTTAAATTTTTGATGGCTTGTTTTGGTTATGTAATGGACTATTTTCTTAGCCAGCGTTTGGTACGGTTCTCCCTTAATAATAATTTTTTAATTTTTTAAAATATTCGATATAAAGCTAGATCTGTTATTCCATACTCTTTTTTTTTCTAAAACAAATATATTCTTAAATAAAAATAAAATTAATTAAAATATAAATTTAATTTTAATTATGATATTAAACTAGGCGAATTGGACAACAAAATAGTTTTCTTTATTGAAATATTACAAATGTTGTTAAGGCTATTCACTATTGAAGCATTGTTTCATTCGATAGTTTTTGTCGATTAAGTGAGCCCATTTGGGTCGCCAAATTTGCCAATAAAATACTTTATTTTTATTGAAATATATTACGAATGCAGTTAAGGTTATATATTATAATATAGGAGTATATATTATTTGAATAAAACAAAGTGTTTAGGACCCTCTCCCCCTCCCCACATGAACACATGCAATTGCACACACGACAACATTTTACTTCCGCATTAGTAGACCATCTAGATTTATTTATTCATCGAATGGTTTCTAAATATGATTCGAATTTAGGAAATAAACTTAATTAGGTGGTTTAGAAGCCTCCGATCCGGTTTTATGTATCAATTTTATTTCTATTCTAAGGATTATAATTCTTAGCTACTGTTTGGTTCAGGATTAAGGAAAAACTAGTTATTCCAGGGATAGTGTTAAATTCAGGGTTAAGGTGGGGTTAGAGTATTTTTGTATTTGGTTGGGGGTTGGAGTTAGTCCAGGATAATAAAAAATAGTGTTTGGTTGGAGTAGATGGAATAAAAAGGATAGTGAATTATTATGAATAGAAAATAATATTTGGTTAGGGTTTGGTGGGGTTAGGTGGGATTTGCTAAGCCGGGATAACCTATTTGAGGTCGGGTTAACTAACCCCACCTATTTTTGAGAGTGTTTAGAAATAATATGGGGATTAAGGCAGGATTGAATAACCCCTTAACCCCCGACCAAACAGAGGCTGTTAAGGGGTTAAGGGGTTACTCTATAGCTATCCATTGGGAGTTTCCTATAATGTTATATAAATGACATGGCGACATCATTAATGTACACCAAATATCTTTACAAAATCTTGAAAATCTCTTCTTTTTTTTTTTTTAGAGAGAGAGAGATAGGTAGCACGTTATCTGTTTCGTTTATTTCGTTTAAAAATAAACTTAGCTGGAAATATGAATCAATTAGTTAGGATTCGAACTTGGAACCTCGGATACCAACCATCAAGCCTTTTACCATTTGCTTTAGGGATAGTCGGTCTAAATCTTGAATATCACCGTTAAACTCTAAGCATCATTATTATACCATAAATTTTAAAATTTAAATTCTAAATATGTGCGTGCCAACAAATCAATAAAGTAATAAAGTGCAAAATTTAGAATACATTAAGCATCTCTTCCTTGATAATGCTGAATGAATTATTGAATGGAAACAAAATAAACACGTGACAGCAAAACATGCTTCTAAAGGAGAAGTTACGTCGAACATGCGCGTATTGACGAATGACATGATAACTGGTTTTAATAAGTTTCCTGTCTTAAAACAGAACTAAATGGAGTAGCAGTATTTATTGGGCAATTCCTAATAGCAGGGATGATAAACATGCTTGCCTATATACACATATATACCATAATTCGCCAACCAATTGTCAGGTCATTGGCAAAAGAACAGTGGTTGGTATCCCAGACAAGCTTCGAATTAGTTGATTCACATTTCTAAATGTTTATTTTTAAATAAAAAACGGGTAGCTACCTATCTCTCTCAAAAAAAAAAAAAAAAAAAACATAACCAGAGAAAATATCTTGAGCCTACTTTTGACCAATTATTGAAGATTATTGAAGATTCAACCAAAACACCAAACTCTCATTAAGTGTCACTCCTAACTCCAACTACAAGAACAAGTGATACATTGATTGCAAACAGTAAATTGGAAATTCTCAAAAACCTACCGTAAATATGACAAATGGGTGTTTAATTCGACAAATCTAATCATCTAAATTCTAAATTGTGCTCAATTCTTTTTCCAAATTCAGAGGAACTGCCGCATCTTCAACGATCAACTTATCCGATTTGAAGAGACTGGAAACAGGGTCATTAGCTCGGTGAAACTTTGGTTATCTATGTTGGGAGGCTACTAGGAGCTTACGTCTGTTGTTTTTCTAATGTTTCTTCACTTTTCTTTTCCCTTATGTTATGTTGCTCCTAGCCTGCGTTTTGTCGACTTGGGTCACTGTCGCTAGGCTGGGGTTTTTTGTATTGCTCTCACAACTCACAAATAGGATACATCCCTGTTTCCTATAAAAAAATTGAAGTCACCATTCTATTTAGATGAGTTCAAGTAATAAACTAACAATAAGAAACTTGTAACTTTTATCTAGAGATATTTGGCATCCTATAAAGAAGAAAATGAAAGTATAAAGAAGGGATATAGCTAGATGCCTAGCTATTCTATCAAAATTAATTATTACTCTTTAGAGGATGTATTTATTTGGATCTTGGTGAACTAAGCTTTGCGAAAATATGATGCAATTAATGCTACTTAATTTTCTTTCCATCCTCATGGTAAAATAAAAAAAAAAAGAAAAAAGAAAAAGTAATGTACTGGGACCTGATAAACTAACTAGATATCTTCTACAAAGAAGAAAATGACCTCAGGATCATAGAGACGAGTCACTAGTCCAGTGACCATATAATTTGGATTGAGTGAGCGAAAAAAAGTTGATACATCACTATCTAAAGGGGAAAATTTTGAAAAGAAAAAAAAAAAACAAAAACTCTTGTCACTTAAGTAAAATGAAAAAGTTTTCAACTTTGGTAGCAAATTCAAGATCATATATATTTCAAAAAAAAAATCAGATCGTAAAAGAGAAGAAGCGAGATTAAGGTGGAATCTCACCAACAGTTAGAGATATAGTTTCCATGATGAAGATAACCTAGATGGGAAAATTAGCTAAAATTAGCCATACATGTGTATATTTGAACCGACCGCTGCCATTGTGATAAAAAGACTTGGTAGTCAAGTTCGAATCCTAGTTGATTCACATTAATTTCTAGTTAAGTTTATTTTTAAATAAAATAAACAAAGCGGGTACGTAGCATGCTACCTATTTCTCAAAAAACAAAAAAATATGTGTATATTTGATAGAAAAATTATATCTACGCGTATTTATGCAAACATAATACATATACATATAGTTTTCAGGGATACAGATGAAAAATGAGTTTTGGAGGGACACATGTGCAAAGAGTTAGCTTAATTTGGGACTCCTCTTAGATATGTGCTTAAAGTTGGTCAAGGCAATTAAAGACATGCCTAGCTATAGTGACTGAGAAAGGAACCTCTTAACTTCTTTTGAAGACCACTTTTGATTAAATGAAAGAGAGTTCCTTATTAAATTGATGAGTATCTTGATTATTACACCAATATTTTTTATTAAGCTTTACTTTTCTAGGCCATACATATATGGAAGATCATATGGTTTTTGCTCTTAGATCCAACCCAAATCGAGCCAATTTGTTCATTCTAGATCCCATCTATAGCCCTAAAACTTAGATAAGAACATGATGATTCTCTGAATGCACCTAGTTTATATCTTAATTAGAACATGATGATTCTCTGTAACGTTCTCCACCACCATTTTTGAGTATGTTTGGACAATGCATTTCGAAACGTGACCTAAGATGTTGATGTTGATGGGAAGTTTATATTCGTTGAAACTTGATTATATAATTGCTAAAAATATACATGTACTAGTCTCAAATATTGATATCAATAATTATATATGATGGTATAATTGTACCTCACAATAATTTTCTAACCTAGAGGAGGACTTGGTTGGCATTTAGTGACGATTTAATTTATCACTGTTTAGAATCCAATTGACCTTTTCTCATCGCTCTAATATATATCTATAAAGAAACATCTTGTTATGTACTTGTTGTAGCTCTACTTTTAAGCAAGGAATAAATTAAACTGTTAACAACCATCAAAGCTAACACAATTGTATTTATCTCCATCCGTTCGCCTCTTCCGTACATCCAAATGAGCTACATGATCATCTAGTAATCTCCCTCGTAATTTTTTTATTAATCTCCAAAGAACAGTAGTTTTCTATGTGTTGTATGCGCGTTAAATCTATTTAATGAACTTTGATGTCAATAATAAGGTCAGAGGTTAGAGCCTAGGTAGTATGAGCTTAAATTTAGAACCTGTGCGTACGAAGATGGGGTCGGGGATGCGACCGCCCACTCGAAAGAAAGCGGGGGGGGGGGCAGGAGAGGAGCCACTTCACTTTACAAAATAGGCCGGCGCATGACTCTCTTTTTCTCCTCTCTCTCGTGTAGTCGTATGCACACTTTCTTTCGCAAATGGAAGAGAGGAGTAGGGAAGGGTAACCACCCACTGCATTCAAAAAATATTTGCTTGCACGCGGTGCATTCATACATCCCGTGCACTACTACGCCCTTCGAACGGTTTGTTTCACCTCGTCTTCTAATCTTCGTCGTCCAACTACATATATACCACGATCGAACAACGTACTCACTGTTATTGATCGAATATGTGGTGTGGACGGGATTACAATGATATATATCACCGAGAAAATTCAAGGGGACACTGGCTACAGGGTCAGAAGATCATGCTCTCGATTTTTTTTAAAATTATATGTATATATATAGAGTGCATGAAATGTACAGCTATATCTGCTTTTTCACTATATGACACCGCACTCGCCTACCGACCGTCCCTAGAGCAAGTGGCAAAAGGCTTGGTGGTTGGTATCCGAGACCCAAGTTCGAATCTTAGTTGATTCATATTTTTAAAGTTTTATTTCTAAACGAAATAAATAAGCAGCGCGTACCTATCTCTCTCAAAAAAAAAAGACACCGCACTCGCCTGCGATGGCCTACGATAAATGCCTTTCCACCGAAGGGTGGCATAGAGACCGTCTTGGAATACGACGGAAAAGCGGAGAGCTTCAAGAAGAAATGAAGCATCAAACCACGTAGTGCACTAGGCACGGCACCTTTAAGACCTTGCTATATGGAGGTTTTTAGTCAAAATTTTTAGTTCATAACATGTATTATATGTTAAAACTATTCTAAGTATGCTTTTAATCAGATCGATCTTTCAGATAGCATAGTATCAAATCAGTATATATGTACTATTTTGATTATTTGTTATAAACTTTCAGATATTACAGATCATTTCTAACGGAATAGATTTGGTACTACGACATTAATCTTTAAGTACTAAGTATGGTCCCTGAGACATACAAATACACATCTCGTGTACAGATGATTTTTTTTTTTTTTTTTTTTTTTTATAGCACGCACACCAAGGTTTTGAATTATTTTGGACTCTCATTCCATTAATTGTGGCCCCAAACTTATAAATCATGTTATCTACAGTGAGCCCTTTTTCTCTCCCCCCCATAATTAAACATTGGCAAGTGGTGGGGTTGTTTTAGTGCGCTCTCATGATCACTTTAGGAATAACATATAATTAACTGGGGAACATGCATGATGCTTCTCCCAAAAGCGAATTCTTGTAAAACTAGTGTGTGTTTGTGGCATCTTTATCATTAATTTCCCCAGTTTTTGACTGTAATAAGATGGGATATTTGGTGATTTAAAGTGTTAAAAAGGCGTTTTCTTGTTTAATTAATTACATGTTTCGATTGCTCGCATCACTTTACTGCTCAGTGTCAGTGACAATCGAAGTGATCTTCTCTAAGATTATGAGTACAAATTCGTAGGCATTGAAAACAACTATGATAGTAAGGTACAATAATTCCCACGGATGTGTCAGCAAAAATGGATAAATTTGGAGTTTCATTAAGTGCTTGATAAGTTCATTCGAACCATATTTTCAAAAAAAAAAAAAAAATTTTTATTTGTATTATATGAAGATATTAGTGAAAGAAAGGGAGAAAACGACGCAATTTCCTCAAAAATGGATTCCAGCTACAAAAAAACGACACTATATATTATTAATATAAATGATTTAGATCAATATTGACCGATAAATTCACTGAATTTAATCAGTTATTATTTCTTAATTAAATTTGATTAAACTCAACACATAATGATAGTTCGACCAGATTAAGCATGTCTTGCCAGTGCTGCTATTTATTTTCTTTTTGTTTTTGAGTAAAAAGACATCAGAACCTAAAAAATGTCAGGTGGCAGGCAAATGCTAATACTTATGAAAATGGACAAGAAAATAGAGATAATTTTAATTTAAAGGTTGAATGCTTTTACATTCCTACAAATATAGTGAATTACAAATATATCTCTACAAAATTCAAATTTCATATGTTGTTCCTACAAAAATCTTAATATTTTTAAATATATTAATTCCTCTAGTTTGTTACCGTTGGATAAGTGTTTATATTTTAATAGCAAATAAGTGAAATGTCAATTTTGTCATCACAAATATCTTCCTCCAAGAGCCACAGAGGGGTAAAGTGGTTCACTAAATTTTTCTAACGGATCATAACGATAAGAACACTTTTGTAGGAACAATATATGAAAGTTAAACTCTGTAGGGATATATTTATTAGGGTTATTTACATACATATGAAACATAATTGCAAAAAGCGAAACTAGGTGAGATGTCCTGCAAAAGTCCAAAAGTATGCGAGATATGTCCGCCGTGCCTTTTGCGTGGACATATCTAGAATATTTTGAGATATGTCCCCGCAAAAGGCACAGGGACATATCTGCATACTTTTGGACTTTTGCGGGGACATCTCACCTAGTTTCGCTTTGCAGGATATTTCCGTAATTGACTATGTTTCTGAGGTATGCATTTGACCTTATTTATTATTCACTATATTTGTACGGACCTGCACGCAATTAACCCTAATTTTAATATCTGTAGAAAAGTTTTTTTTTTAAAAAAAAAAAAAAAAAATTTGTGTGGGGGGGGGAAAGAAAACGACTGGTGGAGTAGTCATGAATCATGGAGGGAGGATGATGGACTACATTTGGAGTGGTCGGCTGTGAAAGGAGCATTCACTTACGCACAGTTTGGGCTATTCATGGGCCGGATGTGGGCCCCCTGAGAGCCCATTATCTGGCCCGGAGTTTGGTGACAAAAAACGACAAACGCCACCTGTGACAGCAACAGCAACAGCAGCAGCAGCAGCTAATAAGCGTGCTTTGTCTCCTGATCAAGATGTGCTTATGAGAAAATCTAAAAATCAATTTGCTGCAAAAATACGTCGCAAATAATAATAATAATAATAATAATGTTCTAGTTCACGTTTAACCGCTTATATTTTTATTTTTAGATTCTTAAAATAATGAGGTGTCTGTTTCAGTTCAGTAGCTAAGTAGGTATATAAACAAATACTTCAATAGAAAAATGTTATGTGTCAAAAGCCCCGTTTGGTTCGGGAATAAGGAGTGAAATAATCCCTTAACTCCGAAGTTATTTTCAAACATCCGTATTGAGGGGTGGAGTTAGCTAACCCCGTCCAAACAAAACATTTTTTTACATACTATCTTTCTTATCCCACCTATTCCAACCAAACACTATTTTTCACTATTCTGAACTAACTTTAATCCTCAACCAAACACAAAAATACTTTAACCCCACCTTAACCCTGAACTTAACTATATTTCTGGAATAACTAGTTTTTCCTTAATCCCGATCCAAACGGTAGCAAAAGGTTTGGTGGTTGGTACCCAAGATTTCCAGTTTGAATCCTAGTTGATTTACATCTCCAGTTAAGTTCATAAACGAAGCGGTAGCGTGCTACCTATCTCTCTCAAAAAAAGAAAAAAAAAAAAGAAAAATGTTATGTGTCGTTTTTTCAAACAGTTCACTAAAGTAATACATACACCTTAAACTATAGGGTACGTACTAAAGTGAGAAAATACGAAACCACATCAATAATATTTGAAGATTTTTTTAAAAAATTTATGCACAAAAGTTAATCTCATCATCTACTGACAAGCAGAACTGGTGCAACTGCTAGACCCTACTTTCAAGTTGGCACATAGATTATTATTTGTTGGTTGAGAATGTTAAAATTTCATATATAAATAATTTCACCTCGGATAATTATACGAGAGTAAAAATAGTTAATTTATACTAACAAGTCCAGACCAAATGACCTAATCTTTTAAGTTGAATAAGTTCAACTAAATATATCGCATTCTCGACACTAGTTTGTCAGATGAATAATTGTTGCAAAAAAAAAAAAAGAAAAGAAGGGAGAGAGATAGAAAAGAGTGCATGAAAAAAAATATAAAATCATATCCAGTGATTTTTTTTTTCCGTTAGCACTTCCGTTATCTTTTCGCTAAATTATATAGAAGAAACTTTATATACTCATCTATGGTTAGTGTAAAACGCGAGCAAAAAAAACGGCTCGTGTTCGGTGCGTTATTAAACGAAATTTAAAATTAAAATGTCAGTGAAAAATTAGAACATTTATTAAACAGTGAAAAATTAATTTCATTTTCGAACTTCTTAAGCGAGTGAGTCGATTTCGAGCTCATTTTGAACCGAACACGAGCTGGCTCGTGAGAACAACGAGCTGAATTGCCAGCCCTATTTATGGTACGTTGAATATTTCCAAAAACAAGAAAATCTAGTTAGGATATATATTTATGGTCCTCTTGTGGCATTTAAATCTGCAAGCCAGCTGTTGTCTTTTTCAAAAAAAATTTTTTTTTTTTTTTTTAATGGTTTTTGCTTCATTAGTGAGTAACAGTTGGGGATGCCCTATTCCATTCATATGCTGTACTGTTTGATGGAGAGGGACAACATGCCAATAATGCTTTTAAAAAGAGTCTATTGTACAAAATTATCTACATTTTTATTAGGTAACAACTTTTTTTTTTTTTATTTACCCCTTTTTTTTTCTTTTTTTTCTTTTTTGTCTTTTAGCTGCTAGCTAGGGACAGAAGAGTTTTAGATCCGCATAAGTATATTTTTTGCAGATTTAAGATTCCAATTAATGTTGCCACTTAAATTAAACCACTGAATTAAAAATTGGATAATCCCTATATAGTTACATAAAGTCAAAATGATGAAGCACGAAAATTAATTTGATATTGCTTCTTATATCACCAGAAAATTTGGTGAAATAATACAATTGCGAGATTTAATTTTCCGACCTTTTTCGGGTAGTGATAGGTTAAAGTTAGGCTCACTGACATTGGGCTCGGATTAATATACAATTTAAAATCTTTTTGTTTGTTGCTCGGATTTGGGTCCATTGCATTTTAAGGAGGTGCACATTGGGCTCGGATTAATAAACATAGCCAAACATTTTAAAATCTTTTGTTTGTGCTTGGACTTGGTCCATTGGATTTTAAGGAAGTGCATATATCCAAAATGCATTGTGCTATCGATAGTATCCCGATTTCTATATATATATATATATATATATTATAATTTTTCAGTATCATTTGGCTAGTGATCAAAAAGTCTGAAAATTATCAATTTTAATGATACATGTGCTGTATTTGTGGATTTTACGATGTAAAATAATCCAAATCTGATAAAAATTTTATACAAAATTTTGTTCATTATTTAGAGTAAGATCAGTACATCTAATTTTAAATTCAAGTCGTTTATTATAATTTTTTATGAGATTTTTATTTTCAACCGTTCATTCTTAGGTTACTCGTTTAATAGCTAAATGATGTTGAAAAATTAAAAAATTTAGTTTTCAAATACTTTCAATAGTATAGATCAAGTTTAACGGAGCCGATTGTCGATTTGGAAGCCGCATCATTGAAAATAACTTGGTAACACGGATGTCTCTAGCGTGCTATCTATCTCTAAAAAAAAAAAAAAGTTTTCTGCTGTTAGATTAACCCCTTTGATTATTTTTACTCGTTAAATTATACTATTAAACCAACTATCCACTCAACCTTAGGGGGCCCACATCATACTAACCACACATTTCTTAATCCAAGGATTAAGAACTAATAGTACCAATAGCTTGGTGCTATTGTCTGTATACATATATAGAACTAGGCTAATATACTATTAATAGCACCAAGTCATTGGTGCTATCAAATTTTTAGCCATTGGATTAAGAGATATGTGGTTAAGGATGATGTGAGCCCTTTAGGGTTGAGTGGTGGTTGGTTGAATAGTATGATCTAACGGGTGAAAATGATCAAAACTATAAATATAACGGCAGAAAATTTAGTAGTACCAAGTGTTTCGTGCTATTAATAGCTATATAGAGTCCGGCTACTATGCATATGGATAATGATATTGGCTATCCAAAAATTTGTAGGTAAATTTTATCTATGTCCAAATAATCCGCGGATATAATGACTCATCCGCGGGTTACCCATCAGGCGGTATTTGGGCGACGCTATGATCTTGAAAGTCGGTGGGGCCCAGACAGTCCACTTTCGGGCAAGACAGTCTCGCATGACGGTGAGTTTGGGTACAGCACGAACTCACGATTTTACAATCGTGACCCACGAAGTCGAGTTCGTTTGATGCAGCAGGACTCGCCGTGTTTCGTAGAGTCCAGCAGATGTCGACAAACTAGCACTTAATTGACTTGCCATGGAAAAGGAGTGCGTCGCCTTTGACCAACGAGTCTACAATTTCCACCAGATAATGTTGAAGATGATGTACTGCTGCGTCCTCATCATCATTCATATATATATATATATATTCATACTCGGCGGCGTTGACTGATGAACAAACTCTATTGAAACTAACAATTACCCTTACCCACTACGAGGGATAAAAATTTTACGGAATTAGTTTGGGGTATATGCGGATTGACGTCGTATGGCCGATCCGACAGTCACGAATGAAAAAAATAAAGAAAATTTGTGTTTTTAGAGAGAGAAATAAAAAGCAACTGAAAAATATGACTGTCAGACTAGACACGTGGTGTCGATCTGTATAGTAGTACTAATTAGTTTGAGGATTATTCCCATAAAATTTTTGTCCCACTAAGAGGACCCACTTTAACCAACCATTTTTATTTTTTCAATAAAAAAAGTTTAAATATAATCCCTAGATTACATTTTTTTTTATTTTAATACCACATGATTTAAAGGGTATTAATTTATTACCCCGTAATTTTTTTTTTTTTTTTTTTTTTTTTTTTTTTTTTCGTTAAATTAGTGACAAAATTAATTTTTTTTTTCTTTCTATTCGTGGCCATCAGATCAGTCATGTCGCGCTGATCCGCATAGTCCCCAAAGTAATTAATTTGGGGGACTACGCCCATAAAATTTTTGTCCCCAAACGAGGCCTCTTGTTCATATGAACAAAGCATTAAATACGAGAGCCCGTTAAAGGCTAGGAGGATCACGTCTATAAAAATAGCCCAGCAAGATGAATAACAAAGCAATAATAATAATAATAATAATAATAATAAGAAGAAGAAGAAGAAGATCCAGCACCAATATGGTGGCATTTCGATTCGCAGCGAATGCGACTGCGACGATGATTTTGTTGATGATTATTCTGTCAGTCGCGGCGGAGGACACTATATTTTCAGGGGAAAGCCTGACTGCAGGCCAGTTTCTGGAGAGGGGGGCCCGTACACGTTTGTGATGCAGTCGGACTGCAACCTGGTGCTGTACGTCAACAACAGCCGGGCGCTCTGGTCGTCGCAGACCGACCGCAAGGGTACCGCATGCCGCGCGGAGCTGCAGAGCAGCGGGAACCTGGTCGTGTTCTCCGGCGGTACCGCCTTGTCGTGCAGGGCGACGGCAACGTCGTCATTTACGGCACCGCCGTGTGGGCGACCGACACCGTGCAGAGTAGGAGCTAGGATTGAGGTTTCTGGGGGTTTTTGCTCGCGTTCGGTGCTTACGGTTTCAACGAAGGTACAGAACTTACATGAACTATGAAGCATCTTGAGTTGGCCATCAAAATTTCCAAAATTTGACTTTCCTTTCTAGTTCAGTTAATAGTACTTTGAATTTAAAATTTGAATACATCATTTATTTTATCAGATTTAGCCAATATACTAAACTTTTAAAGCCCAACAAATCGACAAATTGAACAGTAAAATCAAATTTAATATATAGGAATTTTTACTATGCATGGTTGAGAGACATGGGCAAATCTTGATCCTTGATTTACCAAAACAGAGGAGGGTTCAAAACAAATGCAACTTTTAGGACACATTGCTACATTTCATTGTCACAATGAACAAACACTGCAGAAACACTCTTTGAGTCAACAATTTTCACAATGATGAACAAATTAATGCTGCATCTGCATTTTCAGAGGTCTCTTTCCTCGAACCAAACAGGATACCGATAGAAAGACTCCGATTAGAGACGTAAATCACGAAAGGAACCCTAAATGGCTGTCATCACTACATTCATCTTACGCCTTTTCCTGATAGCCGACTCGAAGGACCATTGAATCCTCAAAATGTAGAATGTTCATAGCATACCTTGTCTTGACACAATAATCATCAGATTATGACAGTCGATTTGTGGTTCAGATAAAGCCTGAAGGAGTTTTCAAGCACAATGTGGAGAATAACTGAATTCTGGGCACCAACTTAGTTGATAAATTAGGGCTTGGGTTGAGTTGGCTACGGTTCGAGAAGATTCTCTCCGGAATTCTCAAGTAATAACTACCAGCCGACAGTCTTATGCGGTTTAGATATTGCAGCAGTGCTACGAAAATGGAACAAACTGAAAATGCCAATTTTTCTTTCTCAAAGAAAGAAGGTCGAAACCGCATTTCCAGAAAGAAAGATCTATTCTCAGATCAGAATCGCAACGGAGGCATAAGTAACAGATGCAAGCTAGAACAATACAGAATGTATCGAGTACTCTTTTTTTTTTTTTTTTTTTTTTTTTTTTTTTTGAGAAAGGTGGCGTTTCTGCTTGGTCGTTAAAGCGAAATGGTAGACGTACGGATTGGAGCGGTGGGAGCCAGAAGCGAGAGACATGAAAGAAGAAAGACAGAATTCCAAAACAAGAAAGAAACTAAAAGAAGCAAAGTAAAACAGAAAAGAACAAGCGCAGGGAAGAAAAACACAAGAGAACAAGCGCAGGGGCAGATCACAGCAGGTTCATCCAAGATGACACTAGGAGATTGGCGCGGTCTAGAGCTCGTGCCGTATTAGGGGCCTTGAAGTTGAAGATAAATTGGTTCCTTTCCGTCCAGGCAACCCACCAGATTGCCGCCAAAGAAGTTAGACCTTCCGATCTCTTTAGAGCATCGTTAGTGTTGAAGATAGTGATCCAAAGATCTCGTGCGTCGCAAGGTTCCGTTGCATTTACCTCCGGGAGTTTCGCAACAGAGAGGAGTAAATAACGGATGAAGACACATTGGCTGAAGAGGCGGTCGCAGCTTTCTGTAGAAAATGCACAGGAGTACTTATTTCAACAATTCCAAGAAGTATCTAAGCTTTGATCATATTAACCAGCTATTGTGCATCATCGACCAAATGGTTTCATGACTCAAATCGGACGGAATCCCACAAGAGGCTGCGACTTCCTTCGATCGTAATAAGTAAACTTCTCGTTGGACTTATCCAGGCCAGGTGATTGTCAGAAATAGTTTTGATTTCAAATTCCATGCAGACCTAACCCAATTAGTCCATTGTCTTAACTTAGAATATATGCATCTTCTGAGGCACCTAACCCTCACTTAACAAAAAGACTAAGAGACATGGACCACCCAATAAAGACTTATTGTACCAAGACGCAAAAAGAAAGGTCAACTTATTGAAAATACTAGATAGTGAGGACCACCCTCCCAGGTTTTTCCTTAACAAGATGAAGACTGCCTCAGTGTGCACCTACTCACGCCTACGACAGCCTTGATCAATAATATACTAAAGCTGCGAATTCATATCCGAAAAGAGTCCTGCGCGGAAACAGTAAAGGGTCGATATATACCACCAGGCCCAAACCTATGAACTTAAGATGTTAGTATAAAAGGAGCCGATCTCCGTAACAACTTTCACTACGAGGCGGCTCACTACAAGCTACACATAGCATTTTAGATTGAAAGAGAACAACAACACAAGGCATCAAAATAAAGCAGGAAGGAGTAAAATCAAGTAGAAGCAGAAGCAGAAGCAGAAAAACGCATATACAAGCTACTACTGTCTACTGTGTAGATCAATGAAGAACTTCGGAAACGGATACAAAAACAACTTTTTGAGGTAAAAGTAGACAAAAAGACGAGGCGATGCATAAAAAGAATGGATAAAATGTGGACCTTTGTTAGTGTATTACAACCCCAATGAAGAAATCAGGACGAAGCACCAGGAAATGATGATTCAACACAACTTTTATGAATTGCCCACATCACAAAAAGGAAAGAACACTTTAAAGGGATTCCCACAATGGGAGCTTGTTTGCCACTACATAGCAGCAATCTCACTAGTGTGTTATTGTAACTACAATTACCTGCTCCTACGACCAGTGAAAACAAATCCTCTAACAGGTAAATTGTAATAGCACTAACAATGGTTGGTGAGATATCATTCAATAGAGAACAGCTGTGATGGGGGAAAAAACATGGCACAAGAGAAAGTGACTTAGCAGCAATAAAAAAAGGTACAGTTTTTATTTGCACTCATGCACCATCAAACAATCCATAAATACATACACAGTTACAAACAACTAATTATTCCCAAATGCTAATAATAAATCCATGAAAAATGACTAAATTACAGATGGACTTGAACACAGAGATTAACTTACAGGGCAAATCCAGAAGCCTTTTTTTTTTTTTTTTTTTTTTTTTTTTTTTTGGTCTGAAGCCAACTTTTTCTTCTTTTTTTTTTTTCTTGGGTGTTTCCCTTCTGAATTCTCCACATAAATTCAAAAAGAAAGAGAGAGAGAGAGAGAGAGAGAGAGAGAGAGAGAGAGAGAGAGAGAGAGCATTTAATCCTCCTTTTCTATTTTTTGTCGCTCTTCCAATACCTTTTCTTGTGAAGAGGAGAAAAGCAGGATAAGTTGGACAATGAGGAACACTCTAGCTACTCGTTGAACCTTCGACATCACTCTCCGAATCTAAAAATTGGAAACCCTAACCCTAGAGATGGCGCGGGCCCCGCGCCCCGAATCAGCGGCTCTCGTCCTCGTTCCGGCCCGCCGAGGTGGCGGCGGGGGCCCCGGAGAGGGTGGCGAGGAGGTTGAGGTGCCCCTGAGCGATGGGGAGGTAGTTCCCCACCCTCGCCGCCGACGCCTCCCCCACCGGCTGCGCCGCCGCCGCGGCGAACCTCCCGGAGAAGCTCGCCTGAGGCACGACCATCTCCGGCGCCGCCGCCGCCGCCGCGGCGAAGCTCCATATCTGCCCGAAGTCTGGCCTGGCCGGGAGCGCCCAGAACCCTCCCGAGGGCCCGATTCCGACCCCCACCGCCGCCGCCGCCGCCGCCGATGCTGCTGCGGCGGCGGCGGCGTCCTCCTTGTCGGCGGCGTCGGCGTCGGAGCGGAGGCGCTTGCCGAGGATGAAGGGGGCGGAGGCGGAGGCGGAGGGGCCGCGGAGGGAGGCGGAGGCGGAGGAGGAGGAGGAGGTGGAGAAGGAGGCGGGCGTGGTGCCGGTGCCGGTGGCGGCGATGATGGAGGGCTCGGCCTGGCGCAGCAGCCACTCGATGGTCTGCCCGTCGGACTTGTGCCCGAGCTCCCGCGTCAGCTGGAACACCCGCGCCGCGCACACGATCGGCATCCGTATCCTCCTTCCCCGCCCGTCCACCTTGCTGTGCCTGTCCTTCGACGGCGCCTTCTTCCCCGTCGTCACCGCTCCGTTCCCGTTCCCCCCAACCACCACCGCCGTTATCTGCCCCTGCCCCTGCCCCCGCTGCTGCTGCTGCCCCCGTTAGTCGCGCCGTCAGGCGCCGTCATATCTTCCCCCCCCCCGGCCGGAATTAGAGATACAATATCCCGAACAGCTTATTCCCTGCGCGAGAGGGAAAGTGGAAACACAGAGAGAGAGAGAGAGAGTATATGGAGTATGGAGTATGGAGGGAGAGGAGAAGAGGACTAATCATTGAGCGGCAGGAGCCGGTGGAGACACAGAGGGAGAGGCTCGGTGTAACGGGTGTATGTCCCCGGCTCGGTGGCTGACGCGTGGGGCCCGCCCGTGACATGTAGCGGAGGCGGGCGCGGACGCGGGCACATGGGGCGGTGGGTCCCGCACCGCTTCGCCCTACTAAAGGTGTCGACCGCGCCATTGGGCGAGGAACGGGGCAGAAGAGGAGAGCGTAGGTAGGAAAAAGGCCACCGGGGTTGGTGCGAAATTGCGGGTCTGCCACTGAAGGAGTGAAAGTGGGGGGGAGAAGAAAGTAAGAAACAGGGGCGAGCGCGGTCCCGGATCCGATGGGCCCGGTTCCCGATGGGGATGTTTCGTGGGCCGGGTCTAGAGTGGGGCTACCTTTCGGGGCCTAGTGGCCCGGTACAGTGAGCCACCACTATCTCCCGGGAGACATGATTACGTGGCACTCGCTGGGCGCCAGCCTCATCCCCCACCCGCCCTGCTGGTCCTCCTGTGCCCAGTGGGCCCCGCTTTCCACTGTGCCTGATATATACATACCGCTTCAAATTTGCCAAAAAAGTTAACCGCATGCACCCGGCGCGCACCACGTCGTACTGTAATATATCATATGGTTTTCCCCTATCGACTTTTGACCTTATACCGACCGTCCCTAGAGCAAGTGGTAAAAGATTTGGTGGTTGATACTCGATGTCCCAAATTCGAATTCTAGTTGATTTACATTTTTAGCTAAATTTATTTCTAAATAAAAAAAAAAAAAAAAAAAAAAAAAAAAAACTTTTGATCTGATATATAATAGGGGCAATTGCTTATGTATTCCTGAAAATTTTCTGACTTTCGGATTTATCCCTCTTAGAAGGCTAATATTGAAAATACCCCTTCTACGTTCCAACCTATTTCTAATATATCCTTAGAGTTAAAATCGGTTAAGTAACTCTGTTATCTTTGTAAAATTACTATTTTGCCCTTTTCAAATATACCCTTCTACTATCACTGTCTTTCTTAATTGCCCTTAAAGTCAGGGGTACAAAAAGTATTTCGACTTTTGGTCTTTTCTAATATACCACTCTATCGTCACCAACCTTTCTTATTTGCCCTTAAGTTAAGGATAAAATTGGTATTTTAATTTTTTTTAACTGTGGTAGATATTTAACCCAGATTAACTTAACAGGAGATAACTGCGGGGGTATTTTGCAATAACGGTGGAACGTATGAGGGGCATTTTGGAAAGAAAAAAAAGATAGGGATAGATCGGATATTTTCAGACGCATGACGAGTACATAGGCAATTATCCCTATATAATATTATATATCATTTTTAGTGCAAAATGAGTAACAATATATATACCGATACAAAACTCATGAAGTCAAATTTCAGCACATTAATTATATTCAACAACATTCAAAACGGTTGTATGTGAAAAACTCATAAATTTTAGACATGTAATTTGTTTTTACTTTTTATACATAAACATTTCAAATACGGCAAATGAGCCATCAAATATAGATTTTGCGGTGCATAAGTTGTACGGATACACCGGGTGCAAACAATTATTTCTCATCAATATGGCTGTGACTGGTTGGATCTATTGAGGCAGCAGGTCTAGTGCATATAGTTTAAGCATATCCAATAATAAATGAATTAATATTATTTTACTATTTTATTATTTTTTATTTTTACTAACGTTTAATTTTTTTTTTTTTTAAAAAAAAATCGACAAAACAGTTGTTTACCCTTCGCTACAGAATAAAAATCTCTGTTCAAATTCTAGTCTATTCTACAAAATGTCCCCCTAATGGAAAAGGACATGAATTTTTGTCCTTTATATAATACATAAAAGTGTTTTTATTTATGAGCTTAAATTTTTGAATCAGTTTAAATTTTTTTTTTTTTATTAAGCAGAGTATCAGAATTTAGTTTACACCTTTCTTTATTTTGTAGCAGGAGTCAGTGATCTTGAATTAATTTTTTTTTAATGCTTATTACAAGCATTAGAATAAATAAAAAAAAAGACAAAAAAATCCCCACATGTTCTATTCGATTTTTTTTTCTTTGAATTACTTACGAAACTAAGATAACCGACTCACCACTTTTTAAATATGGTAAATTATTTACCGTTTTCTCAAAACACTAAATCTATATATTATTCAGAGTTCAGATGTAGAAAATATATAAATTTGGTCACGCTTAAATCTAGCTTCGTAAATAAAAATTCTAAATGCTTATTTTTATAATTAAAAATTTTTCAGAGTTATTCGTACTCGATATGGTGTTGAGATATATAGTTTGAGAAAGGGTGCATCAGTAATTTATGAAAATTGATGAACTTTTTTTACTCTTTAAAAGTTACTAGAATTAATTTGCTCTGAATATTTATCCATTTTCATAATTTTTCACACTTCTTTTTTAACACCCACATGGGTTTAAACCGAGCATGTGAATTGCAGGTGCATGGACCACTTGAATTAAAGAGCAAAAGCCATGCATTACTTTCACAATTGGCATTTCAAAAAACCCTACTTATATGTTTTTTTATTGTTAAAGCCGTACAGAACTTATATGTGACGCCCCAACTTTTCAGATGGTCACCCATCCTAGGACTACTATCTGGGGTCTCACAATCTCCCCTCTTGTAGTTCTCGACGTCCTCGTAAGCGCTTCGTACTCACAAGACTCAGCGACGTACTCACAAGTACTGTGATGTGAGACTCGACTCATATAACACTTCCCAGTAATTAGCTGATACCATCCGCGACGCCCCAACTTTCCAGGGTCACCCATCTTAGGACTACTCCCGTCCTAGCACGCTTAACTTTCTTAACTTCTTGGGCCTTGCCACCACCCAAAATGTTTAAGTCGGGTTAAGAGTTTTAGCCCTATTATATCTTATATATAGGACTATCTGAGGTCTCACATTATCTAAATTATAAATTATTCGAATAAGTTATTTAATCTTTCAAGATTATAAATTTATTACCCCACATATTAATTTTATTTTATTTTAATAAATTCATATTTATGAGAATTATATGAAATATACTAACCAAATTAAATAAATTAAAAAATAATTGGATAGCTGAATCAAAACGATACATATTTTAGATACATTTTGTAAGATTTTATCCTTTTTTATTAACAATGATAAATTTGATCCAAACTGCTGAAAATATTCAAATACTAAGATATAAAAAAAGGATAAAGACGAGGACAAGAGTTCGAATCACTGCAGTGGTAAGCAATTGCGTCTCATATGACAAAAGTTCTCAAATTGTAATTTCCTCGTTTGTAGACCTATATGTATATATATGAGCTTTTGATATCATCATCATCTTAGCTTTTAAAATAATATTTATAAATTAGCGAACGTGAACTGTGGGCCAGTTTCAAATAGATAATTTTGTGATGTATAGCATAGTCCTCCGAAAAGATAATAAAAACAAGGGAAGTTTTTTATTTCTTTTTTATTATTATTATTTTTAATCAAACTGGACGGGTCGGGCCGAGACGGACGGGACGGGACGTAAATTGACCCTCAAAAGCAAAAGCAGAAGGGAGTTTGGTTGCAAGACGACTCACTCATCGAGCATGGACGAAAGTGGTTGTTAATAACAGGCTATTTCGTTGAAAGTTCGCTCCACCAAAATCACTTCAAACTTCTCTTTTATTTTTGTGTGTTGTGAATCACACAAATATTCTCTAAAGTAAAACTAACTCCTTATCATAATAAAAAACAATAGAAAAAAGTAGAAGCTAAAATGCCTTATTTAAGGGTGATTATTTATATATTTCTGAAATATTTTTGCCTTTCTAATTTACCTTTTTTAAAAGATTAATATCAAAATACTTTTTTTATGTTATAGATATTTCAAATATATTTCTAAAGTTAAATTTTATTTATAAATTGTTAAAATAAATTTATCTCTATAAAATTATTATTTTGCCATTTCACATATACCTTTCTATAATAATCGATTTTTCTTATTTGTTTTTAAGTTTATGACAAAAAGTATTTTGATTTTTGATCTTTTCAAATATACTCTTCTACCATCATCAATATTTCTTATTTACTTTTTAAGTTAGGTACAAAAAATATATTTTAATTTTTTTTAACTCTAATAAATATTTAACTCACGTTTAACTCAAGTTAACTTAACAGATAGTAACTATAAAAATATTTTGGAATAATAAAGGACCATATCAGGTATATATTGAAAAAAAAAAAGAAGAGTAAAGATAAATAAAATATTGTTGAACTTTTGAGAGGTATATAAGTAATTATTTCTATTTAATAAACACGGTAACTGAAAATCGAACTTGTGATCTCTTAAATGGGCAAATATTTTCCCTCACTCAAATTGGAGACCACCCTCTCTAAGATGTAATTAAGTAGGAAAACAGTGGCAAAAGTAGATATCCTAAAATAAATAAAAAAAAAAAAAAAAAAAAAGAGGAAAAAAGAAAAAAGATCCCTTTACCTTTTCATCATCCGATTCTAACTGGATAACAAGGATTTGTTGCGCGTACCCCATGTGGTCCCCCCATGTCCTTTTTTTTTATCAATACTTTTTTTTTTCCTCTACTATTTTGATGACGTATTTAGCCCATCATAATGGGCCGATAATAGAAGAAGGGGAAAGTGGGGTCCGCATAGCATTACTGTACGAAAGAGTGGCCCCTCGATGCTCCAAAGAGGTATCTATTTTTCTCAATTATTTATATATATATATATATATATATATAGAGAGAGAGAGAGAGAGAGTTCGGCTGCTTATCTTTATCAATAAGACGAAAGACGCTTCTAAGAATTTTTCACCATTAGAATCCACCCCTTTGATGATTTTCACTCGTTAGATCATACTATTCAACCAACCACCCACTTAACCCTGGGACCCACATCATCCAAACCGCACATCTCTCAATCCAATGGTAAAAACCATGACTTGTGCTATTAATAGCTTGTAGCCTAGTTCTATATATATATATATATATATATATATATATATATATATATATATATATATATATATATATATATAGTTAGAATATTTTCAAAAGTACCAAAGTTTTTAGCCCTTGGATGAATGAGATGTAGGGTTGAGATTATGATGATAGATGGAATAGTGTTTGATTCAAAGGCTATTAGAAATCAAGGAGTAAATCCAAGAGCTAGAAACTTAGAAGCACCAGTGAGTTGGTGCTTCTAGAAGTATTCTAGCTCTACACACACACTCTCTCTCTCTCTCTCTATATATATATAGAGCTAGGTTACTATTCTTTCGAAAGTATGAAAACTTATGTACTTGTAAATTATTTTCAATAGTTGAACATTCAATTCGATGCGTTCGCATATCGTCATGAATCGGTTACGATATATTTTCTACATTAGAAAACGCAAAAATATAATCCTATATTTTTATTTTACTTAAAATTAAATTTTATATATATATATATATATATATATATATATATATATATATATATATATATATATATATATATATATTATAATTATTTATTCGATATATAAAATATATGTATTCGAAATTTATTGAGCCGAACACGAGCGATAAAAATTCACTCGTGTTCGCTCGTTTCGAACGAGTTAACGTATCTTGAGCTTATTTCGAGAACACGAATTTACTGCTGAATGAAACAACTATCAATAGCATATATAATAATAGGACTATATATATATATATATATATATATATATATATATATATATATATATATATATATATATATATATATATATATATATATATATATATATCCTACCTCTTGTATTTTATGGTTCACAAATTCTAAAGTTGTGGACAGGTCTATTTACAATATTATGTGGGTGTGACCCCTTAGAATTTGTTTGCCCCCAAAACAACACTATCTACTAGTTCCAGTTGCATAGGGGCCATGAACAATTTTAAAAAGTCAAAACTTAATACTATTTTTATTCAATAACCACATACACTAATTTTCAGCTAAATTACAATAAAATTAATATTACATTTTTTGGCTCTTGTCTCAGTTTCAATTATGCCTTAAAAATTGCATTATTTCAAATTCTGTCTTTAACTATTTTTTTTTTTGGTCAAAAATTCTGTCTTTAACTATTGTTTCATGATAAACTATGCATGCGTAAGCTCCATGCAGATGCTTGTACGTACGTACGTACCTATCTCATTTATCTCTCTTTGAACTGCAAAAAGCTATATATATATATATATATATATATATATATATATATATATATATATATATATATATATATATATATACACACACACAAATTAGAGGTAGGCTAGGCTAAAATATTTTTAAAAGTAAGCGATCTCATTTACTTCTGCATCATTTTCGATGATAAATTAACACCGTTAAATTTGATCTACATACGTTAGTTCAATTTCTTAAATTGAATATGATAATAGTTAACCACTAGATAAACAATGCTAAAAAGTCACAAAAATTAATTTTTACAATATTTAAATAGTTCAAATCATATTACACTACTGCACCCATCGTTAATTTAGATGTCTCAGGATTGAAAACGATGCGAAAGTAATTAACTACAAAATATAATTTATCCTTGTATATATTATTATAAATTACAAATTATTATTATTAATTACTAAGAGCAAAACACGGGTCAAGTGAATGGGACCCACACGAGATCCCCTCGCTTGTGATCTGGATTCCAGCGTTTTGTGAGCCAACAATGGCGTGCACCCTATCTCATATATTTATTCAATTTATTTATTATCAGAGAACCTATACGTGCATTATTTTATTGCATCATGTCATGCTTACATAAATAAATAAATAAATAATAGATTAGCCAATAATAAATTAACTATATTAATTGGTGACTACCTAACTACCTCTTAATTGCTTCCATTTCTCACTGCTTTATTATGAGATAATAATAGAGCCAATGTGATTAGAAGTTAATTGCTCATTAATTAGAGAGCTTATTAACTTACTGAAACCGTATATGCAATAGCATTCATGCGCACGTAAACTTACGATAATATATATATAGGGTCCGGCTAACAACTTACGAGATGAGGTAATACTCATAATAGTATAAGAACTATGACTATATATATAAGAGAGAATCATTATACTATCAATAGACGAAGCACTCGCTACCAAGTTTTCCACCGTTAGATTCCACCCCTTTGATGATTTTCATCCGTTAGATCATACTATTCAACCAACCACCCACTTAACCCTTAGCACACATCATCCTAACCGCACATCTCTCAATCCAACGGCTAAAAACTTGGTAAAGACTAATAACTCACGCTCTTAATAGATAAGCAAGTTATATATATATATATATATATATATATATATATATATATATATATATATATATATATATATATATATATATATATATATATATATATATATATATATATATATATATATATATATATATATAATTGAGCTAGAATATTTCTAGAAGTATCAACCCATTGGTGCTTTTAGGTTTCTAGCCCGATCTACTCCTCGATTACCGATAGCCATTGGATCAAACTATTCCACCTATCACTACCTACCACCATTATCACAATCTTACATTCCTCCATCCAATGGTTAAAAACTCAAAAGTACCACCTCATTTGTGCTTAATTTTGAGAGTATTCTAGCTCAATTCTCTCTCTCTCTCTCTCTCTCTCTCTCTCTCTCTCTCTCTCTCTCTCTCTCTATATATATATATATATATATATATATAGAGAGAGAGAGAGAGAGAGAGAGAGAGAGAGAGAGAGAGAGAGCTAGGATACTTTTACAAGTATCACCTTCATGGTGCTATTAGGTTTTCACTATTGGATCTACTTTTTGACTACTAATAGTCCTTGGATCAAATGCTATTCACCTACCACCACCTACCACCATCATCTCAACCTCACATCTCTCCATCCAAGGGCTACACCACACATATTCATACTTGTAAAAGTATATATATATATATATATATATATATATATATATATATATATATATAGAGTATATATATATATATATATATATATATATATATATGTCTATGCTGTTTTTAATAACACTATGCACCATTCAATATTCTAACTCTTTGATCATTTCTATTTTCTATCATTTGTCTAATGATCAAAGGGTTTCAAAATTTGTAATTTTAATGGTGGATAAGAGACGTTTCTCGTTTAACTGTAAAGATATTCAAATCAATTGAATTTTTGTTAGAAAATTCTTTAAACTATTTAAAACAAGATCTATACTCTTGATCTTGATTACAAGACTCTATCATCATTTTTTAATGAATATTCATTTTCAACCATTCATTTTCTCGTTCACTAGATGGATACAAGAACAATATCGAAAGTGCGTGAAATTTGATTTCTAGGTAGTTTAAATGGTTTAGATCATATTTAATCTTTCGATCGTCAATTTGAAAGCTCTATCATCGAAAAACAATTCGAGAGTAAAATTTTGATTTTAAGAAAGATTCTAGCTCAACTACTATATATATATATATATATATATATATATATATATATATATATATATATATATATATATATATATATAGTAGAGCTAGAATACTCTCAAAAGCACTACCCCCTCGTCGCTTTTGAGTTTATAGCCCTTGATCTAATTTTTGGTTACTAATAATCTTTGGATTAAACACTATTCCACCTACCACCACCTACCACCACCTACCACCATTTATTACCACCTACCACCATTATCTCAACCCTACATCTCTCCAACCAACTAAAAACTCAAAAGCAACAAGCCTTTGGTGCTTTTGAGAGTATTCTAGCTCAACTCTCTCTCTCTCTCTCTCTCTCTCTCTCTCTCTCTCTCTCTCTCTATATATATATATATATATATATATATATATATATATATATATATATATATATATAATTGAGCTAGAATATTTCTAGAAGTATCAACCCATTGGTGCTTTTTAGGTTTCTAGTGGATCTACTCTCGATTATCGATAGCCATTGGATCAAACTATTCCACCTATCACCACCTACCACCATTATCACAATCTTACATTCCTCCATCCAATGGTTAAAAACTCAAAATACCACCTCAACGGTGCTTTTGAGAGTATTCTAGCTCAATTCTCTCTCTCTCTCTCTCTCTCTCTCTCTCTCTCTCTCTCTCTCTCTCTCTATATATATATATATATATATATATATATATATATATAGAGTTCATACTATCGATAGCACCATGCATTTGGTGCTACCAAGTTTTCCACCGTTAGATCCACCCCTTTGATGATTTTTACCCGTTAGATCATACTATTCAACCAACCACCCACTTAACCACATCATCCTAACCACACATCTCTCAATCCAATGACCAAAAACTTGGTATATATATATATATATATATATATATATATATATATATATATATATATATATATATATATATATATATATATATATATGTCTATGCTGTTTTTAATAACACTATGCACCATTCAATCTAACTCTTTGATCATTTCTACATGTTAGATCGTACTATTCAAAGCATTCACTCAATTCTAGAAAACCACTTCAAGGGCCGAAAATCTGTAAGCATTAATAATTTGATACTTTTAAATTAAAGTATAGGAGCAAAATTACATACATATATAGAGTTGAGCAGGAATGTTATCGCTAGCAAACGGACTCTATTGCCACCCATTAATTTGTTTTCGAAGATGGATCCTTCGAATCAACGGTCGACACCGTTGAATATGATCTATACCACCTGAAGTATTTAGAAACCAAATTTCAAATCTTTTCGACATTACTGACCTAATAATCAAAGGGTTTCAAATTTTGCAATTTTAATAGTAGATATGAGACATTTTCTCGTTTAACGGTATAAAGCTATCCAAATTAATTGAATTTTAGATAGAAAATTCTTTAAACTATTTAGAACAAGATCTATTCTCTCGACCTTGATTACAATATTTCTATCATTACTTTTTAAAGGATTTTTTTTTTTTTTTTTTTTTGAGAGATATGTATGACGTTTATCTCGCTTCGCTTATTTCATTAGAAATAAACTTAGCTAGAAATGTGAATCAATCAGGATCAACTGCCGTGATTCTAGACAAATCCACTGCTCGGGTACCAACCACTAAGCCTTCTTTCGCCACTCGGATTAAAATTGGGAATTTCCATGTTTAGTTCATCACTAACCTCAGATAGAAATTTGATTTATTTCTACATTATTTCATTGTGGATTATAAACTTATTGGAATTTCCATGTTTAGTTCATCGCAGAACTCTGAAAGACGTTAGCTCAAGCTTCTGCTTATTTCATTAAGAAATCAAACAATATAAGGGTTAACTAATCTAACTTATGCTTAACTAACTAATAAATGAGCAATTTTAGTTTTCCCAAAAGTTATAAAACATATTTATACTAACTCTTATTTTGTTATCCTCTAGAGTAACCTAGCTAGGAATTGAGACAATTTCGCAAACGAGAGATATTCTAACTGGAAAGTAAATAGGGCCATAAAGTTTTTTAATATACTATTGATGTGCGTCAAATTTATAAAAACCTTTGAATTACTGCATGAACAAATCAGTTAAAAACCTCTATATCATATATGCGAATATATAATTATATATCAAAATTTTATAAGAATATTATATTTTCGAGACCTGTAACGGTACTTTTTCAAATATTCTAATGATCTTCGTATAATGGAGCTATCTTTGCAAATATTCCCCTTGCTAGCCACTATGCATTATTTTAAGTCCAATTACTTTAAACACGGCTCAATAAATTAATGCCCTAATTGCGTCATTTGCGGGACAAATCAACTTTGGTTCCATTATTATTATTATTACTATTATTTAATATAAGAAGGTTCTAATTCTTTATGCTTATAAGATAGAGAAAATTTTAAAAAAAATAAGTGAGGAGTACGTCACATTATTGTTTTTTTAAATATTATTATTGTTGTTACCATTATTATTATTTTTATTATTATTATTGTTATTATTACCAAATGAGGATAGGTTTCTCTCCAAAGCTAACCTGTTTTTATGTTTACAGCTAAGCCCTGTGGAACATGTTCACTACTAAAGCTTGATGCAAAATGCCAAATTAGGAGCAGGAGCAACAAATAATTTAACAAATGCAATATAATAATTTTGAATTTAAATCAGAAACATAAATGTAATTTATGTGAAAGTAGGAAGAATAAAGAAAATTTGCTAAATGAATTTTGCTAAATAGAACATAAAAACAAAAGCATATCTAGAACAAAAAAGCACAGGGCTAGAACATGGAATTGATATTGGGCATTGGGCCCAGAACTACTCTCCAATTATTTAACAAACCTTTTGATAAATTCAATTAATTTACGAAATTAAATTTAAAGTAAGAATTTTCAAAAAAAATAAGTTAAAATGTATAGACACCCTAAAAAATGTATGTTTTTTTTTTTAACTTTAATTTGTTTTTTTTTTTTTTTTTTGATTTTTTTTTTTATACTAATGGTTTGATTTAGCTCCTTTTTTACATTTTTTTAATTTATTTTACAATCAAATGTTTATTTTGATTCTATTAGAATTTTTTTTGAGATCAAGATGGGAATTTCCATGTTTAGTTCATCGCAGAACTCTGATGTGATAGAAATTTGATTTAGTTCCACGGATGTGGGAAAGTCAAAATTTGGAAAAAAATCAAACTTTATTAAGAAGAACACTTAAATGTAAACTTATTGATTTAATCAAGTTATTTTTCATATAATCATACTGAGTCGAACAATAGAATGATATTATTTTAGACATTGTGGCTAAAAAGAAAAAGAATCATTTTTATACTCGTCCAACAATCTCAAATGTGCTTATAATTTTTCCTCCTTCAAAATTATATAACTATAATTACAATCTTTATCCGAGATGCTTCTTCAGTAACGATTGCAACTGCAGTTTTATAGTACAAATTAAGATCTCCGTTTCGAGATTTACACGAGAACGTTAGAGAGGGGGCGGTGTTTTGGGCCGAGCCAAAATTTTAAAAAATCAACTGGAAATTTTTTTTACTAATGGGCTTATTTCGGATCTAGGATATATATCATTTTCACAAATTAAGTCATGCACCTATATGTTTTCCTGTTTTAGGTTTGATTCGACTTGATATCTTATATATTTTGACAGAACAGTTCAATGTCCCGTACTTCTGATTGCGATTTCAGATATAGCCACATTTGAAAAAAAAACCAAAATAAAATGAAGAACACGAAATGTTATATCTCTCGTTGTGACGAAAAGCCGAAATGAGATTCTGAACTTCGAAAACAAAAGCTTATGTATAAGGCTTTTGAATAGAAGTGAACTAAAGAAAATTTGCTAAATGAATTTTAATAACATAGTGTTTCTTCTAAAAACAAAAGCACACTAGAACATAATTCTCTATATTGGGCTTAGTTGGGCCAAGTAAACTACTGGACCATTGGCCCAGCCCAATTATTTGGGCTTCTCCATAAACCTTTTGATAAATTCAATTAATTTTATTTTAAATTTACGAAATTAAATTTAAAGTAAGAATTTTCAAAAAAAAAAAAAAAGTTAAAATGTATAGAGTATAGACACCTCCTAAACTTTAATTTGTTTTAAGATTAGACCCTTGATTTTTTTTTTTTTATTTTACATTTTTTTGACTTACTAATGGTTTGATTTAGCTCCTTTTGTTAGCCATTTGAAATTTATGTTACAATCAAATGTTTATTTTGATTCTATTAGAATTTTCAAACTTGCTAACAAAATGAGCTAACACTTCGTTTGAGATTGAAGAGAAATTGCGTTACGTGCAGTGAAAAAGCACGATGAAAAAATATTTTATTTATTTTCATACGTAATATTATGTTGCGCATATTTCGATAAGTCAATTATAATATATTTTCTCCAGTTCTATCGAAGCATATTCGTAAATTCTCTTTTTCTAACTCTATTTTATCTAACACTAGTAGGTAGAAAAAGAATAAATCATATAAAGAAAGGTTTATGGTGAATTTAAAAGAAAGTTAAAGTTTAGTGGTAATTTCTTGGCGCTTCCAGAAGCATCCGCGCCATTCGTAGACCGGCATATATGTTAAAGTTAAAGTTTAGTATGTAATATTATGTTCCGCATATCGCAATAAATAGGTTACATTATATTTTCTGTGGTCCCATAAGAGATCACAGAAATATATCACTATATATTTTTTCCATAACTCTATATCTAATAGCATTTGATAGATCTCAATACTAAGTCTAAAACGGTTTAAATACTTAACGCGGTACACCGACAACTGGCGAAACTATTTCGTGGACCTGGTCCGTCACGTCATCCGTAGACCGGCATATATTAACCGTTCATTCTCTTTGTTCGGTCATTTTTCCAGGCGATCTAATGAAACTAGGAGGTTCGGTTCGTGAATGATTCGGTGGACCAGGTTCATGTGGTAATTTCTTGGCGCTTCCAGAAGCATCCGCGCCTGTTTCCTGCGTCCACGTAGGACGCCTACCCTATGCGCGTTAAGCGATTCGAAATGGTCACAGTTACTAAGATATTTGTTCCTACACTCGGTGTACAAGTGCACTTCGTACACCGCCCAAAATTAAAATATGACCCATAATATTTTCAAATTGAGAAAACATTTGTATTTTTAAAATATATAATATAATAATATAATAACATAAGCATTAAAATATGCTCTCAAGTCCGGTGTACGATATTTAAAGATCGAGGTGTATGAGATGTACAAGTACACCCGGTGCAGGGTATAATTTCCCCAAGCGACATATCCCTTCTCCTTAATAAATCTCCCCCCGATCCCTTTCTCTTTCTCTCTCTCTCTCTCCTCCGTTTTTTATCACCTCGACGAATCCCCCGAATCCCTCTCCCTCCGCGATCTCTTTACCCCGCTGCGTCTCCTTCTCCGGCGATGTCCTCCGCCCCCTCCGCCGCCGGGGCGTCGCCGCCGACGAAGCTCTGCTTCTGCCACCAGTGCGAGCGCTCCGTCTCCGTTTCCCCTCTCCCCGACGGCGACGTCTTCTGCCCCCTCTGCTGCGGCGGCTTCGTCGAGGAGCTCGACAACCCAAACCCTAACCCTAGCCCTAATTCCAACCCTCGGCAGGTGTTGTCCTTCACCACCTCCGACCCCTTCTTCCTCACCCCCTCCTCGTCGCCTCTCCCCTTCTTCTTCCCCCCCTCCTCTTCCCCCTCCCCCGCTAGCTTCGACCTCCGCCACCCCAGCGACATCGCCTCCTTCTTCGGCTCCGATCCCTCCGCCTTACGCTCCTTCACCTCCCCCTCTGGCGGCGCCGCCATCTCCGTCGGCGGCGGGGGCGGCGGCGGCGGCGGCGGCCCGACGCAGCCCTTCAACCCCTTCGCCTTCCTCCACGACCACTTCCACCACCTCCTCTCCGGCGGGGCCAGCATCCAGGTCGTCCTCGATGGGGGCGGAAACATCGGCGGCAACCTCGGCGACTACTTCCTCGGCCCCGGCCTCGAGCAGCTGATCCAGCAGCTCGCCGAGAACGACCCCAACCGCTACGGAACCCCGCCGGCGTCTAAATCCGCCGTCGCGAACCTCCCCGACATCAAGATCTCTTGCGATCTGCTCGATTCCGGCGAGGCGCAGTGTGCTGTGTGCATGGACGCCTTTGAGATCGGCTCCGAGGCGAAGCAGTTGCCGTGCAAGCACATCTTCCATAGGGACTGCATCTTCCCGTGGCTCGAGCTGCATAGCTCGTGCCCGGTGTGCCGGTACCAGCTGCCCGCTGATGATCCGGGTTACGATCAACATAGGGCGGCGGCGGCGGCGGCGGCGGCGGCGGCAGCGGCAGCGGCAGCACCGGCTGCTGGTCAGGGCGTGTCTGGTGCTGGGTTTGCTAGTGCGGCCGCTGGGACTGCAGGTAGAGGAGCCCTGGGCGGTGGGAACTCGCCGGGGCCTCGGATAGTGGAGAGGAGGTTTAGGATCTCCTTGCCGTGGCCGTTCAGGGCTTTTGGATCACAAGCTGAGGCTAGCAATGCTGGTGATGGTGGTGGAGGAGGAGTTGGTGGTGGTAATGCGAATTCTGGGGGGCCAGGGAATGCCGGGTCAGAAACTAGGCAAGATGATTTGGATTGAAGATAGTTGGAGGTATTGTTTCTAGACGCGCATGTTTTTCTTCTATATTTGTCTCATGATATTATGATTGCTTTTGTTACTTTATGGGGTGTTTTCATCAGTAATAGTAGAGCAATTGTACCTGAGAGTGTAGTTGTTTTTGGTTTTGGATTATGGAAGGATATTTAGATCTCTTTTCTTTCTGCTGGCAAGGATGAAGCAACAATTGTCGTTGTGGCTGGTTGCAGTAGACTGTGCATTGTTGCCTTCTTGCAATAATCATGTATTATAAAAGGTGATGATTAATAAATGTATGAAGGAATATGGTGCTTCTAAGCATGCGTAAACTTGTAATGCTAATATTAGCATCAAGAGATTGCTTGTAGTGATATTGAATATGCAATGAGATTATAACAAAGATATAGAGTAATGGGGTTGTAGTATCACAGCTGAGAATTGAGAAACACATCCTATGGACAATGTTGGGTTGAAATAAATTCGCGTTGAGCCTGCCTTCATTTGGCCTTTGTCTCTTTCATGTGGTAACTAGTTTCAGCTTGTTTGTATTATTTTTTTTTTATTGATACCTTTGGTTCATTACCTCTAACAGCAATAGTCCTACTTGGTATCGCACTTGGATTGTTAAGTGAAATTTGTTTGTCCGTTGGTTGATATGAATGAATTTGTTCTAGAGGGCCTTTAAAATGTTAGCCATGCTGGATGACTGATGACTTGCTTTTTTTTGTTTTTCAAGGTCAAGAATTATTTTGGGGCATTCTTTGGGTGAGAACGACAGATGAGGATTAAAGTACTAGTACTAGTATCGTAAGATAAGCTGTGTGCTGTCTAGGATAATTTAAGTTTGGGAACTTAGTCTTCTTATTGAACTAAGGACACTAGTAAATAGTAATTTGCTCTGTTAGTTGAAGAATATGATTGGTTAATATTTAGGGAATACCACTTCTAAATATTCCAACACATGTTGTAATGTTTCTTAGAGAAAGTGTGCTGCATTCTACGATATATTTGGAATGTGAATCTTGAGTTTAGTTTTCACTTGCTAATTGTAGCGTCATAACTCATGGCAGAGTTAGTGTTAATCATAAAGCAGAGACTGACTTGGCACATTCCTGTGCTTAGTGCTGTCTTCTAGATTTGAGGTTGATGATCTCTATTATGATGTTATTGCTGTATATTTTATCTTTTAAATTTGGTTATATACCAGAAATATTAGCAATTAATAAGTTACAGGATGCTTGATAGGTGCAACAGATAATGCCGGGATTCTGCACCACTTAGGGAATCGCCTTTTTGTTAGATTAGCATTACTTCAACCTAGTGACCTTTCTTGGCTTTGCTTTTACCTCAATCTTGATGTATAGTTGGCATTGAGACGAATGTTTTAAGAGTCAGTAATTTGCTTAATTTGCTTGATTGTTTCTCAATGTTCTCTTTCTGTTGCAGCTCCATCCGATGATTTATATTCATAAAATTTTGAGCAAAATAGACTAAGAGCTCATATGTGTAGCTGGGATTCAGTTTCTCCTTTTTCAATTATCTAGTGCTATATCTGGAGGCCAGAGCCATAAATCCTAGTTGGGTAGACACTAGGACCAAGGATGGATGTAGAGTTTTATATTTGGATGGGCCTATCAGGAGTGACATGATCAGGTAGGATACTAATAGGATTCAACTCAAAATTTAATCTGAATTTAGTGAACTGTTGTAGTTGTTAGATTTTGATTCGTCCTAAAACTTAGATTTCAACTTGTGTTTCAAGTGAATAATCATAATGTGTCTGGAAAGTTATATTAAATGTGAATATAATAGCAGTAGAGTGTTAGCAGAAATTAAATTTTACTATATAGGTCATGACTTTCTGAGAATATAGTCTAAATAGTAAAATATTTTAAATCCTGTCATCAACTGTATTGAAGTTTAATTACTGAAGTATTTATCTCTTTACAAAGTAAAACCTTTATGGGCTTTTGGAATCTCTACCTATGCAAAACTTGAGGGCACCCACCAGCCTTGAATTTAGGACACGTCTTGATATGTAGTTTTGCTGTAGTGTTCCATCAAAAAAGAAAACAAGGTGTGTCTAGGTCATATTCTTATATTGATTCAAAGTACTGCACTAGGTTGCAGTACCTCTCACGGGAAGTGAAGACTATTACTCATAAGAGTCGAACTACAAATAAATTCTTTTACAGTAATAAATAAAGACGAAGTATTATGTTGTTTTTATAGACTTTATCCTTCACAGTTCTACCTTAATACTGTATTGCATCAATAAAGAAACAAAAAGTGAGATTAGCTAAATTGTGTCGGTCTATCTGTCATACTTTATTGTGTGGCAGTGTTTACAATCTAGGGACTTAAATATAAAGTTTCTGTTCAGATAGTGTTCCCTTAGCATGTGACAATGCCAGTGATTGACAGATGATAGGGGTCTGAGCTCGATGAGACAGCTTACATGGTCAGCTATTTGGCCTGTTTCCTTTCGAATTCAAGATTTCAACCCGCCGAGGGCAAAACTGTCCACAACCCGGATGTGAGAAATAATCAAACCTTCGGTTTTCAATTGGCCTCCTGAGGCTTAATCTCAAATAACTTAAAGAGTATCCGGCTTTGTTAGATAGTCGAGAATGCAGTTCGTAAAATTTTTTCACCTCCATTAGTCGTTCATTTCTTCTCGTTTGATGGCATCTTTTTAATGACTTTGTCTAATGGTGTCTAGTCGCCACAGATTTCCTTCGTTTATTTCTGCACTATATACCCCTCATTGGATGATAGAAAGCATTGGAATTGATGAGGAAAAATTCCAGGTGATAGAAAGCATCGGAATTGATGATGAAGAAAGAGTAATTAATTGGGTGGTAGCTTTAGAATAATCTTCTCTGATATCTGGCTGGTAGCTTTAGAATAATCTTCTCTGATATTTCTTTAAATTATATTCATTCGTTGTTTTATCCTTGTTACCTACTACCTCCACTATTTCATACAATCTGAAGGAATTAGACATTCACTTATTGATGACATTATGCCTCAAGTTTTAAGCTCTCTCTATCTTGCTAATCATTTGACACCGTCTCTTTGGACACTCGATGCATTAATTTCTGGATTTGAGATAGTTGTAAAGATTTCTAAATTGATCCCTAAACTTCCGTCCATATATACTGCTTGTGCATATTCTCTTCTACATTTCTGCTATTACTACATTTATTTATTTATTTATATTGATCCTCTGAATCGTTTGCTCCTGCAGGATGACCTTCACCTACATCCTCCAAGGTACTGTTAAATATAATTAGGAGTCTAAAGTGCTATTTGGTTTCCTATGTTTTTTATCTTGGTGGAAATGTGAGAAGCTGTTGATCCATTTCTGAGCTGCAAGAGAACACGGGCGAAAGAGATTCAGTGAATAGCTGTGTTTATTTCAGTTCTTTTGTCTTGGATTTGATGTTGGATCAAACATTATCGAAACATTTTAACTTTTTTTCGTTAGATTTTTTTTTTTTGGGGGGGAGGGTTATACTGTTGATGCCTTTTCAAGTTGAATCTGCACTGTACAGAATTTCGATCATGTCCACTCTTTAATCATTTTGGATTTACATAGGATGTGAAGATTTTACGATCTCCATCCTCTTTTAGTGATTATTATTAGATGTTATTCTAGTGATTGCAGATGGAATGCTAGGCGCATGATGTGCGAAAAGGAAATATGACAGGAAGTATGCAGTTTTTCCCGTTTCTTTTCCGCTCTCCTTTTCGCGGGATCATTCGCAATTGGGTTTGCTGCAGCTTTTACTTTCTTCAACAGGTTTGAACTCCATATCTCCAGTCCTCAACACAGCCAGCCTGCTGTTAATAGGAGGTAATATAATATGCAGTGTTGGTGTGATTTATGAGTTACTGATGACAACTTATCTTTTCCACTGATGCAACTTATGATCTTTTCGAGGGAAAAATGTTTTCGAGGAGAGACAGTTTCATAATCAAGGTCGATGGCCAGCATGGTATTTTTTACTTCATCCAACTTGATTTAAATTGAATTGCAATTTATGTCATTCCAAATTAGGTGCAGGAAAAATGACTCCCGCTCATTGAATTCTCAATCGACCTTCCTCCCAGATGTCGATGCCAGCGGGAATACATGGAGAGAGATGGTATTTACAAAAAAAAGAAGAAGAAGAAAACTTAAGTGATATGCGCAATTTATTCCTTGTGGTATGTGTGTTGATGTGTAGCTCTCAATGTCCCTGGCATTGAAAGGGTTCGTGTTCGCATGTGTTTTTGTGCTTTTTCGTGTTTAGTAGTAGTACACAGCTGGGAAGCCACAGTATTGGTCGTGTGGGCATAATTGTTTGTGCGCATCTTCATGGCCGAACTTAGGATGCAAACGGGCGGATCTGGGGGCGGGAGCCCCCCGACTAGTAAAATTCCGCCTTCCCTTCCGTCCCGAATCCGTGACGGGGTAAAACATACATCTCATAATTCGTTCTATCTCGTAACCTGCCTTCCGTCGGCATTCCGAATTTGTTCCGCCAACTAATTTTTTTTTATAAAATTATAAATATTATTAATATTTTATAAAATATAAAATAATAATTTTTAATAATATTATATATATATAATTTAGCAATATTAATTATAAAAATTAAAAATATTAATCATAATTTAAAATAAAATTTTAAAGTTTCAAATAGATTAGAAATAAAAGTATTCATGGCATATTCGGGGCAGGTTAAAAAAATATCGTTTTTTGTCCTGAATTTATCTTGAATTGTAAAATTCACCCTATTTTCTGTTCATTTTCTTTCATTTACCGTTCCCGTCCGGACGGATCGGAGCGGGAACTCCACCAATCCGGATCCGTTTGCATTCCTAGCGGAACTCGGGTTTTGAGTTCCAGTGAACCGGGAGTATGCGCATTTGGATCTAAAGGGCGAGTCCAAGACCAGAAGTGTTTTTCGCTCAGCGGACATTCGATACCAGTTCACACACGGTCCCTAAATATTCTGTATCTCATCCCTCTCTCTACGGCAGCGGCGGTGCTGATTCTGCTGCGGAGGATCAGTTCGTGGGGGTCGCGTCGTCGTCGGCGGAGATGTGTGTTGCATACTTGCATGGTGGGGTTGAGACTTGAGACTTGAGAGCGGTGGTGGGGGAGGTGCAGAGTCCACGGCCATTGCCCATGGGAACAACTCTCTCATATTCAATGTCTAGCTTTGATAATTTAGAAAAAGAAATCCTAATGAAGAATTTTAATTTTTCTTGTTTTAAAGAGAGTAACGTAAATAATATCCCTTCCCTAAATTCATTTCTTCAAACATAAATCTCAATTATGTTTTTAAAATGTATTAAAAAAAGTAAGTCATGCCCAAAATTTGGTTACCAATCAACATATTTTTAGACTTTTTACACAAAAGGTAAACAGGCTCACTTTTATTTCTGTTAGGATATATAAATTTTAAATAGTATCCTTATAGTTTCATATTTGTTTATTTGAGTATTTTAAAAGTGGAGTTGAGCTAGAATACTCTCAAAAGCACTAATAAAGTGGTGCTTTTGAGTTTTTAACCATTGAATGGATAGATGTGGGGTTTAGATAATAATAGTAGATGGTGATAGATAGAATAGTATTTGATCCAAGGGGTATTAGTAATTGGAATGTAGATCTAAGGGCTAGAGACTTAGAAGCAACAAAAGCTTGGTGTTTTTAAAAGTATTCTAGCTCTACTCTTTAAAAGTGTAACTAGTTAGTACTCTGTAGCTTTTTTTTTTTTTTTTTTTTTCGTTAGATCCTTCGTTAATGTTCCAGTAATTCATATATATAAAAAAAATTAGATACCTTATTTAAGTTTATTGAATATTCATTTTTATACTTTTTAATTTTAATTTTATTACTAATTTAATAAAATAAATAATAAAAAATATAGGGTTAATATATATATAATACTAAATTGATATATTTTAAATTATATAGAAAACTAAATAAAAAAAAAGTGCGAACTACTCGGTGGCATTTGAAATTTTTTCTTTTCGTTAGGTAACTTCTCTCTCTCTCTCTCTCTCTCTTTCCTTTTTCCCTTTTTTTAGTCGCCCTATTAAATTCTCTCTCTCTCTCTCTCTCTCTCTCTGTATATCTCTTTTCCAAATTCTAATCCCTTCTCTCTTCTCCGACACTGGCGCTTTCTCTTTTCCCCACCCCCGAATCTCCGAAACCACAACCGACAATGGAGGAATCTGAAACCCTAACCCTAACCTAACCTAACCCTACATCTCCTCCTGACGGTGTTCTAATCGATCTCGCTTCACCCCATCCCCGCCACACCGCCATGGGAGCGAGGGAGGAGAGGGCCGAGAGAAGGATGGTACCGGCGAGCTGATTAGGGTTTTCGGCATCGGCAATGGCGTCGGCTCACCTCGTGGTTTCCTCCTCGTTGCACCGCGGGAGCTTCGGCAATGGCGTGCTCGAGGAGCGGCCGAGAAGGCCCGCGTGCCGTGGATTGGTCTCTCTCGCCGGTAGGGGCCACGGCGAAGATCGGAAGGAGGTGACGGGGACGAAGCCCGGCTCCGGATTCCGGGAGGTTTCTCGGCGTGCGAGGTCGAAGGTGTTGGAGGTGGCGCCGGCGGCGGAAACCGGGAGGATCTGCTCCACTCTGGAGATTCCGGTCACTTGCTATCAGGTTAGGGTTTGGTTTAATTACTTTTAGTTAATTAGTCGCTATAATTATTTCAATAAATTATTGTTTACGGGATCTGTATCACTTTTGACGATCTCTGTGATTAGAATGGCTACAATCCTGTCACAAGGAAGAATCATGAGTACATTTAATTACAGTTCATAGTTTACTAATATCAGTGCCATTACGTAAATGTATAGACACCGTGAGCTGGGTGCTATTTAATTTGAATTTACGCACCTTCGCTGCCTTTTTGGCTTGTTCCTAACTGAGTTGAAGTGAAGGATCCTATAAATAAGATTTTCAATCTGTTACCTACTGTAAACTTAAGTGATGCTTAATTCCTCTTTTTTCCTCTCTGGTATCTATCGCATATTTGTTAAGCTTAATGTCACTGTTAATCATCAAAAAAACCATATGTAAATCTTTTCTTTTCTTACAATCTTTTGGTGTCACTCTCTTATATATATTGACCACATTCTTTTTCAAATAAACCTGCAGATTTTAGGCGTTTCTGAAAAGGCTGAGAAGGATGAGATTGTGAAAGCAGCAATGGAGTTGAAAAATATGGGGATTGAAGATGGATACACAGCAGAGGTGTCAGTGTCCCGGCAGGTAACTTTAGAAATTATTCAAGTTTTTGGTCATTATATGTTCTTCTTTTGTAGGAAAGTTGCCAATTTGTTGCTCATTGTTGGTTGAAAGGATCTGTTGATGGATGTGAGGGATAAACTTCTCTTCGAACCTGAGTATGCTGGCAATATAAAGGAAAATGTTCCACCAAGATCTTCTCTTTGTATTCCTTGGACATGGTTACCTGGTGCGCTGTGCATTTTACAAGAGGTAACATTTCATATAAAGCTTTATCATGCAAAGATAAAAGGAAAAGAAGAAAAAAAATGAATCACCTTTAAGATTCTGCTTCTCTGTAAGATATATTTTTGCATATTTGAAGGGAGAAACCATTCTTAACGATAACTTGTGTCAAATATCTTGAGAATTTTTTTCATTTGAGAGCCTCTTAATTATGCATGCATAGTATGTTAGACAAAATGGAATGCTGTGAAGCACACCTTAGTAATTGTAGCATCAGAATTGATAATTTGTATCTGCATTATTAAGATGACATCTGTAGAATTCATGGTGAGAATGTAAGTGCAGGTTGGAGAAGAGAAATTGGTGTTAGAAATTGGCCGTGCAGCTCTAAAACTTCCCGATTCCAAACCATATGTTCATGACTTGCTTCTCTCCATGGCACTAGCAGAAGTAAGAAAACGTACCTAATCAGTGTGGACAGAATTGTATTTTGAAATTTGATTGAACTTCTGATATATTTCTTTTTTGTTCTTGCAGTGCTCAATTGCAAAGAGTGGTTTTGAGAAGAGCAAAGTATCAGAAGGGTTTGAAGCTCTAGCTCGAGCTCAGTATCTTCTAAGGAGCAAAATTTCTTTAGAGAAAATGCCCCTGCTTGCACAGGCATATATCTGGCAAATATTCTTTCTCTATGTTCATCTAGTTTTTTCATATTTAAACTAGATACTTATACACAGTTATCACTGCAAAATTATCTATTAACATATGTCTCCCGGGAAAATCTGAATTTCAAAAACTTAATCACTTGCATGTGTACCCTTATGCTTGCAGAAATAACAATATCTAATATTTTTTTAATACAAAGCCAACTTGTATTAGGTGCTGGTATTTCCATAAACGATCGCACTTATCAAGAGCTATAAATATCAAAATTCAGTTCTTCCAGGGTACATCTCAAATAGATGATTTTTACCTGAAGATGTATGTACGGGCACCAACCAACTGTTTGTCTGTTTTTGGATGATTCCAGATAGAAGAATCACTAGAAGAGCTTGCACCTGCTTGCACATTAGAGCTACTAAGCATGCCTCATATACCTGACAATGCCGAACGTAGGCGAGGGGCAATAGCAGCCTTGCGTGAATTACTTAGACAGGGATTGGATGTTGAATCCTCCTGTAGAGTTCAAGACTGGCCTTGTTTCTTGAACCAGGCAATGAACAAGTTGATGGCTGCTGAAATAATTGATCTTCTTTCTTGGGATGCCTTAGCCAATATTCGGAAAAACAAAAAATCGTTGGAGTCTCAGAGCCAACGTGGCATTGTTGATTTCAACTGCTTTTATACGGTGGCGCTTGCCCACATTTCCTATGGATTTTCAACACGGCAAACAGAGATGGTATGTTTTTGTAGCTTATTATAGTCATTTATGTACATAGTTACGGTATCATAAGTTTGTAATTTTTTTGGGGCACCATCTACAGATATCAAAAGCAAAGAGCATCATCGAGTGTTTAATTGCATCGGATGGTATGGACTTGAAATTTGAAGAGTCTTTCTGCTTGTTTCTTCTTGGACAGGTAACGTAAAACCTAGCAGTTCTTTGATAGTTCTGCCCTTATATATTTCAAGTACTAATTATTATTGTTCAGGAGGATGGGGCAGTGGTTGTTGAAAAGTTTCGGCAGCTTGAGGTCAATGGAAACTCTAACTCACAGATTTCTGGATTAGTTAAAAGAAAAGAGGAAAAGGACAAAGAATCTATCCATCGTACACTGGTAGGCTACATGATATGTGCTATTACCTTCTAAAAGGCAAAGTTATAAGTCTCTAGTTTTTTTTTTTTTATGCAAAGATCGCTTTGCTATCTGAGCTCCGTTGATTTATAAAGCTATACATATTTAAGTGGGTAGTTCATGCAAGCAACGTCTTATGGTTTTAAACGGAAAAAATAAAGATTATTTTGTGGATTTTCATGGGTGAAGGGGTTTGTTCTTATAGGAAAAAAAAAAGGCTAATAGAAACACGATTCTACTAGTGATTGGCACAGCTATCTGAATATTTGGTCCTTTAATAAACAGGGGCAAATAAAATATACAAACAGACACATAGAGCTGCGGATGTCTACCAATCCATCTTTTTCCTTGAAATTCAAGCCTTCCTTTATTGTCTAGCTTCTCAGTCCAAAACTGAGTGGCTGCTTTATGTATATCCCACTGTCAGATGTTGCCAGTTAGATTTGTTAAATGTAAGTGGTGAGAGTGGTGAGAGGTGATCAGACCCACCAAACTTAATGTTACAATAATTTTAAGATTTGTTGAATATTAGTGGTGAGAGGTGATGAGACCCACCAAAATTAATGTTACAATATTTAAGAAGTTAAAATTTAATTCCTGGGCCCAGATCTTTCTTTTTTAAAAAATTTTGGTGTTTGCGATTCCTATTTAGGTTGAAGTCCTATCTTTATATTGCTATATTGTGAAACCTCTTGGGCTTCTCTAAGTCTAGGCATTATCACGCATTATGATATTCCATATTGATTTCCTTATGTAACTGATGGTCCCTCCGTCATAATAAAGCAGTGCAAGTCAGTACTCACTGTACCTTCTTCCAGCATCTAGTATTGCTAACTAAAATGGAACAATGTGAGCGGTTCAATTATTTTGTTTTGCTTTATATAATTTGAACACTTAGACTTTGTTTTTTCCTATAACTGGTTTTGAGGCAAAAAAGGTGCATTGTTTAGCATGTGAAAATCTGGATGAATTTCTATGAAGTATAAACATAACATGACTGATCAGAGAGCTTGCCTTAAGATTGCAATTCTCTTATGCCAGACGACCTGCTGAAATTTACCAGGAAATCTGGCTGAAGGATGCTGTTCTTTCTGTATTTCCCGACACACGAGATTGCTCCCCTTCTTTGGTGAGTTCTCTTAGATACACTATAATCCTGCTGCCCTTTGGATGAAAAATTTTGAATATTTTCTCCTGATTTCCCCTTTCAATCTTAGGCCAACTATTTTGGTGCCCCAAAGCGGATTTTCAGTGGCGCAAAGCAAAAACTTGCAAGTGCCAAGCCCTTCCCTTCTTCGAGCTCTCAATTGCCTTCATATAGTCTTTTACGTCACAATAAAGCACCAAGGGAGCAGGCCTCACATTTTAGTAGACAGCTACCGGAAGCAGTAAAGCAACTGACGCCTTCTAATTTGGAAATCCCATCGGCTTTGGACAAGTCGAGTGGTAACGGCAGCCCTGCACAACAACTTAAAAGAAAGCCTAGTTTTCCTCATAGTAAAGCTTGGAAAAGCTGGTTCGAGACAGGAGATATGGCAGGAAAGCTCACATATAGTACCATCATGGGGTGTATTCTGTTCGGTACAGTTAAGCTGGTGAGTATGCAGTTAGGGCACACTAAAGTGGCATATAAATGGCCCACCACCCACCAAAAAAGGGGAGCAGAAACCTTTGCATCAACTGTGACTTGGCCGTCAAGCTCCGAAAACACTCCTTTTATTAGTAAGAATTTTTGGAATCCACTTGGGAAGCTATTAATGGTGCTTAGGCTAGGCGACAAACATTACCCATCAAATGAGGGAGCTCTGCAAAATATTTGGTCCACAGAGAAGTCCTCTCCTTCGGCCGGTGCGACTGGCATTATGCTGCATAAAAGAAGCATGGATCTAGAAGAAGCAGAAGCACTGGTGAAGCAGTGGCAGGACCTTAAAGCTGAGGCGCTAGGCCCTAATCATCAAGTTGAGACACTTTCTGGGGTTCTTGATGAATCAATGCTCTTCAAGGTAAAAAGAAAGGTTTATACACTTATCTGAGGCGGCGACAGTCAAGCATTTGATAATTAAAAATTTGAAGCTTTTGCTGTGGTGGGAAGCTGAAATAAGTTTCTACACTCCGAAAGCTGGTCTAGTTTGGACCCTCTGCTTCTAATTTAGTGGGAAGTTGTAGGGGATACTTTAATGAAAAGGCTAATTGTGCTTCTTCAGACATCACTTTGGCAGAAGCTCTAGGTCCTTGCTCTAGTGGCACTCTTGAGTAGTCTTTTTAAGTGTTGATTTTGTTTTTTCTTCACGTGAGCAGTGGCAAGAATTGGCGAATTCAGCAAAAGCTCAAAACAGCTTTTGGAAGTTCGTTTTGCTGCAGCTTTCTATCCTACGCGCTGAAATTTTATCAGACGGAGGCGATTGTGAGATGGCCGAGATTGAGGCTGTCATTGAGGAAGCCGCAGAGCTTGTTGAGGAGTCTCAGCCAAAACATCCAAGTTACTACAGGTCTTATCCAGAACCGATCTTTTGTATATCATCCTTAAATACAATAATATTCTATTTATATTGAACTTTTTGTTTCTTCTTTAACTGCAGTTCGTACAGAGTGCGGTATACACTCAAAAGGCAAGTCGGTAGTTCTTGGAGATTCTGCGGAGGTGTTATTCAAGATTAATCTATTTCTACTGACAAATAAGTTGATGATCAGAGTCGCTTCTGGAAAGAAGCAAATGTACAATTATCTTCATCCACAACCTTGAAGAAAATGGAACGACGGTCTTTATCTTTCTCGTCGCATGATCCACCGATTCTTAATGCTCCGGAGAGTTGCTTGTACAATATAATGTTTTCTTTTGTTTAGTTTGAGATAACAAAAGATGTCATCTACTCTGTATTATTGGCGTTAGGATGCTAGGATACGATAGTTATTTATCGTGTGAGAATCATGTGCATCATTCTTTCTTTTCTTTTCCTTCACAGGGATAAGTTTTAGTTGTGTTGTTATGTTTTCCATCTTTAATTCTTTATCTTTTGGGGTGGTAAACATTTTTGGCTCAGAAAAGGCATAATTTGATCTGTGCAATTGGAGTTTTTTTAGGATACTTTTCTTGTTTGGTTGAGGCCTTAAGGGGACCATGGTTGTAAAAATATGAAACAATGTAGCTGAGATATGTGTTCTATTGACAAATATATATGGAGATGAATCAAATGTAAGTAAGATAGTTTATTGTAGAGCATTGATGGTCATTCAATGGCAACTCTCTGGTGCAAATCCGAAATGAATCAATCTAACAAAGATCATAAATGGTTTATGAAACAAACATTTAACATAGGCACCTAAAAATACCCAACTAGCATTAATCGGGCTAAAAAAATACGTTAATTCGGATTTGCGGGCAACTGTTTGTTTGCGAGGAAGTGTGCGAAGAGCTTCCGCGCAACGGTCGGAGAATCCATCGGGACCATGTGGCCGGCGTTGCGCACCGTCACGTGCGTCAAACCGCCCTTGTATACAATATTCGACCCTCCGACCTACATTTTCAAAATTAACTCAAGTTCAAGCCATTAGATTGTTTTGTAGTGCCAAAATATATTGAATTTGACTTTCATTTGCTTGTCAATTAATATTGAGGTTTTGTTTCGAAGCAAGGATAGGATGCTTAACCTGACTGTTGCTGTACCACGGTTGCCAATCCTGTGTTATAGTAAGATTGAGTTTTTCCATCGTGTATCGCGTCGAGGAGACGGGGATCCTTCCATCATCTACTCCACTGCAAAAGATTCAGTAAAAATGAGAAAAAGAGTGTGATATGATAGAATCATAGAATTTCGCAAAACGTAATCTTTCTATCAAGTCTCTTCTCTAGTGTTTCTCAATGCTATCTCAAAATTTTAATCGAACAATCCAAATCAGAAACGCTTTGAATTCAAAGAATGTTAGCACCTCGCCGTATATGTCGAGAGGGGGGTCGATAAAGTTTGAGATGAGATGGATGGCAGATAACCAACCGGTGGTTGTACATTTTAAGGATCCACCATGATTCACTCAGCGAGTGTTTCTCGGATTTAAGCTAGATAACTTTGCTGAGATCTGCAAGTTTTAAGAAAACCAAACCTGTAAACCCAAATTCGAATGCCTCCGTCTACGAGCTTCCGAATAATGGGCAGTACCGACGCCGGTGCCACTTGCCAGTTTGGATAGTCGTTGCTGTCGATCGAAATAACACGAAGAGATCAAACAAACAGCCCTAGCTAGGAGTACACTAACTCAAGATGGAAGCGCTTATTCTCCTAAATGACAATTTGGCTTCGCAAGCCGTTAAGAAGACACTCAGGTATGAAAAAACCGCTCTCATGATCGGTCGCATCGACAAGAAATTCTTCGAAAAGCCATCCAGATCATTATAGAGAAGATTAATGCATGCATAAAGAGTTAAGTCATTTGCTTACTTGCAAAGATCCCAGCTATACGGAATGTTCGTCACATTCGCATGTAATGCTTTTTGTACATCCGGTCGGTTTAGGTACGCTACCGTATAACTGTCGTCACAAGGATCCACTCCTGCTCGCGGTCTGTTGCTTGGTCCTCTCTGCTGTAACAATCGCAAAATATTACGCAGGGGTTTTTTCAGATAGAGAGATTCATGCGTGTGGCTTTTGTTTCGTGGGCTCAGCTATTTGGAATATGCTGTTTGAGTAGAACTATTAAAATTTGTTATAGTCTGCGTCCTTTCGAAATGATAGCTTCTTCGAAAAGATATGACGAACTTTCGAGACCCAAAAGATCATGTACAATTTGTTTGTGTATGTATAAAGTCGAAAAGCTTCGAAGATCAAACCTAGCTACAAGAAATATACAATAAAATAGCGCGATCGAAATACTCACATATTTGAAAAAGAAACTCCTATTGGATCCGGGCTTCGACGGCGGTCGTCGGTTCGCGGCGGTGGACGAATTATCGTTTGCGCACACGGGAGAACGAATGTTGTAAATGTTTATAGAGTTGTAGCAATCGTAGATCTCTGGCATGCCCAGGGAGCACGCGACGGAATCGGAGTCGGATTCGTTGTCGAAATTGTTGCAATAATCCAACACATCACTATACACCCAGTCGGGGATTATGCCATTAACCCATGCGTATTCCGCGAGTCCCTTTTGATCGGTTTGATCATCCATAAGTCCGTTACCAACCTAAATATTGAATGCGATAACATGAAGATATGATAATGTGACGGCTAATTCAGCTATATATATTCTCTATCTCTCTGTGACTCAAAGGATAAATATTCAAATTTAAGACAAATTTTTACCATGAATCCTTTGAAATTGATGTAATCCTCCTTTGATATGTGTTTGTTCGCATCGAAGATTTTCTCCGCAAGTTGAGGAATATAGTGTCCTTCAAAACAAAATATACATGTCGCAAGAAATTAAGGTAAAAAAAAAAAAAAATTGCAAGTAGAAAATAGAAAAAGTTATCAAATTGATAGGAAATTTAATTTGTTCTTAATTTTTATTGTATAATTACCTGCGTAGCTTTCTCCTGCAATGTAGAAATCGTGGGATTTGTACTGTGGGAATTTCTTGAACCAATTTACAAGGAAATTGTAGTTATCGATTGCTTTAATCCAAGGGTTCAAATTAAGAAGAAATAATTAGTGCAAAATAACATTAAAAATGTAAAAATAAATAAAATAAAAAATGTTTTGAAAATTAATAACAATGTAACTCTAATTAAGTTTACTCACCAGTTGCTTCATCACTGAGGATGTGTGCTACATCTGTGCTGGTGTTTGTATAAGAAAATCCCACATTAAAAGGTGACTCCACAAACAATATATTAGCCTCTGAAAAAAAGGGAAAAAAAAAAAGAAAAAGAAAGAAATTAGGATATAACTTAAAAGTACCCAAATTCATTATAACAACATCAAAATAATTACACTTGGAGAACTCAATCTGAGTAGTAAAAGTTTCCTGCAAAAATGCATGCGATAGAACTTTCCGAAAAAGCATTAACAATTTTGATTTCTGAAAAACAAAAACCAAACAAAAGCTTCAAAATTCAAATCGAATTAAGCATTTGATGATTTTGTGGCCATATACGATTAATATAAGATATGTATATAGAAATAATGAATATATATATATATATATATATATATATGTGTTCATGCCATTGTTCCATGATTCCTTGTTTAATTTGAGCTCTGAAACATTCTTTTGTGTAATGAAAGGGCCAAGCTCCTCCATCGCCCCATACCCAATCGAAGAACATCCGGGCCCTGGAAATCAAATCATAAAGTTAATTATTATTACTGTGTTATCAAATAAATTAAACAACTAACTAATGATGATTATTCTTTTAATTTGTTTAAATTAATACTGGATGGTTAGATTGGAACTTGTGAAATGAAATAGTCGCATAATTAATAAAACAAATTAAGTAAATATGATGCTTAATGAAAAAAAAAAAAGAGCCAAAACAAAGGTAGGAGGAAGATAACTAATTAATGAAGTAATGATGCTTAATATTTCTTTAATGACTTTAAGAAATTCTTTAGACTCCACAATGAGTTCAAAAAAATTGTGATCAAATAACCAAAACAAAAACCAAAAAAAATCCATCCAATACAATTTTGTCACCAAATAACTCGCTCCTAATTAAGCAGGAACATATAATATATATATATATAGGCTACCCGCTTATATATATATAGACGTTGTTCATCGTTTCTATAGTATATACTTTCATCCATAACTAGATATATCACTTGACTGAAAAGCACATGCCATCAATGAGAGAAAGTTTATCGGTATACCAAGTTTTTGAAATTGCTAGATTGAGCAGGGGACATGCTAGGGACGACGTGCCCCATAGGGTTGCTAAGTATTTGGTCGATAATATCTCATCAATTTCTTTATTTTAACCATCCATCAAAATCACTACGGTTAAAAATTTGGGACATTAAGGGCCATCACAATATTAATAAGACAAGATAGCTTCTACTCTATATATATATATATATATATATATTAAGCAGGAACATAAAATCCATCCAATACAATTTTTTTAATTAGTTTCTAGATAGTTGCAATAGCATAAATCATATCTAATGAAACCGATCGCTGAATTAGATGTTCCTTTATCGAAAACATCTTATAAACACGAAAACCTTCGTCTTTCGAAAGCATAGGAGTCAGCTCTATATATATATATAAATTATATATATATATATATATATGCGCGTAAATAAACTACTTATCAATTTTTACGTAGTTACGTAGGTACCTCCATTGAGCCAGAGCACAAGAGGTCTCTGCGTGTGGTTGTGCGCGGCCTCGAAGAACCAGTAGAAGAAGGCGCGGCCGTGGGCGGCGTTGACGGTGACGTATCCCGCGTAGTGCTGGAACCCCACCGCCGGCTGCCCCGGCAGGCCCTCGACGCGGTCGGCCTCCTGCTCCTCCACGATCTTCACCGCGACATCGACGCAGTCGTCGTTTAACGCTCGCGCGGAGACAAAGAGGAGGCAGAACAAGAACAAGCAGAGTAACATTGACATTGTTGATGAGGAACCACAACTCATGATAATTGTAGCTAGATCAGTTCTACGGTGAAATGAGGAGCAAAAAATAAAATGAAAAGAGATGCATATTTATAGAAGTAAACAAAGATTTTTTTTAAAATAAAAAAAGATTAATTTTGTACTTCGGAAGCTATCTCGGAGGAGTTTGTTTAGATTTGAATTGAGTTTGTTGGGGATTCGATTTTCAATCCATAGTACCGTGGCTCATTTTGTTGTTTATACTAGTACGGATATATGGTAGTTTTTAAAATTTCAAGTTATTTTTCGTGTGAATTTAAAAAATAACTTTTTAATTAAAAATGCACCATTTCACTCATTTTTCTTACTTTCTTATTCTTTATATTTTTATCCTCTTTGCTCGAATACTAAATTTGAAATAGGACTTTTTTTTGCAAATAGCTTCCTAATAAAAATTTATTTTACAATTGACCATGTGTAAACTTTATTTGCAAAAATAGCCCTAATCCCGCCACGCAAGTGCCACGGGACGGGACCAGGTGTTTAAGTTGAACACGGTGAACCATTCACCGTGTTTAGACACGGTGAATGGTTCACCGTGTCCAATACACATAAGACCCACAAATACTCCGGATCTCGGACTAGCCAAAATATGACTAAGTCTGGGATATTTGTATTGGACACGGTGAATGGTTCGCAGTGTCCAATACAAATATCCTGGCTCGATCCCGTCCGCATGGCGTTGACGTGGCGCTTGCGTTACGGGGGTAGGACAATTTTTGCAAATAAATTTTACATATGACCAATTGTAAAATAAATTTTTATTAGGAGGCTATTTGTAAAAAAAACCCTATAAAATATTAAAAATATCGTTATTGATAGTACTTAAATTTTTAGAGCAATAGGGGACAAATGATCAATTTGAGTTTTTGAGCCATGATGGCATATTATTGGTAGTATAGAGGCTTTCGTGCTACCAAATTATTTTCAATGATGCGACTTCCAAATCGACTCATTTAGACTTGATCTACACTATTGAAAGTATTTAAAAACTTAATTTCATAATTTTTCGATATTATTTGGCTAGTGATTAAAATGTTTCAAAATTGACAATTTTAATAGTAAATGTGATGCGTTTGTGAATTTAAAAATGTAAAACAATTCAAATTTGATTACATTTTTATAGAATTTTTTTTTTTATTATTTAAAATAATATCAGTCCATCTGATCTTCAATTCAAATTTTTTATTATTATTTTTTATAATTTTTTTTTTCAGTCGTTAATTTTTAGACTACTCGTTTGATAGATAAATGACATCGAAAATTATAAAATTTAGTTTTCAAATACTTTCAATAATATAAATCAAGTTTAATAAAATCGATTGTCGATTTGAAAACCGCATCGTTAAAAACAACTTAATAGTACGAAGCCCCATGTTATCGAATACTAGCTGTGAGTTTTTGTAAAACTTGAAATGGAAGTGTGAAAAACCTTAGCACTTAAAAAATAAAAAAAAAAAAAAAAAAAACTCAATTAGTTTAAATCCCAATCCCAGCTCAATATAAAAATGTAAAATTCATACATATCACGTACTAGAGATTAAATGTGAAAGAAGTAGGGGGCTTATGTGAAAAATAGCCCGGCTTATGGGTGGATCAGATCAGAGCAATCACAACCGTCCAGGGGAGCTAATTACGTCTTCGTGACACGTGGCTGACACCTTCGGTGATTGTATCCGTATAATATAAGCGTACATCTACGGTAATTTTGGACTTTCCTTTGTGCTTCACGAATCACGGGGCAAATCGTGGACTAGTTCGTAACTTTTATCTTAATAAGGGACTGAAATGTAAATATTTAAGAGCTAAAACACTCATCGAGGTTGTTGGGGAACTACGTCGCAATATCAGTAAAGTACAGGGACTGTCCATATATTTTACCCTTCTTCCTCCCGTAGGTCTCTCCACTCTCCCCCCTAAAACCCTTCTTCCCCGATCGAAATCCTAGGGTTCTCGCCCCCACACAAATGGATCCCTAGATACCCTAATTCCCCATTCCCCACAGAACCCTAGCCCTTCTTCTTCTTCTCCGATCCCTCGATCCCCCATCGTCCCCGACACCGATCTAGCCATGGGAGCCAACTCCGCCTCCTCCTCCTCCTCCTCCTCGCCCCTCCCCATCCCCTTCGTCCCCTCCCTCAAAACCCTAAGGCTGAAGACGAAGCAGCAGGAGCTCCTCATCCGCCTCTCCGCCCTCGCACTCATCTACGTCCTCGCCTTCGCCATCCGCCTCTTCAGCGTCCTCCGCTACGAGTCCATGATCCACGAGTTCGACCCCTACTTCAACTACCGCACCACCCTCTTCCTCACCCGGAACGGCTTCTACGAGTTCTGGAACTGGTTCGACTCCGAGAGCTGGTACCCCCTCGGCCGCATCATCGGCGGCACCCTCTACCCCGGCCTCATGGTCACCGCCGCGCTCATCTACCGCGCCCTCCGCCTCCTCACCTTCGCCGTCCACATCCGCGAGGTGTGCGTCCTCACCGCCCCCTTCTTTGCCGCCAACACCACCCTCGTCGCCTACTTCTTCGGCAAGGAGATCTGGGACTCCGGCGCCGGCCTCGCCGCCGCCGCCCTCATCGCGATCTGCCCCGGCTACATCTCCAGATCCGTCGCGGGCTCGTACGACAACGAGGGCGTCGCCATCTTCGCGCTTCTGCTCACCTTCTACCTCTTCGTCAAGGCCGTGAACACCGGATCTCTCGCGTGGTCGCTTGCTTCGGCTTTCGGGTACTTCTACATGGTGTCGGCGTGGGGTGGTTATGTGTTCATCATCAACCTTGTGCCTTTGTATGTTCTGGTGCTCCTGGTAACGGGGAGGTATTCGATGAGGTTGTATGTTGCTTACAACTGTACGTACGTGCTGGGGATGCTTCTCGCTATGCAGATCCGTTTCGTCGGGTTCCAGCACGTGCAGTCCGGGGAGCACATGGCCGCCATGGGAGTGTTCTTCCTGTTGCAGGTTTGATCTCGCCTGGATTTTGAGTGCCTGATCTTTCTTTGCCTATTACTTCAATTATATGCGAGTGCTGAGGAATTGTCTTTGTCGACCCATTTCTGGTGAATGATATGCGCACGAGCACTTGTTTGTCATCACTTTGTTCTGCATTTGACCTCATATGGAAATTGTTACACTACAATGTATATGGAGCTTGTCGCACTTTGAACAAAGAATTCTCCAACATAGAGAATTGCAACTTGTATTTGTCTATTTCAGTGCCCTGTGACATTGCTGCCAAACAATGATTATTAGCTTCAAGTTTGCATATACTGTTGAAAATGCCCTGTAAGTAGAATTTTTACTGTTAAAAGTTGATAATCATCAAGAAAATATAGAAGAAAAGGGCGGAAAGGAAGACTGGGTGAAAGTAAATCATCAGAAGAGCTATTTTGCCAGACCTCTGTAGTTGTAAGGATGTGAATTATGTGTTACAGTATTCTATGAAGCCATGTAAGATTTAATTGCCTCTGTATAATGTGCCACTGTAAATTCTTTTAGCACTTCATACTGCATCAAACAAATCTCGTCAATGTTGTAGTTCGTCCAATTTTCTTGGCTTACAGGCTAACGACCATTCCTTTGCAGGTCTTTTACTTTCTAGACTGGGTGAAATACATTTTAAATGATGCTCGATTGTTCCAATCATTTCTGAAAATTACCCTGACGTGTGCTATTAGTGTGGGTTCTCTGGCTCTTGGTATCGGGATGGCCTCCGGTTATATCTCACCGTGGACCGGCCGTTTTTACTCCTTGCTTGATCCAACCTATGCAAAGGACCACATTCCCATCATTGCATCTGTTTCTGAGCATCAACCAACAGCGTGGTCATCTTTCATGTTCGACTTCCATATCCTTCTTTTCCTTTTCCCAGCTGGCTTGTACTTCTGCTTTAAGCGCCTGTCAGACGCCACGATATTCGTCGTTATGTATGGCTTGACAAGCATGTATTTTGCCGGTGTGATGGTGCGGTTGATTCTCGTGGCTGCACCAGCTATGTGCCTTATCAGTGCTGTTGCAGTATCTGCTACAATAAAAAACCTGACAACATTGATTCGGACAAAGAGTAAAAGTCCTCAGGCAACCTCTGGTAAAGGTTCATCCAGTTCAAAAGCATCAGCCAAGGTCACTTGTTCCCTTTTTCTCTTCTAAAATATTATATACATACATATTTTTGTCTGTGTTGTTTGGTTTTCTTTTCTTTTTTCAAGCTCAGGTACAGACTAGATTAATTTCAAGTTTACAAGTGTCTTTTGCCTGTAGGGCAATTTACTTTTCCAGGGCCCTGTTTTCAGTATTTCAGTTAATTGTGAAGAGAGGAATCTGCATATATATATATTTATTTAGCAATATATTACTTCGTAACTCTTGGTTGGACAGATGGCATATATAATTAACAGTCCTGGTTGACAAAGTAAAATGCTTTCAATTATGGTGCTTTGCAGAAAAGAAATGTTCTTCTAGTGCTACAGCCATTATTTATGTAATGTTTGAATATCTGGTATTTGCTTAAATTTCAAGGGAAAATGCACCATTAGCAAATTTGAGGTATTATCATATCCCTTGCTGTAGCACTTAACATCACCATGCTTATGGCTGTTTTAGCTTAAGCTTCTCTGTAATGTATAGTTTTCCATTTTTCTAATATGTTAATGACAGTTTCTTATTGTTCACAGTACCTTACTCTGATTAGCCTGCCTTGAACTTGATTCAGCTTTACTTAATGACTCTTGAGTCTAGATTTTTAATGCAATTTCAAATATTGTAAAAAAATATTTTATAGTAAGTTTTCTTTTAGTTGTTCTATAAATAATAATCTCATACTTTGCTATCTTAGCAGGCATCAGTTGATCAGTCTCTCCCTTTCCAAAGAAATGCAGCTATTGCTTTGCTCATCGGTGCCTTTTATCTGCTAAGTAGATATGCTATACACTGCACATGGGTCACATCAGAAGCATACTCTTCTCCCTCTATTGTCTTGTCTGCAAGGCGTGAGGATGGTAGCAGGGTTATCTTTGATGATTACAGGGAGGCATACTTTTGGCTTCGCCAAAATACTCCTCCTGATGCTAAAATTATGTCCTGGTGGGACTATGGATATCAGATCACCGCCATGGGAAATAGAACAGTAATTGTTGATAATAATACCTGGAATAATACGCATATCGCCACGGTTGGGCGTGCGATGTCATCGTATGAGGATGAAGCATATGAAATAATGCAGTCACTGGATGTGGATTATGTCCTTGTTGTATTTGGAGGGGTTACTGGATATTCTTCTGATGATATTAACAAGTAAGAATTTACCTGTTTGTGCAATACACCAAAATTTGGAATTCCTGCTAACGGCAATGTTTATTAGAGTTTAGCATTGTAGAATCAACTGATTAAAGTATGTTTTAACTTCCAGGTTTCTTTGGATGGTGCGTATTGGCGGCGGAGTCTTTCCTGTAATAAAAGAACCTGATTATCTTGTGAATGGCGAGTATCGTGTTGACAAAGGAGCAGCACCAAAAATGTTGAACTGTCTCATGTGAGCTTTATACTATCTAGTATTTTAATGTTAACTCCCTCAACCTTAGTCATTTATTTCACCCTTACTCATATGGCAAGCTGAAGAACTTAAGTAACCGCAGTACCTATTAAGTGATCAAGCTTTCCATCTTTGTTCACTTTTCCTGGTGATGGCAGGTACAAGCTTTCTTATTACCGCTTTGGCGAGCTGATTACAGAAAGGGATAGACCCTCTGGGTGAGTCAATTGTCTTTTATCTTTCTTTGCACATCTAATTTGCAAGTGTATGGTATTTGGATGTGACTGTTTTGCTAGATATTAAGGTTTTTGTCAAACTAAATGATCTTACAATGGTCATGCTGTGTGGTACCTTTGCAAATCTTTAATCCTACTATTGCGAGAAATGAAATAAAGAATCTATAGTGATTTTCTAGTTCTCATAAATGGGAGAACCGCAAACAGTGAGCATTTCCTGATTCCTAGTGTAGAACATGTAGTATATATGTGAAGGTGCATAGCACTCATTTACATGTTGGTCTGGATATTTGGTCCAGGGCGGGGATCATAAAACTTACATCATTGTTACCTTTTCTCTTTTTTTATCTTTGTTGATTGATGGGCCTAATCTGGTACTTATTTTGTGTTTCCAAATATGCCTATTGTTCTACTATTGTTTCTTTTTTGTCTCGAGTTGAGTTTCATGCTTGTTTTATAACAGGATATTGCAGGTAATGGCAGTTTATATTTATTTAAAATTTATGTAATAGTTTCAGCTTATATTTATCAATCTTCTTCTGACAGTTCACTGCAAATTGAACAGGTTGCTTAGAGTTTATTGAAAAATTATACTTAGAGAGAAATAATTTGGATTCTGTTACATTTAGGAATTAACTAATAGCTTTGTGTTACGAATATGACTTATACCATATCTTCAGCAAGTTAGCTGTAGAAAGAAATTATGTATAAGGATGCCGTATCTTTTGGTGGAATAATGGTGACCATGTCATTGTCTCAAAATGTCTCCAAAATTATAGGTTTGACTATGCCGAAATTAAGATATGTGATCATTCCTGAAAGAATGTTGTATTTTTTAGAAATTATGCTTCTTGACAATGTTGAAATTTGAACCAGCTTTCCGGCCCTAGACAAGAAAATTTAAAGGATGAGAGGTGCATAATTCAATAGGACTCTAGGTAGTGATCAAAATGATCTGGGTTATGGTAGCAGTACTCAAATGATCCAATATTCAATTTTATTATTTTATCTTGGATGTTAAAGGAATGTAAATTTTTGCATTTATGGCCTGCATACATCATGGATCTAGGATAGGGTTGCTCTGGACAGACAGTAAGGAAATAAAATCTCCATTTTTCCCCAATCATAATTCATCAAGCACAAAATAAGTTTTATCCAAACACTAAGCTGAAATTTCATGGTTTATGCGGCCTATAATCCGTGCCAGGGTGCTAAATGCTGCAATCATATTATATCCAGCTTTTCAAGTTACAACAGCTAGCAAACTGACATGGACTATGGAATGACCCTCTCTTTGCTTCAGGTATTGAAGTGATTAAAACTCTGAGCCTAGTGCCAAGGAGTGGACCATCTCTGCGCACACTAACACCAACACATACATAACTGACAAGAAAGTTTAACAACTCCCTGATTTAATGGTTAATGTGCTTTTTATGTTACAGATATGATCGAGCCAGAGGAGTGGAAATCGGGAACAAAGACATCACGCTCGAGTACCTGGAAGAGGCATTCACTACGTCAAACTGGATCGTGCGGATATACAAAGTGAAACCACCCAAAAATCGGTGGTGAGGTCTTCTCCTGATCACCGGTGATTATTCAAAGCACAAAAAAGGATGAGATAAGTGCTTTTGCCGGGTCTCAACAATCGAAGTGTAAGTTACATGAGTTTTACATCGGATGGAATTATCAGCGAAGAGGTCGGCTTTAAGTTAGAGACAATAGAGAATACCGCAGTTAATAACTTTAGTTTGAGCTTTATTTACTTTTCCCCTCTTTACAACTCGAGCCATTTTGAGTTAGATTCAAGCTAGATAACTATTTAAGATAATCCTTTTTGAAAATGATTATGTTGTGCTACTGATACTTTTCTTTGTGGCCATTAAGACACTGGTGTATTGAGAAAGCTATTTGGGTGCAACTAGTTCTTAGAGCAACATTTAAAATCATCTCATATGTCTAATAATTGTTGGCCGTTTGATTACTTACGCGAGGAGGTGAACCAACATCGGTCCTCGCCTTGTGGCTCGTATCAGTTTTGTTGTATGTTTATACCACACTAGCATTTTAGTAGTTTGTGGTTTTGTATGTAAGATTCCGGAACAAAACTCAGGTTGGGGTTGTCAGTTGAAAATAGGTGTGTTTTTTTTTTTTCATTTCCGTAGAAGAACATATAATTGTCATCGATATCAGCTTGATATGTACTGAGGTTAAAATATGAGGTGCTCTAAAGCAGTACTAGTAGAAAAAAGAACTTGGCGAGGAGGATAATAACAATTCCCCGAACCAAACACAATAACAAGAGTGCATGCACGGAGAACAAATGGCTCAAGGGGATGGTTCTGAGGTGGTCGCCAATCTAAGCACATAGAAGACAAGAACCACTAAGGATGCTGTGCAAGATATAAACAAATCTGATAGTTTGGGATGCATCATCCATAGCCTTTCAAAGAAAATTCATCTATCTTATTATTTGCCCTGATTATATCTATGCCATTTTGTTCTTGTCATTCAGTGTAACTTCATATCAACAGTAATATATACCCTTATTTAGTCTCTTCTATATATACATACTATTACATCACAAGTGTTGTATCATCCATCCCCTCATCAACTCTTTTTTTCTTCATCTTTTAAGCATTCTCTCCCTTTCTAACAACTGTTACTAAACCTACGACAATCAGCCCAATTACAAACCAAGTAACTCCTGCTAACAAAACCTGCAACTCAAAGCTATTGACAACTCTCAGTACCACATCACCACCAATGTGCTCTTTGAGTCCAACACTCTCTGCTGCATCTCCCCCTATATACCCTACAACTGCTGCAGAAACCATTGCCATCAGAAAAGGGGCCTTCAAATCAATCCCCCATTTCTCTTTCTCGCCTCTCGTCGTTCCTCTGTTCGCATCTGAGCCCCCCAAAAAATCACTCTTTTCGGACCCCGTAGAGGATTTTGGCATATTGGAATTGCCGGACGGAGATGGAAGGGCGAGCATCGGTGTCCAGTAGTCATCGTTATTGCGGTAAGATATCGATGCCTGCCGGATGGCTTCTGCTTTTCTTTTGGCGGCAGCTGCTTCTTTAAGTCTTTCTGCGACAGACGTGTCGAATCTTCGTGTACTGGGGATCGGAATTAGTGAGGTTTCAGTGTCGACTGCTGCAGATTTGAAAGGCGTCCAGTACCACCAATTTGAGATCGATCGGATTCCTTGAACAGCTGAAATCCTGGATTTTCTTACGAGGTCCGACTCCTGATTATCGGAAGAAAAAAAAAAGGGAGTTACGAATAGCTTAGAGCATACATACTACATGCTTATAGCATTTCAGCATGAAACGAATAGCTTAAGAGTTATTTCATCAAGTAATATTCGACGATGCGGCATTACATTACAAATTGTGCACTATTTTGAATCTCTGGTTTTGGTGACATGATTTCAGATCCTCTTAACACGACATTTTTACATTTCAGATGCATCTTTTAGCACTAGAATATCTCTTCTAGACTTGTGTCATTGTCATTACCTTGGACTCTTTCCTTGAAGCTTTTGCTTTGATCTCCCTGAATCTCCTCTGGAACTTGTTGACATCAGAAAAAATGTCTGACGCTCGCGCTCCCACGGTGTTACCTGCAGACAACCTCACACTGCCGCGCTGCTGCTTCGACATCAGGAATTCCAGGGCTGCCAGGTTTGATCTTTCGACAACCCTACGTAAACATAATGATCAGGTTTGATTATCAGCTTGTAACTAATGCATCAAGGGAGATTTCGTTGGTCGTATTACGAGATGCAGTCGACCGGGCATGTTTGGATCGCCTCGACGATCTTGTCTTTAGGATCAGCCCACTGGGCGACGACACGAGCACGCCCGTAGCCCGATTCGATGGCAAATGTTTTGCTCGCAAAGAGAGCACATTTCAAGCAACCGACGCATCTGAGCTCGTCGACAAAGCCTGCACGATCTTCAGTCTCGGCCCCGAACCACGTCGAATAGGTCGGTTTTCCCGTGTATCCTCGGAATTCCGAAAGTTTTTCTTGCTCCTGTTTGAACAATGATATACGTTAGGAAAATACGTACAGCTAAATCTAATTGTAATCACAATCCAACTAATTTAGCAATAAAGATAAAATTAAACTTACAGATAAACTTTAAAAATTATGAGGCGCGTGGCAGTGTCAAACTTTCAGCTGAAAAAGTTTGAGAACTAAAATGAAACCTGAGTCGACGACGAACCTGATCGTAGGCGGAGCGGGAGACGGGGTCGGAGAGAAGTGCATAGATATCGTTGAGGATGACGGCCATGTCGTGGCCTGCGGGTCCTGCGACGTCAGGGTGGCACCGCTTTTGCAGCGCGCGGTACGCAGCCTTTATCCGCGGCTGCTCCGACGAGCTCTCCACCCCCAAGAGCTCGTATAAATCGTACTCCTCTATCCATGCATTACTGTTGTCGCATGCTTTGCATTTATATAAATGAATAGCTCGATTGGATAGAGCGAAAGTTGTTGTTGTTGTTGCGGGAATGAGTAGCTGTTTAGGTTTTAGTGGTAGAGAGAATAGGGTGTTTGGGAACAAGGTGTTCATCTTATGGTGCAGTGTTAGAGGGGGAGTGGTGGGAGGGAGAAAGAAGAGGAGTTATTTATATGGGGATTAGATAGGAAGATATTTCTTGTGTGGGAATGAAAAGGGGTAGAAGATATTTTGGTAGAGAATATTTTGATGGGTAGCTAATTTTTGGCTGTGTTATATCCAAGAAATTTTTTGAAATATTACAAATTAGATAAAACAGACTAAGTAGTAAGTACTGATTTATGCATACATTATAAAAATATTATATATATATATAGAGAGAGAGAGTCCGGTTATTATATTATACTAAATTTTTAATACTATCGACTTGTCTGTTGTTATATATATATATATATATATATATATATATATATATATATATATATATATTTTTTTTTTTGAGAGATAGGTAGCGTCTCTCGTTTATTTCATTTAGAAATAAACTTCTAGAAAATGTGAATCAACTAGGATTCGAACTTGGGATATGTATCAATCGCCAAATCCTTTGCCACTTGCTCTAGGGATGATCAGTCTGTCGTTAAATCTAGTCTTTAATTATTTCCACCCGTTAAATTATTCTATTCAACTAACTAACCATCCACTCAATTCTAGATAATTACTATCATCCTAATAATACATTCTTTCATCAACGGTCGAAATTTTAATAACAAGTATTTGATATTATCGATAGTATAGTAATACAATTTTATATATATATATATATATATATATATATATATTTTACTGCTAATTTTTTAATGCTTAGAAGTATGTGTAATTAGGGTCGAAACAACTCGACCGACAACAGCTAATGATTCGAATTTGTAAAAAAAAAATTGACCATTGGATAATACTTTTTAGTAAATGATACTGTATCAAGTCAAAAATATTAAAAATTCAAGCTGTATTATTAGATGTATTCTATAATTTGTTAGTGTAATTCCTAATGCATTGTTTTTTTTTTTTGGCCTAAATTTTTTGTTTTTTTGATAGATAGACAAGACAATATCCATTTCGTTTACTTTATTTAAAAATAAACTAATCAACTAGAATTCAAATTTAAGATCTCGAATACCAACCACCAAGTCTTTTTACCATTTGTTTTAGAGATGGTCGATGGCCTAAAAAATTGTAATACATTGTTTTACATAGCTTCTCATGCTGAAGTGATTTTTAAGTTAAAGTAATAATAATAAAGCGTTCAGTAACAAATCTTATATTTGAAATTGAATTCAAAATTTTATTTTATGTTTTTTTAACCGAGCGCTTGAAATTAAAGATGTCAACGGATCGAATTAGGACGAATTTTTAAAAATCCGAATTCGAGATCCTAACCCGAACTGAATTTTAAAAATCTATATTCAAACCCGAATCCGATAAAAAATCCAAAACTCGAACCCGAATCGAACCGAAAATTTCAATCCGAAACAAATTTTTTTTTTCAATATTTCAAAAAATATATATATATTATATTAAATCTAAAATTTTAAAATAAAAATTTAAATATAAGATCAAAATATATATATATATATATATATATATATATATATATATATATATATTCGGATCCCGATTCGGATCGGATACAATCAAAATTCATGTTCGAATCATATTCGTGTCCATTGAATATTGAATATATTCGCTTCATTTCGGTTCGCGGATCGCGGATAAAATTTCAAATATCCGTATCCGTTCCTAGCAGGACACAAGTCGCGAACCGAGTAATTCGACGCTACACGTGTCCCACTGCTACGCGTTCTTTATCCCCTCACAACACCCACGTACCAAATTACAAAAAATATCAGCCGTTGGATTCAAAATCACGCGGCCAAATAAATTTTGCACCGTAATACCTGATCAGAAACGTCTGATCAATATCCAACGGCCGGTAGCTTCCGCGATAGCAAGAAAAGACGTAGCCTACGATAATCTCTTTGTTCTCTCTCTCTCTCTCTCTCTCTCTCTCTCTCTATACTTGCTATTCTCTTTCTTGCTCTCTCCTCCGCAATTCGATCGCCATTAAAGCACCTCTCTCTCTCTCCATTCGATCCACTCCCCCACGCCCTTCCCCCTCCGAATGTGGCGGCGCCACCACACGCCGACGCCGCCGCCGCTTCTGAGGCGTCCGATCCCGCCGCCTTAGCGCCCTCCGCCGCCGAATACGCGGCGGTCGCTCCGCTTGAGGATTTCTAGGGTTTCCTTTCCCGCCCCCTGGCCTCTTCTGTTCGATCTCGTGGCGCCCGCGCTTCTCGTGGAATTGGGGTCGGATTAGGGTTTCTGCGCCCGCCCCCATGGCCACGGGTCGGAGGAGGGGCGCGAGCCGGGGGAAGGCGAAGGACCAGTTGCGGCTCGGGGACTTGGTCTTGGCGAAGGTTAAGGGGTACCCTGCGTGGCCAGCGAAGGTGGGTATGATCTCTCGTTCTTTATCGCTTGGGGTCGCGCCGGGGGTGCGGGGGGAGGGTTTTTGATTATTGGAGATGTATTGGTTTGGGTTTTGATCTTGGTTATCTTGTTATTCCTATGGCATGTCGCGTCTCGCCGATTTTTTCTGGGTATTTGGGTAGCGTACGAGGGTTCTCGAATTGGGTTCTCATGTGATATTTATGCTTTTAGAAAAATAAAGAATTTCTTGTTGACCTTTGGTCGATTTGCGCCTTACTTTCTTCTGTTATCATCTTGTTTCTTTTATTTCTGCATAAGAATCATTGAGACTTTGGGAATCATTGAGGCTCTGGGAAAAATGCTTGCTAAATTTAACCTACGAAATTTTAATGGTGCCATGTTGCTCCTTCCTAGTTCAATAAACACATTCCCTGTTGTGATATTTATATTGCAATAATCGAAATTTTTTTCTTTGATTCCACTTGTGGTCTTAGTTTCATTCATTTTCTTGTACCATGAATTTGTGCAAAATTCTGTGGCTCCTGAATGCTTTACATTTAGTAGCAACGTTGTGTTTCTTCAGATAAGCAGGCCTGAAGATTGGAAAAGATCGCCCGATCCGAGGAAACAATTTGTTCATTTCTTTGGGACGAAGGAGATGTGAGTGATACCTGCCTGTCCTTTATTAAGCACCCCTTTTTGTCAAATTTAGCAATAGTTCGTATACATCCTAACCAGTTGTGTTGTTTTCCCCTGACGTTCCATGTTATGCAATGTTGTTTCTTTTATCCTCAAGTAGAAGAATTTGGTTATGATGGAAGATCAACTATGAGGAATGGTTGAGTAACTATACCATTTATGAAGTTCATATCTATAGTTTGTTGTGGTAAACCATCTTGAATTCGCTCATTTCTGGAAGTAATAAAGTATCTTTAGAGATAAAGTTAAGACCTCAAAAACTTAATGACTGTTTGTAAGGTGCTTTATAGTGTTGAGCATAGTTGTCTAAGCATTCTTATTGAGTTCTCTTGAAAAAGAATTAACCTATTGATGGGGATGTTAGAAATGATCGTGGTATGAGTGTGGAACTTATATAACTAATCAGATGTGTGATAATTAAGAATGGTAGAGAAAGAGGCAGCTAAGACGGAGAGAATGATAGAGAAAAAGGAGTTTTGGATCCACTTAATGGTTGTCTGATTTGGTATGGCACCTATGGGGAGTGGGAGGGGTTGATGGATTGGCATGATTTTTATGAATATTATTATATGTTGAATTTTAATTTCAACCTGATTTTGAATGTTTGAGCTTTAAATTAGCTAATTTTGACCTGGTTAGACCTAATGGTTTTCTGCTTGTTCCTGTAAACAAGTCCATGAACTTAGTTTTGTTATCCAAGCTCTTAAATATGTTCAGCTTTGTATATGATAGTGGTCGTAGATGCCATTGAATATTAGGAAGCATTAGCTTCTTTATCCAGACATTAATGTTGTTTTCTTTGTACCTTTCAGCAATACAAACTATATTATGGGCAAATTTTATATGTTTACAGAATTAACTGTTGTATCTATTTTTTGTTCAATCAACTGGAGAATTTTATATCGTTTGCTTTGGCTAACTGCCTTTGTGTACTGCCTTTTTTCAGTGCTTTTGTTGCTCCAGCTGATATTCAGTTATTTACGAATGAATCAAAGAGTAAGTTGCTTGCTCGCTGCCAAGGTAAAACGGTTAAACATTTCGCCCGTGCTGTGGAAGAGATTTGCAAGGCTTTTGATGAACTTCAGAAGAAAAAATCAGGTGACTCAGGGGAGGATATTGATGCCTCTGGCTTTGGCCTCATATCTTCTCCAGTCGACGGAGAAGAAAGCAAAGATCCCATAGAGGACCTTGAAAACACGCATTTAGAAGGCCAGAACAAGAAAGTTGAATATAAAGAAAGTGATAACTCCAGTGATGAGTTGAAAGGTCTGGGTTGTGGCCCAAGAAATCATAGTGGTGTAGCTGAAAAGGACTCTTTTGACCTCTCAGATTTGAAAAAGAAGAAAGAGCATGAGGGCTCTCCACCTTTTTCTGGAAATGATACTGATTTAAAAGGTGAAGAACAGAAGGTTGTAGAAAATGGTCATCAGACAAAAGAGGCGGTTCCTGAACAAAAAGATGTAGTTCTTGCTCTACGAGCGAAAAGGAATCGTGACATAGGAAAGCATTTAAAGTATTCAGACAGAAAGGCTAGGAAGCATGGTCGACATGAAGAATTGCCCAAAAATGTTAGTAGAATAGATTTTACCATGGAGAGCAAGAAGAGATCAAAGAGTCCAAGCTTTATGAAGAGACGCTCAGATGAGAAGAAAACATTGAAAAGTGATCTTATCAAGGATAAATCGGATAGTCTCAAGAGACATGTAACTGAAGGGTCATTATCTTCTGCTGGTGCTGGAAAAAAGTCTCAGCTTGGAATTAGAAAGCAGGGACTGGACAAGACTGAAGATTCACGGCCAGTTAAAAAGTTGAAACCGGAAGAGAAGGGAGGTGATATAATTAAGAGCTCAGCTAAGGGCGATTTGTTGCAAATAAATTCAGAAAGCAAAGGCGCTTATGCCACGAAAGGTAGCAAATCTGCAACCCCTGCAATTTCATCACACATTGATAAGATCCAGGCATTAGGTGGTAAGGCTGTGTCTCCTCTATCAAAGCAACCCAGTAACGAGTTGGAACAAGCACCTAACTCTGCAACAACAAGAAGTGCCAACGATACGAGTGAAAAGGTTTCTCATACTGTGAAGGAAGTTATGGCTGCTGTCAACAAGTCCTCCACTAGCAATTTGCCTGCCAGAAGAAGATCATGTCGTATTGATGATGATGATTCTGAAGAGGAAGAGCAGAGAACACCAGTTCATAAAGAAGCTTCTGCCAAAATGATCTCTAAGCATTCAAAAACACCACATCCTGCTGAGAAATCTCAAATGCATTCTGAAAGAGGCAGGCGTTCGCCATCTAGTGTCGACAGTTCTCTCATTAAAAATTCAGTTTTGGCAACAGATGATATATATCGCGATGTTAAGACACCACCTGTTGAGGTTGGGCATAATTGTTCATCTCTTACTCCTGGAAAACAGGATAGAAAGGTTGAAAAAGCTGTGGAGAGAAGGCCAACCATTATCTCACCAAATACAGCTGTTCATTTAGGTGATACAACTCGGTTAGCTGACCATAAATCCAGTAAGTCACATTCAAAAGCATCTGCGTCCATCCCAGTTAAGAAAGCTCAAGCTAGTTCTGCCAAACTCGTAAGCCAGACTTCGGAGAACTTAGACCATTCTCATAGTCAAGCAGCCCCAGAAAAGAGTAGTTTGCTTTCCAAATCAGATAAGATGAAGGTGAATACAAAGCCCAGCTCACGAGCGAATGCGATGGCTGAAAATAGGTCAAATGTTAACTTTTCAGCTGAGCGCAATATAGAAAGGGATCCATTTGAGGGTGAACGGTACAGAAACTACTCTGGCTTCTTTCTTTTGATATACAATTATATGGTTTTATAGATGTTTGGTTCTTATTCTTTTTGTTCATCAATAGTTAATTTATCTGAATCTGTTGCAGATCAGAAGGTAATAAAGAAAAAGCAGGGGCCATCCAAGGTGATTCTACATTTTCAGATTCTTTCAAATCAATGAAGGATCTTATTGCAGCCGCTCAGGCAAAGAGGAGAGAGGCACACTCACATGACATAGCTCATGAAAATGCTTTTCCCACCTCACTAACTACACCACATGTGATGCCTGGGAGCAGTCAAAGTCCTGTTTCATCACCCCCTCCAGTTGCATCAGGAAATTCTTTTAAGGACCCAAAGGATGCATATGTTTCAGTACCTTATGACTCGCCGTCTGAACAAGCTCGGCAAGTTGCATCAGCAAAACAAGTAGATCATGAAGAATATGAGCACAGATTGAGTCCTGGGTATAGGGCAGCAGGGGGATCACTGAGTGGTGGAACTGAGGCTGCTGTTGCACGTGATGCTTTGGAGGGAATGATAGAGACTTTATCAAGGACAAAGGAAAGTATAGGGCGTGCAACCCGTCTAGCCATCGAGTGTGCCAAATATGGCATAGCAAGTGAGGTGAGCTGACTTGCATGATTTTGCTGCATGCAGGCACGCATACACATAGCTGACATTCTGGATAAGATTTTATTTTGAATTATGGTTGGCATTTTCATTCCGAATATCACTTTATTAGGTTGACCGATTCTTTGGTTTTAATAAATTTGTGGTACATAAATATGATTCAATTTATCTTATTGGTTTGCTTTTATTCGATCGTGGCACTTGCATTTTCTGCTTTCAAAGTGGATTTAATTGTTAAGCGTACTTGATCCGATCTAGCGCTTTATGACTAGCTTTTCCTAGTAATGTGTTTGATATATATGATTTTTAAAAGAAAACAAAATTACCCTGCCAATTGTACAATACTATTTTATTCAAGTTGCTTATATTTTGTTTCTTTACGTAATCTACGTTCTTAAATGACAAATTTGTCTTTCTTCCACCAAAGTACTTTTTTTTTTTAGTCTTTCCCAAGTTCTTAATTCTATGTGCTGCAATAAGCAATAATTCTGAATTGTTCATATATTGATAATGCAGATTGTAGAACTTCTCATACGGAAGTTGGAGGGTGAACCCAGTTTTCATCGGAGAGTTGACCTCTTTTTCCTTGTAGACTCTATAACCCAGTGTTCTCATGCTCAGAAAGGTTAGTGATGTGATGATTGCATTTAAGAAGATTTGTTGAAGTGGCATTAGGACATCTCACATATTTTTCAAGATGAAACTGTAAAATCAAATCAATAGTACACTCTACTTTATTTTAGCTTATTATGAATTTTATCTCTTCTAGATCAAATTCCCAGTTCATTGTTTACCTACTTATTTAGTGAGATTACCTTGCTATCCACTGCATTTCTGCTATTTAGCATTGCGATATTAATTTATGCGGTGGGATGAAATATTGGTTGCCCAGTCCTTCCAGATCGATATATATGCTGTACTATGAAATATTGCTTGCCCAGTCCTTCCTGACCGATATATATGCTGTACTCTTCAAATATTTATTACCTTACAAAAAAATGATTAGGCATTGCGGGGGCTTCGTACATTCCTACTGTGCAAGCAGCATTACCTCGTCTTTTAGGTGCTGCTGCTCCGCCTGGAGTTGGTGCTCGTGAGAATCGCCGACAGTGTCTCAAGGTGATGGTAGTTCTTTGTAATCTTTTTTTTTGTTCTATCTTCTTTCCCTTTTTTATTTTTTACTTTCAGTTTGTAACAGGCATCCTGTTGGTTAAATAATTATGTTTTGCAAATTATTTTTAGGTTCTGAGATTATGGCTTGAGAGGAAGATTCTGCCAGAATCACTTCTTCGAAGATATATGGATGACATTGAGGTTCCAAATGATGATGCAAATGCCGGGTTTTCTCTTAGGCGTCCGTCTCGAGCTGAGCGTTCCGTGGACGATCCAATTAGAGAAATGGAGGGCATGCTTGTTGATGAATATGGAAGGTAGTATATTCTATGTCGTTGTCCCTTTATAGTCACTCTGTTAAATGTTAGATACTTTATTTCTTCATCATGTTCTGCTCCTGGATGCATGTGTGATGGATGTTCTTACAGTGTTTTCTTCTAGTGACGTCTTAGCAACGGTTATAATTTGATAAGAGAAATGATTGAAGTTCCTCTTGGTTTGTTTGGTGATATGTACAGAATGGAATATACAATTCCAGAAATCTAACTGTGTACCTTTTCTTATCTTCTCCACTGAAAGATAGACGAAGTTATTGAGGAAGTTTATCCTATATAGTAATTTTATGGAGACTAAACCAATTGGCTGGCTTAATAATCAGAAACCATTTTGAACCTGGAGTGAGTTCACAGATTCAATCCTTAAATTCAAGTTTTATGGTTTTAGAATGGATTATATGAACTTAGCAACTTCAAAGAATCACAGCCTAAAATTTTGATAACATACTTTATAGCTTGGGGGTAAAAGATAGCATTATTTTGAACGAGCTTAACAATCTGTCCATCAACCATAAACTTTTGAAGTATGTAGAGACAGAGTCCATGCCCGCTTTACGTAGATGTGCATAGATATTTTGATGGATATCCCTGAGCTCACATATCGCGAGGTGGGTATGGTGCTCAGAAAAAGGTGGCATAATTCTATTGGTTGTTCCAAAAGCACCCTCTCTCTGTATCATCATGTTTGTACATAGTGTCCTGTGGCACCATAATATTGCATGATGTTTTTTTTTATTGGGATTGCATGTTGGGCTGGTGATTGATTTAAATTGTCTTTGATAAAGCTAGGTTTTCCATATGCAGGATATTGACTATTCTTACATTCATATTCTTATATCTTTCTTTTCAGCAATGCTACTTTCCAGTTGTCGGGATTCTTATCATCGCATGTTTTCGAAGACGAGGAAGATCTTTCTAGTGCTATAAAGACGACGGGCAATTTCTTATCAGTTGAAGGTGGTAGTGTTTCAGAAGATCAAGAAAATGCTCGTGCCATTACCCCGGTTGACAGACGTTGTCCCCTATTGGAGGATTCAGATGCTGAAATGGAAATGGAAGATGCTTCTTCCTTATCTAGAAATGAGAGGGGTTTGTCTGTGCATAACATGAGCAATACTCTGCAACCCCCATTAAGCAACCAGATTGAGCTCCCCCCTCTACCAGAGGGCCCTCCTCCCCTTCCATTGGATTCCCCACCACGACCGCCGCCGTTGCCTCCTTCTCCTCCTCCTTCCCCACCTCCTCCGCCATCATCACCACCACCCTTGCCGCCATTATCACCATCTCCACCACCCCCTCCACCACCGCCTCTGCCATCTCTCCCACCACCTCCACCTCTTGCGCCTTCATCCCCACCACCTCTGGTTTATCACCCTTCTGTGCAGGAATATTGCAGGACACCAAATGTAAGTCTTTATGCTTCTCACTTTCAGAAAAGAATAGAAATCCTTATTTGTTTTGCGCCTGTCGCCGATATGATTTGCTGACACCTATCTTTTATAATGCAGGGCAACCAAGTAGCACAACTAGCAGGAAACACTGCGATGCCTGGGCTAGCTAATTCTTCTTTCCAGAATGAAATGATTCTACCACAGCCTAACAACTTTATGGCGAGCGGAGTATGCAACCCGCACCATACAGCAACCTTCACTTCTTCAAGGCCATCCATATATGGACATAACGATGTTTATTTAACATCCCAGAACTCTCATCCTAACCAGCAATTTCAGCATAATAATGAACCCCTTCATCAAGGATCTTTCCATATCCTCCCACCTTCACAAGCACCGCTTCCTTCTCATTCCCATCCCACCGCCCAGCAACCGTCATATCATTTCTCACATGTGAACTCCATGGGTCAACAGAATGTACAGAAGCCTTATAATCCTTACACCATGCAAAATTTTTCTAGCAGTCACAGGCAACATGTTCCGGATGAACAGTGGAGACTGCTGTCCCATGATGTAAGTCCAGATAATCAGAGTCAACCTTGGGTAGCGGGAGGGAGAGTGCCATCATGCTCAGGAGCCCCTTATTTGCCGGATGGTATGTTTGAATTGTGGGTTGTCTGTGAAAATTGTTTGTACATATATAGAGATATGCACATGCACATAAAGAGGCATTTTTGCAGAAATGGAAAAGGCTTGGTATCTCCACTTCCAATATGTTAAATGACTAATTGCTGATTTTTCGAGGGCATTCTTCCTGCAGGTTATTCGAGGTCTAACATGGATAGGCCATCTTCGGGTTCTATGAATTATCAACTTCTGTCGCATAATTCTATGCCATCTGCAGCATCTCTTCCAGGTTATTTATCTTCTGAATATAGGGCCTTTAATTCTGCTTGTTATTTAATTTTTAATCCTTTTTGGTATTCTTCCAGGCCATGTTCATCCCCAGATGTTACCAGGCAGGCCAGATATATCTGCTTTAAATTGTTGGAGACCTGCTTGATTTTGTTAAACCCATTTTGATTATGGTAAACTTGATACTTCGGTACTGTACTTCGGCTTTTCATTCTGAGAAGCTGCCGCTGATATATGCACCCTTGTGTTGTTCTGAATTGCACCCCCTTGAAGCCTTCTAGAGTAGCTAATGAGCTTATTTCTCATCACAGATGTAACATTGCATCTTAAATTTCCTAAATTGATGGGCGACTTATGCATCTCTGACACCCTTTTACAGATCAGTCATAGGATGTGTGGATGCTGGATTTGGGTACATATGGAGGTGTTCCTTTCTTTCCTGATACATACTTTATAATGGTCAAATGCTGTTGAGGATGGTGATGCAGTCTGCCTTAGTGCCATGCCAGGACTTTGTAAATTGTAATTTTGTCTTGAGAGCTACATACAGCAGACAACCACTGCTATGTGTAAGGCCAGGTTTATTTACGTACTAAAGAACACAAGTTTCTGACTATATTGGAGTTGAATACAATGCTGTTTCTCCTGCATTTTTTTGTTTATTTTCTAACTAGAGGAACTCTGTTTGCGATATCGCTGGTTTATCGAGAATGTTGATCGGTGTACATTTTGGGATTTCACAGCTTCAGCAATAAAATAATTTCTCTGCATGTATAATCGGAATATATCAACCAGTTAATTTGTTTGCATTAAAAGAAAAAAAAAATCGCTGTGCTGTTGGCTTGTGGCACAGGCGTGTGCCATCCATGTCCATACAGCGCAGTGCGTACGGCAGCACATTCCAGCTTGCCGCTGGCGTGTTACTTTTGTGCCAGTTACTTTTGGAACAGGATTTTGCATTTTTTTTAGTTTCGAATGTGTTTTTATGTAGTCTTCTCTATTAAATTGGTGGAATTTATCCGAATGTTAACAAACTTTATTGAATATGATATATAATGCCCATGAACTAATGGTGCTTACAGTAGGTAAATTTTTCAGTTCTACTGATTAGTTGTCATATTTTCTTTAAATTTTACTTGAAGTACTTGGTTTCATTGGAACTGTCGGCTACAAATTGGGGAATTAATCTTTTCCCAAACTTACCTTCAATTTCAACAAATTGAATCAACCAAATGAATAAATCATAGTACAGAAGTGCTTGAAAATAAAGTTCAAGCTCCTTTTCTTTTGGGAAAAAAAGAGTGGAAAAGAGGGTTTCTGTGCTATGCCGCAGCCAGGCACATGGGTTTATCGTGCCAGTACTTTGTTGGCACAATACATGCCGCTCTGTGCTAGCTGGCTTGGTCGGTGCAGTAACTAATAAGTTATTTAAGGTGAATTTGGTGGGCATGAGAATGTGCCTTAGTTTGCTAGTTCCTTTGTTCCTTTTTGAATTTATACTACAATAGAAATTGATCAATGATCCTTTTTGAGCAGTATAGGAACATAACAATCTGATGGCCTGATACATTTGTCAGCTTTCATTTCCAAACTCATTTAGGATTTGCTTGGATGTCAGAACAAGTTATCTAGTGATAGCTTGTGCCATATTGGGATTTTCTTTTATGATTGCTATCCACAAGTTTGCTTGTTAGTCAATTGCTAAGTCGTGATGGTTATGTTTTTTCAGGATAACCTATGGCATTGCAAGTTATATATGGTTTCACCTATGAGGTGATTTATAATATTCCAAGAAAATGACTTGAAGGTCGCATATTCTATGTCGTTGTTAACTTGCAACCAGCTCTTGAGTAAACAAGAGAGATGTGCAGCACAAGATGGCCATGTTAAGGTAGTTTCTTCAGCATATCTCTTTTTTTTACTCAGGACATATGGTGATTGATTGATGGGGAGTATGAACGGAGTGTATGACAACCTACAGCTTAAATAATCTTTTTTTCCAAAGTAGGGTAAATCATCTTGTAAAGGCAAACTTGCTATTCAAAAAGATCTCACAATAGCTGAAAATCAAGCTCCCAAGCTGCAGTCATATAAAGAAATCCCCATATTGTACGGGTTATCCCCTGATAAATTGTTCTGACACAAACAATTAATATCTTGTGTAACTTTTTTCTATTGTAGTAATTATATTTCTCGTAATATTCTGGCCAAATTTGTAATTGTTGTTTATTTTATTATCTGCTGTTTTCTAGAGGCCAATTGTTTTTGCTCAGGGAGTTAACTTGTGAGAAATATGGTCTTGCCTGTTGGAAGTCAACTTTCGCATTAGAAGACTGGGGAAACCTATGTTTCTAGATGCCAATATGGTTCAAGTTGTCAATAAGTATGTCTCAGAAGTTATCATAACAAGGTGTAGCCATACTTGCTAGATGATGTTGAATTATTCTGCAATGCCACAATCATTGTAACTTCGATGTTTCTATCTTCTTCTTTTTTTGGCTTTGTGTAGTCTATATTACACTTATTCCTCTACCTGTTAGCAGATGCAATCACTGAATATGACTTCTATATTCCTTTTTTGTTAATACTTGGCCGGTGTGTTGTTTGTTAATTCTCAGTCATGCTAATATGTTGTAACGTAAAGGGTTGGGCTATAATACGGTTTAATGCATGAAATACCATTCCATACAAATAATTTATTACCTAGTTGTTCAAGTGCCTCAAATTAACCTGCTTTTCTAAGTTCTTTTTCTCTCTTTTCTATTTAGTATCTTCAGTAGTAACTAGTATGGTTAATATGTTTTATTTATGTTCCTATGTATATATATTTTTTACTAATAATGACAGCAATGGAAAGAAACTTAGCTTTTGCTTCAGTATGCAAGTCGTTTACCTGAAATATTACTTTGCTTGTTTGGTTTTTCCTTGAAATCTTGATTCCATGACTACTTTGAGCTTAATAACTTTACAGTCTTTGGAAGCATCGCCTTTCTCCTACTTTGCTGCTTTACTAGTGAAACTTTTTCGTGTGCGTGATAGTTCTTAAAGTTTATGAAGCAGTCTTTCTAATGTAATTTAATTTGGTTTACTTAACAGAAGTGGAAATCCTAATGAGCCACTTTGTTTCTGTAAAAATTTTGGCTTCTTTATGAACACCGTTACTTGTCTATATTTGACTTATTTGTTTTGGTTTTGTAACAAAGTTTCGCTCATGGAAGAAAAAGGGAGACACTTCGTCAACAATGGTACTTTTTATCAATACCTTTTGGATTATGCAGTTGTAGAGTCATTTCTTTGAGAAACTGGTGATGTTCTTAATATTTACCTGGGAGAAAAATTAAAATGTCGATCTATCATCTTATAGATGCATATATTTTCTGCTTTCTGGTGATAATATAAAATATAGTAATACAAAACTATGTTATTTACAGGAGTGCTGACAAATAGGTTTGGATCTTGCGGAATATCATTGATGACTATTATTAAGCCCCATTCACTTGGCGAACCTTTTGTATTTCCATTCTGCAATCGTGACTCACCATTTCTTACACTTTCTTGAACTTTTGAGTCGCAAATAAACCATCCATATGCTAGAGTTTCTCTATCAGTCCAAGAATACTGCAGGGTGTACTCTGTTTTGGATGTCCTTCCCATTATAGCTACCTTCTCATTTTATAGATCTTGGTACATTTTTAGTCATGCATACTCTTTTTTTTTTTAATATATATTAGCATTCTAAATGTAATTGTAGATGGTTAAAGACTGGAAGAATTTGACCAATAATGGAGCAAGTTTTCTTTTGTCACTTTGTGATTTTTTTTTTGGGCTGATTTAGGTACATAATTTCTACAGTCATTTTTTCTATAACTCCAAGTTTGGGAAGTTACTGTTTGAGACTTAACTAGTTCTAAACTTATTGCAGCCTTCAACTGATTGATTGGTAGAAAATATCCCTGTTTTTACCATTTTAATTTGGTAGAACTTACTAACTACTAAGTTTATGAAGTACGAATATGATCAAAGGAGTTCATAGTGTATTTCCAGAATATAAAACGTATAGAGGTATATATGGATGTATAATGATTAGCAGTTCTTTTTCACTGGAAAAGAGAAATCAGTTTGAAATTTTATCTTGTTTGCTAATATAATACATTGAGAGTCATATAATAGTTGCTTCTGGCATTCAGTCTTTTAGCCACATAAAATTTGTGAAAGGTTAGTTTCAACAAGCTAATTAATTAATTATCTAGCAACGACCAATTATAAATTTCCGAGAATTAACAAGTACAGTAGAAGTTTGTAAATGCAGCAAGAGCTTTAGTCACACCAGCAATTATTAATTTATACTTTTATACGTATCAATAAAGAACAATGCTCTTTAAATTCATGTGCTTCTAGCAGTTTGTCAGTAAAATTTATTCCTATTTTAGAAGTTAAATCAACACTTTGATGGTGGCAGGTGTTTTCTTTCTCATACTATAATTCACTTATCTCTCTTGTTCCTACAGGTAAACTCCACAAGCACAAATGAGTGCATTTTGTGTTTTTTGTTTTGGTTGTATGAGTCTCTTTTGGAACTGCTTATGATGTTTGAACTGTTGTAGGTTCCAGTTAGAAGACTTGTCTGGATAATTTAATAGCTCATGTAGTATGCATTCCTACAGACTGAGATTCATGGAATAAGACTTTGATCCTGTTCAACTACCATAGAGGCTCAGGTGCAGTTCTTTGAAGCTTAAATATGTCAGGCCATATGGAGGTTGGTTCTTATTTGCTAAAGCACTTCCTTCTGTTTCTTATTCTTGTTAAATTTATTGCAATATATGCTGTCCAAAAGATGATGATTAAGCATTTGAGGTTTAATCCTTTTGTTGCTTGTGTAATTATATGATTTATCATATTAGTATGATTTCTAGATATGCGGCGGTAGTTCTCTATGTGTTCTATTAACTTACTTTGTTGTTACTCCACAATTTGTCTTGGTTTGGAATCTGTTGCTGCCATCTAACTAACAGAGTATATGCTTTAGCTTTCTTGTGTGTGGGACTTCTGTATTACCTGCATTTATACCCCTAAAGCAGCCTATATTTAATGTCAAGTTTAATATTTATATATGCAGTTCTTACTTTAACAACCGAACTTCCAAGAGAGGTTCATTTTTCTGGCTTTCGGCATAAGAGATAATTCTACTGATGTTTAGGTTTCTTTTGAATATCACATTACTATTAACATATGTACAGTTCAGTTTATATGATCTTATTACTTTGAAGACTAATACTATAGGAAGTAGGAAGGTGTTTTTTCTAGATTAAATTCTTGGCATTCACTTGCATGAGTTCTTAGACAGCGGAGGAAGAGTAGGTCTTCTGTTTTCGGAAATGTATTGCACTTGCATCGCAGGCCAAACTTTGATTTTCGATTTGTGCAAATCGGTCATTCACTCAATTAAGTTCATATTTGTAGCAAAACATGCATGTCGCAGTTCAGCTATATTGCCTGCATCTATTAGAAGATGATTTAGTCATTTCTTTGCACCTATTGTTTCAAAGAGATCTAAGATATAACATTGTTATGTTATACCGTCCCAACTGCTTAATATCGTCCAAATTCCTGACGAAGCTGCGGCTAGTAGCCCATATGTTCACCTTTTATGTCACTATATGTTGTATTCTTTAGATCATTTGTCCTGTAGACTACAGTGTGCTATTATATTGACTCTGTAGACTGTAGTGCTACTTTATTGAGAAGTAATAGACTGTGAGGACTTGTGCTTGTTGGATACCAAAGCATAAAGGGATTAAAACTGGGCGTTCCAAGCCTTCAAATTCCGTGCTCCAGAAAACCCTTAACTGAAAATTGTGTATGGATTATTCCCATCCCATCTCAAGATATACTGTTCATGCTGCCCCTGTTTTTCCCCCCCGCCTAATGTTGAAAAAAAACCCTAATTTTTAACGATGTTGATGATAGTAATTGATAACCCTAATCTATGTTATGTTTGATTTGTTTCGGCTACTGCAGCTGTTATTTTCCTTTATCAAGTCATCACGTTTCCTGCATAGACTACATCTGTAGGTGTAGATTGTTCTAGTAAACTGGGTGGAATTTGCCAGATTCATTTCACTACTCTTATGTAGTATTGGTAATTCATTTTTCATTGCTATAGAATTTAAGATATAAATGTGGAAATGTTTCTACATAGTGGACGTGCTTATCTTTGCAACTTGTCTATAATTCCTTAACTCTTTTTCCTGTAAATCAGCTCGTGTACAAATCCTGTTGTTGTTGTTTTTTTTTTTCTCATATACGGTCTATAGACTCCTGATATGTTAAGGATTTTTTGTGTGTGTGTGGATATGAAAAAAAAAAAAGAAGAAAAAAGAGGAATACCCCATTGTTGTGGATATGGATCTGGGTAAGGTACATTAGTTCATGGATTGTTGCCATTAAATTTTGAAGAACTTGTAGACCACCTTAAAAAGAACAAAAATAAAGGATCTATGACTTGTCTAGCTACAGTACATAAGACTTGGCTAGTGTCATACTTTGGTAGATGGTCGATATGGCATAGCTTTCTTACTCGCGACGACTCTTTAGACTTAAAAGGGAGGGTACATATCGCAAACATATATATCTGGTAACATAGCAAGAGCATAGTAACATAGAGCTGGTAAGGAGTGGAAGCCTCTCCCACGGGCGTGGTGAGCTTCAAACCAACTAAGCCAAAGTGAAATAATAACTTACACATGAAAAAAAAAAAGAAGAAGAAAAACACTTCCTAGTCCTGCCAATCATATATAAGAAAGCAAACTGACATCAATTAATAATAATGGCCACCGTAGCACATCACTCGGGTGTACATTTTAACAGCTAAACCTTTGTACAAGGAAAGAATGCTAAACTTAGTATCTGGGTGGAAGTAGCAGCTTATACCTTGTTGCCAACGTATATACACCTTATCTTGTAAAAGAATTTTTACACCTTTACATGGTTGTATAATAATTCCCATTAAAACTGTACAAACTTCCAGAATCAAGGAATGTAGGTTTAGTCGACTCAAAGAGATCGGTCTTTATAACTAGCATCAATCTTCACCTGTATCTTGCAAGATCAAGATGCTTCGACTTTGAGCTGAAGAATCTAACCCCAAAAAATGAATGGTTTTCATGTGGCTTTTATGGCCTGAAGATCTTCATTATTCTCGAAACCTGGGTGCGGCAGAATGGGCAACGCGAGACGGAAGCTGAGCATCTGTTACACAAGACATGGCCGCAAGAAATGATAGTGATATTGACCTCATTAGTCAGACAGACCCGGCATAACCATGCCGCCTTTGCCACATCAGCTTCTTTAACTGCTGCTTCAGCCTTTTCCTGCAACAATCATGTGTTTTGTAGGTAAGCAGGTACTTCGAAAATTTTATTCCGAATAAACTTCAATGAACAATCCTATTGATTTTCAAAGAAGAAAAAGAAAAATGGTTGCCTTTTGAAATACTTAAAAAGTCTCGAGGCAACATGATCTTTGTAAAACACTACCGAATTAGCCACCAAATTTTGATGGTTAGAAATTCAATTCAAGCTGCTAATAGAAAAAACCCACTTGTCATGTGGTTAAATAATGCAGGAAGTGAAGAAAAGAAGAGAAGAAAAAACCTGTTCGACCAAAAGGGCTACTTGAGATTCTTTAAGCTTCTCTTGCAGGCTCAGAGTTGTCTGAAGCAAGCTTTGCTTCTCGGCACCAAGATTGACCCCAGCAGCTGAAAGCATGTCATGAACTGCTTGCACCACTTCTGTTGCAGAAACTTTTCCATACTGGATCTTATCATTCTAGCAGCAAGAAAATGCTTTTAGCATCTGACAATGTAGATCCATGTCTAAAAATGTAAAATTAAAAACACACAAACCTAATAGTTTAGGTAAAATCTATCGGTTTTTTACCTTTGATTGTCAAATGGGCACCTGAACTATATAACACGTTTCCAAATGGGACCCTGAACTTCAGTAAATTTGTTCAAAGTACCTAGTGTTACGATATGTCTGACCTAAATACCTCTACATCAGAACTAGATGGCATTGCAACTTTTTTAATCACATTGTGTAGCCTAACAAAATATTCTGCACTTGATGGAATACTCTGTTACTTTATAAAACTGTTTTGAGTCCTGACTAATCTGAAATCATACTTAGTGAAAATACAGGTACTAAAAATCAAAATTTCCAAAGTTCAGGTACCCATTTAGAAAGGTATTGTAGTTAAGGTAGGGTGTATATTATCAAATTTAAATAAAAATATTGGAACTTACCTGGTTCGTGACTTCCGCAATCCTGGTATTTGGCAATGTAAGGCCGGACCTCATATTTCTTGCTCCTCTCTCACTACTCTCAGGTTCGTCGGGCACAAAAGAAACGTCAGCCATCGAAACACTTCTAAATGAGAAAACTTGAGAAGAAAGCAGCATTAAGGTTTCGCCAGGTGCTGTCTCCACCGAGAGCCTGTACAGTGCTTGGCCCTCTGATGGCCTCACATCCTCTGGAACCCTGCCGTACCTCAATTTCTCCCCCTCTTTTCCTGTTTTCCATGCCACAATTTCCCCAGAATAAAATGGTCGTAAAGGAAGAAATTGCACCCGAAGAGCATCCTGAGGCAGTAACTCCTTTCCCAGTGAAACATTGTACTTTCCTTCCTTTTTAGAAGATCCAATTTCAGGCCCTATCTTAAGTATTTTTAGGGCTTCTTTCTCTGAATCATCCGGACAGACCAAAAGTGGCCCAATGGGTAATGTTACTGGTGCGCCCAGGATGTGGCTAACAGCACTTGCTAAGCTATCATATACTGTCAGAAAACTCGGTGGCTCTGCAACTAAAATACGGGTTTTTGATTTGTTTACAAAATGAATACTTTGATGCTTTTGTCCATTGCCTCCCCACTCAGGAAAAGCGGAATTGTTAACCACCCTTGTAATATCCTTAAGCTTGGGGAGCAGGAGAAACCGAGTGTAGAGGTGTTGAACGAATTGGAGCTTTTCTGCCATGTCTTGCAGCAAGTTTTGCGTTTCAAACAAAGTAAGGCCTTGAAATGAAGGGTCGTGATTGTTTATGCCATTTAGTAAGACCCAAACTGCATTGTGTAATGATTTGCTTAAAAGCTTTTCTTTTATCTTGCTCAGTGGTACGGATGCAACATGGTCCACAAATTGTAGTTCCAGTTCTTCATCTAATTCCTGCAAAAGAACATTCGTGATACTCATTTTTAGAAAGAAATTCAAGTTTATGAATAAAGTTCAATGATAGGCATGGATTTCACTAGACATTCTTACAAGAAGCATCATGTGTCCAATAGGAAATACCTCGACAATGATATCAGAAAGCTTCTTGATGCCCAAGAATGTGCGTATGCTTTCAGGAAGCTCCGGGTGAGCAAATCGTAATGCAGATGTATCTATAAAACTGAGAAACTGAAACCCATATTGATCAATACACACACATGATCTTGCTGAGACAAGCCTGCATCCATCATCCGGGATTATTGTATCAGCAATAATGTCCGATCCATCTGTTATTGCCTGTGTAGTACCAGAACAACATATGAAATTCAAAATTTCCATCACTGCACGGAGTTCATTTGGGTTTAACCGCTGATAACCACATGCTTTTTGGATACTCAGAAGAAAATCCCTTGCATAGGAAACAGTTAGATTTTCTTGCATTTCCAGCTCCCTGAGGATGTTGATAAATGGAAGATATGGGCCCGGAAGTTCAAAGGCAAAAGGTGACATGTTTATAGTTAGGCGAGCAAAAAGAGACTTTACTGTGACCAAGCGAGTACCATTTGCAACAGGTACAAATGCCAACTTCTCCAATTCGGTTTTATCTGCCAAAGTATGCACATAAAGTTTATTCTAATAACATCACAAGTGAACATGTTTTCAAATTTTCTAGATAAAAGCTGTTTCTTCAAACTAACAATTAAGATTTTACTTAATAAAACCGGCAAGAACAAAGTGTAACATAATATGCATTTCCTAACCTGAAGAAGATAGTGTTCCCCATGTTTTCTCTAAGTACTGGAGAATCTCTAGGAAAGCATTTTCAACTGTTATCATCCCTGATGAAGTTGGCCAGTGAGCAAGCGTATCTTCACCATTATCTCTTCCAACAATCTGTCATGACATTCCATAAAGAACATGAACATGAGTGACCAAATGAGGAAGAACATACTAAATATCCTAACCTGTAGATGCTTCAGGACTGTAGAAAAGGCTGGAGGACTTCGAAGCCGAAATGCAGCCCAAGAATATTCAGGAGGAACGACACTCTGTTTAGTAAGAATAGGAGCAGAGCTCCAGGCCAACGGCCAGTCCTTTAGCAAGATAGCTTCTCTATAGGAAGAGAGAAACCTTTTACCCCCTTTCTTACCGCCAATACTAGGAAAACCTTTTTCAGCAGGTACAAATGCAATTTTTCCAATCTTTTCACAGAAGGCATTGTCAAAAAGAGTAGCAAAATTTGAGAATATGGAATTAACAATAGATTCTCCTAATGTCCATATCTCAAAAGAGATTTCATTTCTGCTACTCAAAAAGTCTCCCTCAAACTCATCAGGCTCTTCGATACAGGTCATAGCAACAATGCCGATGGCCTCTACTTTCTTTGCACATTCTATTATCATATCAGCTTCCGAGGACGTACGGAGGCCTGCTTTCTTCAGTATGCGAAGCCATCCATCTGTTAGAAACCCCTCACCTGGAAACTTGCTCTTTTCCCCAGAGAATACTGATGTAAGAAGAGAATCATAAGGATCGAGTAGATCCTTTGGTTTAAATAACTCAGTTGAAAGCTCATTCGCATTCTTTACGAAGTTTGTCTCCTTCAAGATACTCAGCACTGCAGAATTCAGTTGTAGATTGTTCCAATTCCTATACAAGTACAATAGTATATCATCCTGTTCTTGTGGGGTTTTGTTTTCAAAGAAGGGCAAGGCAAACCTGACTAACAATTCTTGATCACTCAACTGTTCAACTCCTAAAGCATGATAAAATGAACTTGCTTCCGCTGAACTGGAAAGACATCGTTCATCATTAGGATGGAAGAATGCAGTAGGAGAAACGAGCCAATGATCAGAGCCATATAAACTTGTGTAGGTGCCCAGGACTGTTTTGTATATTGGGAGTTCTCTCAACACATTTAGCTCTTCTCTCTGGTACACATGCTGGGTGGACGCATTGAAATCCATTTCAAATAGAGAAAACAGCCTATCACGATCTTCATCTGATAACTGGACTGGCACAGACAGATGACCTGCTCTTTTGGCAGCAAGTAATTTAAGCACAATTGCATGCCCAATCGTCTGACAGCGCGCAGGGACAAACTTGCAAAGTACATCAAGTTCTGGGTAGGATATATCATATAAGGGTATATTAAACTGATTAAGTAGAGGAAATAACCATGGATGTCTGGAGTTTGTGAAATTAAATGCAACATGATGCAACTTTTCTAGCTCAGTTTCCGAAATATTGTTGCTTGCCAGGCCAAACTCTCCACTATTCTCAAGAGTTAAATCAGTAACAGGTGGAACAAATACTAGGTGGCGCACTTTTACACGACACAAAACTGGCCCATTCAAGTAAGCAGGAACTAGAGGCCAGTCTGATAGAAGTGAAAGGTCACCCTGTAAAGACTCGTAAATTTTCCAGAAACTCCTTATCCATTCAGGAGTAGGTCCATAAGAGGATGATTCTCTACTGTTACCCCACGAAATCCAAGGAGCCCGACTAGTTTCTACAAGTTTTACCCAATGCTCATGAAAAAGCACCCTTAAATGGCCCGATAGCAAGTGTGGGGAAAAGTGCCTCAACATCAAAGGCTGATGAATAGCTGGATATGAGAGTACTGCAGCCAAGATGGGTTTCTCTAAACACTGATGATGGATAAATTTATCAGCTAATGGGTACATGACTAGCTGCTGCTCCTTGTTTCCAATCCAAAGTTCAGTCGTCCCCAACCTTACTAGACACTTTGTTGCAGTTGGAAATGGAACACCTTTAAATTCAGCAATTAGTGATGACAATAACCGATCAGCATGTAAATTGCTGCTACCTGCACTACTAGTTGCATGAGCTATAGGGCCTCCTGCTTTGCTAATATCTTCAACAACTCCACGGCCAAAATCATATAAAGCCTTGCCGAAATAAGTCATTATTTCCAGGGCATCACCTCCAGGAGTACCTGTGCTCTGTGAAACTGTATGGTGCGAATGGAGCATGCTCGAACTTGAGGAAGGCTGCATTTCGGTTACAGACTCACTCATATTCTCAACTGGTCTGAGATTGGCTGGCTGGGTTGGATGGATATCAGAGAAACAATAATCTAGAACGTCGATGTATGTATCGATAGATCGAAGTATAACAGAAGAAGAAGCTCTCAGTAGATCACGGACCATCTTAGGATGGATTTCCCTGACTTTAATTCCTGCTGCTCGAATTTCTCCAACCAATTCCCATGGTACAGAAAAAACAGGATAATGTTCCTTGATGAAACTACAAACACTAGCCGATGGCAAGTTAACTCCATTCCCGGGTTGTGAGAGGAACATGCCTTCATCAACTCTGACAAGATTTCCACGATAGAGTTGCCAGACAGGAAGGTCGACCAGGCGTTTATAAAACGGCCTTATAACTTGTTCGATCAGTGATTCCCAGTCTGCTTCGGTTGCTTTCGATAAGCTCAAATTATCAGATAAAGTTGGCTGCTGTCTAGATCTTGGCCAAAATGAGTATATTCTGTCATCATATGCCTGCAAAACAGAACTTAAAGAATGGGCGGACTTTGATTCTACAGCAGAGGCCGCTGGGTCCTTTCTAAGCTTTTGAAATTCCAATACCAGCTCAACATATGAATCCCGTATGCATAGCATCAGTTCCTTGTTCCATGCTTCAACTAGTTGCTTTGTAGAATCGATGTGTAATTCCGGCGAAGTTGTCTCATCATGAGTAAAAATGTAACGGCCACCATTGTGGCTTACAAGGAAATACCCAAGAGCTGTGACTGGCATACTTACGGATCCAGAGAGAGGAAGAGGTGACAATATGCAGCTTGAAGACTGCACACTTAGAGGGCTTCCATTACGAGATACATGAGCTGCCACTCCAGCAACAGGTGTCAAGTTATAAGCAAGATATCGCCTGAAATTTAAAAAATATAAAATGAGCATTATCATGAGGGAAAAGAAGTTAAATTTCCCAATGTGAGTCATTGATTTTTAAATGGCAGCTGTAACTTGCTATAAAGTTAAGAGTCATGATACATAGGATAAAATATATAGAAAATCCTACACTAACCTGATACGTCTTGGTCCTGATATTTTCACTACATTAGTCCATGAACTTTCGTACATATCACACTTTCATCCCTGACCATCATAGAAGGAGATTTCTTCTTCTTTTTAAGACCATTTCATCACTACTATAAAATCACCTCTCTATTGCAATTTAATGGAAGAAAGGTTTAAAAGATCATTTAAGAACAACAGTACATGGACCCTTTTTTTTTGGCAGCCAGGAATGTAATTGCACTATACGACTTTGCCAGGAATTTAATTGCACTATACAAGAAAAGGGACTGAAATGTGAAAGAGAAAACCTTAGGGACCGAGTCATGTCACAATATAGGGATAGTGCAGGGACTATACATATATGTTACCCTACTATCTAACCACGTGAGCAATGACAAATTGAAGTATGGAGTGCATTCGTAATCTAAAAGAGCTTTCCAAATTCCCTTACATAATATCAAAAGAATATACCTATCAAGAGCCATGTTTCGAGTTTGCCCAGATCCCAGGCAAAGCACAACAAGCCATTTGTCTATGTAACTGCTTCCGCTCTCAATTACACTCACGTCTATTGCATGCATTTTGATGCCTGCATTTGAACCGGTAAATAATCTTGATATTTGAAACTTCCTCCATTTCTTCTCGGAGAATGGGTTCCTCAAACTAGCAAATGATGGGTCAATAAACACAGAATAGTTCAAAGAAGGCTGGGAGTTCCCCTCCTCCCATGTTGATAAAGAAACCTGAATTTCCAGAAGAGTTTAAAAGATGTCAAAAAATTATTTGTATTAGCAACTAACCAGAGGAATGGCAGTGCATGGGTATTACAATGAAGTATACAAAGTTGGGAGAAACAAACGGATTGACTCAGTCGGGTATGTTGACTGAAGAAAATTGTCGAGAAACAACTATATAAAGCTAAGTTTAAATCCAATAGCAACAAAGGCATGTGTTTTGCATGTGGGTACCTGCAAGATTGACTTCAAAAACAGAAGCGTTGAAGATGAATGCTGCATAAATCGATCAAAGATCTGCTTTACCCTATTAGAAACTGTTTCAAGTTCTTTCAAGCACTTTGATGACAAAGGCATGCGTATAACTGTAGAGTTAGATGATGACAGAGATATTTCCTTCGTTACAAGCATTGGATAGAATTGATCACGAAATCTCTCAACCAAATTGGTGCCTGCAAATCAACAATTTGCAGTAAGTTTTCTTTACAGATGGAAGAGATAAATGGAGTTGCCTGTTTAGTACTTTTCAGATAAAATAGTCAAACATGTTTGGACCACATGAACAACATCAGACTTCTAAGTTCTAACAAAAGAATAACAGCAAAAAGAAACCTGATAAAGAGAATAATCTTGCAGAAGGGACACCACTAGAGGGTGCACCAAGAGTCAAACCCAATGGATCAAAGATGTAGAAGTAACCGCCCGACAGAACAGTCAAAACATCACAAACAAAGTAACTGCTGATAAGTCCCAAGCCAAAATTTAGAACACCGCCCTGAACTTTCCAAGGGGGAGGAAGCTGGAGGTTACATACTTCTTCCTGGCTTAGCGTCACTCCTTCAAATACCACTGTCAAAGAAGAACCTTGGAAGTCACCTGAAGAAATCAGAATTACAAAAGTTAATGCAAATTAGGTACCAATTAGCTCAAAAAGCTCTAAAAAATCATGACAAAATTATAAGGTTGCTGCATTGTTTAGCGGAAGCATGATTCAACGTAATCTTCAACTGACTAAGCAAACAGCAAAAATTACCTAGATTCTGTTGGAGTAAAGATTGTCGGGGATGCTCTCGTTTGTCATAGATCAGGTGAACTTTCTTTGCATTACAGAAATCAGCCAATTCTAGAAGATCAAACAGAACAAGATCACTCTCCCCATACAAAGCTAGCAGTTCACATATTTTAGGATAATTCATGCATGGTAAATCCCTCATCAGTTCATCCTCAACTAAAGTCAAACCGCCAAGAGATTGTACTCCGAGCCTTTTAGCTAGATCATCACTGATACTTGAGTGTACAAAATGTTTTGAACCTGGACTGCTTTCTTTCATCCATGGGGCATCATTATAAACAAGATTCAAAGCAGGCATTAGAACTCCTAAAGAATCAGGAATTAACAGTGATTTCAACATTAAATCAGGAACTTGCTTTCCAGCATAACTGTCAACAAAAGCTTCCAGTACGCAGTGAACAAAAGTTAATTGGTCAGCAGATAGCAGCTCTCCTTTCACGTCACGCTGCAAACATTGCAGTACATTAAGATAATCTGAAGCATCAAATGTCATTCTCACACCCAATGCTGAAAGTAATGCTCTGAATTCTGACAACTCGGAAGGAACAACATATAGATAAGGATGGTATTTCACTGGTGAGTCAAAAGCAAGTGCCTTTGGAGGAACAAAGTTGTCGCCTACATAAACCCATGGAACACCATCCAAATCTTCTTTTAGAAATTTGAAATTGTTGGTACCAATAAATTCTTGCAATTTCGAATACATTGAAGGGATCTCTTTTTCCAACACGACGTCAATGGGGCAGTCTTGTTCAGGTTGTGTCTTGAGGTTGTTATAGGACTTTGAGAGTTCAATTAATTGTGCGGAATAAACTCTGATATCAGCAGGATCTAACCAATCAAGTTTTTGCTGGAGGTACATAGATTTGCAATTGCCATCAAGAATACGCATTCTAGACGACACTAGCCACATCTGGGATTTAGGTCTGGTGATTATTGGAGGTGCTATTTTATCTTCTGATACTAACCATGGAAGTCCTTTGACCAATGGGGCAACGTACACCGGGCACCAACAAATAGTTTTGATCTCTAACCAAAACTCGTCTTCAGTTAGATCATGTTCAAAATGGGAAAGGAAAGATAGCACATCTGCGTCCCAATTGCCATTATCATCTTCATTGTTTTCTGCTTGCAGATCGTCATCATATACCTTAGCATAATTGCTTATTATTAAACTAGCAGCTCCATCATTACTTTGTCTGCTGTGAGTTGAGAGCTTAAAAGAAAGAGCATCCAAATAAACAAGTAATCTCTGGCCATATATAAAAGCATCCCTATCTCCTGAAGCATGCATCATTGAAACTGACTTAGCACTATCTAGTAAACAACTAAAACTCAAGGACCTTTTGAGCCCCATACTTGTCAGTGATTCTAGAATTTCAGCATCGATGAACTTCTCAGAAGGAAAGAAGAGTTCTTTGTGCAGCAAACTTCGCAATTCAGGGACACGAGGATCATAGAGCCTGAAGAGAAAGAGTTCTTAAAAGGAAGTAACCAGAGAGTAACCAAAATCTGAGCACAGGGAAGCTATGTAGCATATAAAACAAATGGCAATAAACAATAACTGTGGCCTGCTAGGTACACTAGAGACTTCCCAAAATGAAAATGATGGTAGTAAGTATTTAGATAGCCAATCAATGAAGACAGAACAAAACTAAAAATACAAAATATATTTTTACAGCTTAAACAGTCAATAGACTTGCATAAGGCTAAAAAAGATACGAACACTCAGTTTACTCAAGAAAACATTCTCCGTCAACAACATATATTAAAAATGTTAGGCGAACAGTGGGGAAAATCAGATTAGCTGCTAAAATAAAGCTATCACTATGGCTGGAGAAATCCAGGCCAACAAGATAATCGTGACAGATGAATACCGTTTTATGTTGATTAGGATAAACCAGGACCCTTACTTTCATGAATGTTGACCTATTCCAGCTTGATGATGGATGCTTAAATCTAACACTTTTAAATTGGATGAATTATACCATGCAGACTTAAGGTTGCAACTATACTTGGATCCAAAAGGTCCAAACTTGTTTCGCTACTGATGGCAAAGCAGATGAGGAAACAGCAAAACTACACTAGGATCCATGAAGAACAAGTATAAATACCAATCAACAAACTGAGCATCATTTTATAGCAAAAACAGTGCAAGGAGCAACTTTCAACTTTCCATTTGCAAACTTCGAAAATAAGTTGTCTTTGCAAAAAGAAACACAAGCAAAAAGAGCAGGATTTCGACAGCTTATATATTCTAATTCACAACGAGGAGAATGAGGTGGCAATCAGAAGGTAAATCAGTGCAATAACAGAAAGGGGGGGAAACAAATATAATTGTCAATGGATCAACATTTAATAGCTGAAAATCACACATTATAAAAAAGAGCAAGCAACAAAAAGAGTGAGAAAATAAGAAACACACCGAGAAGGATGTAGCCAAGAACCATTAGCCGCCAAAACAAATGGGATTTCGGATAGAATAGCTTTTCTGGAAGCATCTTCTTCTATCAAAAGCTTCACATCACATAATATTGATGAAAGAATGGCTGGCTGCGAAAGAAACTCTGACATATGGTTAAGCACGTGACCTTTGTAAAATTCGGTTTTTGTAGGCTCCCTTATATCAAAAAAGCATCCTAAAATGTTCTTTTCCTTTTCAGATTCAGTTCTAACAAAATTTTCATTTAAGAGATCCTCACGCATGCCTTCAGGTTTAAGCCATTTTGTTGGATCGGACAAGCTAACAAGCTCTCTACTCTTGTAAGAGTCAAATATTGGAAGAAGCTTGATCAAGTTAATATGTGAAGAATCAATTTGATTACCAGAAAACCATTTAGACTGGAAAATAAAACTCCGAAGTTCATGCATCTCTGCCACTGAGGCATTGGCAAATATTTCCTTAATATCCTGCAGTTGAGAAGCCACTGACCACACTGCATTCAAAATGCCAGGTGCCGTCGAATCCTGAACAAAATGCTTCAACTGGGGGTGATCAATTGGAAGATCAGATCTCAGGAAGAAAACTCCCAGCTTCTGTAACAATGAGTACATGTTTTCACTCCAACCATCATCCCTAATTACATTAGAGTTTTCAGCAAGTTGCAAGAGGCAGTCATTCCCAACCGGCAGTATAGGCCATTTGCTAAGAATGGAAAGGTCCTTGCAGGAATCTTGTAAATAGCTCCAAAGCAACTTCATCCATTCCAGACTTGGGTGACCTTGCTGACCTGGAGTCCAGGAAACCTGCTTAGTTTGCTGCCATTCAGGCGGCAGAATCCTAGGGAGCAATTCAACAAGGCATGAACAAGTGAACAATTGTATGTTCGACCGCGCAGAATCTGCTATGTTGGATAGTTTCTTCAGAATTCCATCTGGTATAGAACAATCTATGAGAAGATGCGGAACAGAATCCTTGAGAAGTTCATATTCCATTTGGGACGTAAAAAATATTCTTTCACCCTCCCCGCACTTATTAATAGCCGTTAAGGTTCCATTTGCCAAAGGAAGTAATGGCAATCCATGCAGCTTATCAGAAAAACCAGATTCTTTTATATCACTTAAGCAGTATTCTAACGTACAGATGACTGCTTCCTTGCTTTTAAGCCCACGTTTACGTCGAATTAACAAATTCCTCAGCAGACTGGGATTTAGGAAATGCAAGGATGGACATGTTTCCATAAACTTATCAACAATGAGCTTTGATACAGAGACGATAGGCAAACCAGCTTGAGCCAAAACTTCTGAAAGTTCAGCTGCCTTGGAGAAACTGAAGTCGGGAAATATAGCTTGCCTCGTTGAGATCCATTGCCCGCCTCGAGCTTTTGTGTATAGCACAGGGAGCCCAAGATCAGCGATACACATATAGAGCTTTCGCACCATAGAAGCCCATGGTTCAGCACCTACAGTGGTGGGCCAAAATGAGAAGAAGAGATCAGAAGGACCAATCTCTTCAGCCATGACAGATAGGAGGTGAGCATAAGCAGGAGCAGCAACATCTTCCAGCAGGCAAGTGTTCCACTCAGATCGTGCTTTCCCACCACCAGCCATATCATTTCCGAACCAGATATCTCTTCGATTTGACGACAATTCGAAATATGCATTAACATGTGCTGGAAGGCTAGTAGTAACTGGTAGAGGTAGGAAACAGAAGGCCCGCCCATCGAACTTTTTCCTAGGAGCTTGGTATTTTAGAGATGCATCGGTATCAACAATTTCACCAGAACTACTAAATGTTTCACCCAGCTCCTTTACATCCTTTATATATGCGGAGTGCAGGTAGGCTGCAACACAAGCCCAGGGTACAAAATTATGTGACTTATTACCCATTACTATAGATTGTCGTTTAGCTTGTCCACCACCAATACAGTCGCTAATAATCCAAGAATGTAACATGCTGGCCATTGGCGTTTCTTCGACAATCGCAACCTTCTGGCAATTCCACGGCAACTCACTATCTAAGGTCTTATTCAATCTGTTCAAGAACTGAGCCCTATCCATTCCATTCTGCCGACTTCCACGAATAAAATCAAGCATAGCTTGATGTGCATGAGATTCCTTTGTGATCACACCAGCATGGCGCCTTGACGCACAGTGCATGAGTTGCATCTCATGACCAGATCCCTCCTTCACGTATAATGTTACTTTTTGAACATTACGGAGGAAAAGTAATGCCTCTGATACAACTTCAGAAAAGGAAGAAAAGAGCAACTCCACATCTTCAGGTGCATACTTCTCCTTCTTTATTTGACTTCTATTAGCGGCAGCTTCATTCCTGAGAGGGAACCGAAACAGGGTACCTGGAAAAGCTTGTTGGAGGTCACAGCCAAATTGTAGGAAAGGACTAAATTGGTCAGGGAATTGTTCTAAGATCCTCCGCCCAACAAATCTTATCCTCAAGCCTGGATGAGATGGAGATATTCCCGGTAAATAACAGGCATGTGGATCGAAGATTACAATGTTTTCCCCAGAAACGAAACCTGGGATGTCTGTGAAGTGATATACACAATTGAAGCCAAGACCAAACCGGCCAATAGCAAAAGGTTTTTCGAGCTTGCTGTCCTGACCTATGCGTGAGATTGCATAAAGATCTTGCGAGCTGAAAACAGAGTCATTAAAGCAGTAAAGAGCAGGCCCCTGCCACTCGGCCATTTCAGGGGAAAGAATGGATGATGTACCATACTGAGTTTTATCCAACAAAAAGATAACCTCAGAAGCATGTGCATCCTCTGCATTTTGTACGAGCTCAAAAAGAATCCCTGGGCCATCTGCATACATTTCGACAATGTGTTTGAGTCTAGTTGTCAAGGCCTCATGCTGTCCAAAGGCTTCAGCAACACCAGACAAACTCAAGTTCATTGAATCAGAGCTCTCGGCAAGCAGCAGGCGGCGAAGAGAGCGTACGCCTAGTTTCTCCGCTACATCATTTGAAATGTGGCCATGTACAAAATTATAAACATCCTTCTTTGTATATGTGCTCTCTCCAAAATCAAGTAGCCACGGAGCATCATTGAAGACAAGGTCAGTTGATTGGCACAGTCGGGATAAAGCGTCTGGCAGATAAATTTGTGCGCGTGAATCCTCAAACTGGAAGTCAGAAAGATGCTGCACTATTAAAACAGATGTTCTTAGTTCTTCCCCATCAAGTGGAGTGGATCCTTTTCTCATGGCAATGCGAGAAAGAATATTAGCATAATCTGCTGGCTTCAAATATTCTTTTATGCTGAGCTCTAAGAACAACTCTCTGAACACTGCTAGATCGACAGGAATAACACGTATGTAAGGAGCCAAATGGAGGTGCCCAGTGAGAACCACCTCTTCTGCTGTTGCAAATCCATCTCCCACCCAAATCCATCTGCACCCTTCAAGGACAGCCTTCACAATATCCATCTCATCTGAACCAATCAAATTTGTCAATAGAGAGTATATCTTTGGCATAGCTAGAGCCAATTCTTGCCGAAGCACCTGGTCTGTCACAATCTCATTGTTTTTCCCAAGCTCAAGCAGTTGAGCAGCAATTACACTTCCAGCTGGAGGAAATGACCAGCCCAAGCTATATGACAAGGCAGAAGAAGAGCAATCACCATCAAGAATACGCGAGCTAGCAGAAACAAGCCACATATCTGAATGTAGTCTCACTTGCTTAGGTGGGGCCACCTTCGATGAAACTGCAGGCCATGGCAAAGCAGGATGAGGTGGAGAAACTAGCACAGGGCACCAGCATATCATTCTGAGGTTACTCCAGAATTTCTCGAGATCAGCTTCTGAAGGAATGTCACGAGTCCGTAGTGCCGTGGTAACTTTAGCAAACATCACATTCGCCTTTCTTTGACCATCTCTTGGTCTATTAGAAACCCATTTGTTGGCATGAACTTCGAGGTAAGCAAGCAGCACCTTACCCCTTAAATTAGCTTTCGACTGATCTTTGTGCATCAGCATTTCAATCTGGCGTGCACTTTGAATTATAGTATCAAGATGTATTGATGTCCTAAGCCCTAGGCTAAGCAACATGTCGAGAACATCCAGTTCTTGAAATAATCCACAAGGGAAACAATCCGATTCCTGCAGAAGAACATAAAGTTCTTCCACACGAGGATCATAGAGAGATTGAGGACTCCTCAAGCTGCCAGTGATAGTTGGAACAAAATTAAGCACTCTTAAAGATTCTTTAAACAGTGGATCCTCCAAGCATAACTGAGGCAACTCTCGCAGTACGGTTAACATTACTGCGTCACGAATTTCTGGTTGCAGTTCACCAACTCTGTTAAGAACACTCTTCTTGTAAAAAGAAGACCTCTTCATGCGCTCGATTTTCAAATATCTCATTAAAATTTCCTCCTCACTTTGGGATGAACAGAAAATAAAATCGCCATCTAATAAGTATTCAGGCATGCCTAAAGGTGGCAAGTACAACTTGAAAGTATCCAAATCAGAAAACTGACAAATATTGACATCCCCTTCAGCATAAACCCTATAAATAGGTAACTTCTTGCAGTTCTTCATGTCATCATCAGAAAGAGAGCCTCTCAAGTACCACTTCGGATCCAGCAGAAATTGGCGGAGTTCATTTTTCTCATCAGGAGCAATATATTGAAAAAGAAAGTGCAAGTGATTACCGCTTGAAGAAACAGCCTCAAAAATTGAATGAAGAACACCAGCTGAATCACCATCATATACATAGAGGGACAATTGCTGATGCTCAACTCCATACTGTGTACTTAATATTTTGCATCCTATCTTTGCCAGCAGCTCTTCCATCGTACTAGATAATAATTCTGCATTAATCAGCTTAGATAATTTGGAAGGCCTGTGAAGGTGCCCTGAAGTAGATGGCAATAGAGGCCAGTCACTGAATAACTCGAGATCATAAGAGCGTTCTCGCAGATACTTCCAAAAAAGTTCAAACCAAGCCGTTGTTGGAAATGTACTGCCAAACTCTGGATTCCAATCAACTTGATTTTTATATTTCCATTCAGCAGGGAAGAGCCTGGGGAAGAACTGGAGGAAAATCTGACCATCAACTAATGCAATGTTTGCCTTAGAGAAATGGGCAACATCAGAGAGTTTACTTAATAATTTAGAAGGAATGTTTGGGTCGATTATTCTGTCGGGGACTGCACTCAAAAGCTTGTATTCAAGTTCATTGCAGATGAAATAAAAATTTCCCTGTGAAACCTCAGAAAACACTCCAAATTGATTATTTGCTAATGGAAGCAAAGGAAGGCCATTTAAGTATCTACCAACAACAACATCATCCAAATCGCTAAGACAATATTCCAACAAAACTAGCTTACAAGATTTGTTTAATGCTGCCAAAGTTTGGCACCCCTTGAGGAAATGTCTTACTGTAGCAGGATTAATTAGTCTGAGGCTAGTACTCCTATTATATTTGGAAAACATATCAAAAATAGCATTAGGCAGACAAGCCACAGGCATCCCTAACAATATAAGGGCCTCACAAAGATCTTTACTTCCAGAAAACACCTCATCATGAATAAATGCTTCAGATGGTGATATCCACCTTCCGCCTCCAATATCAGAATATAAAACAGGCGATAAATAAATAATTTGGTAGATCTGTTCAACCAAAATGCTCCAAGGCTCCTCAAATGAACCTCTCGGCCATACAGAATAGTATAGTTTATTGGGCCCCAATAGCGTCCTCAAACCCAATAGCAACTCAATAAATGCTGGAGCGATCGCATCTTCTAATAACAGCCTATTCCAGTCAGAACGAACTTTTCCGCCCCTGTCCATGTCAGCTCCATACCAAATGTTTCGCCGATTGGAAGAAACTTCGAAATAACCATTCACTTGCACAGCCAATCCTGTTTTTACAGGCAACGGAAGAAAACAAAAGGCATGGCCTTCCTTAAGAACAGCACCCTGCAAAACCCAGTTTACCACAAGGCAGTTCAACATAGATTAATTTTCAATAGAAATAAGAGTTATTGGGGAAAAAAACTGACCATGAACTCAAAAGAAATACATAATAATATGGCATTAGAATAGTTCAACAACTTAGTAAGATTTTTTTGCGAACTAATATATAATGACTGAACAGTGGAAAGGATCATGCAACAGGGAAAATTTTCAGGTTCTGTAGTAAAAGTTACTGCAAGTGAACAAACAGGTAAAAACAAAAGAGTTGTTCACAAGAGGTGTAATTACACCAAACCAGATGCAACTTTAATAGTCGAAGTTAAAGAAAAGGAAAAAGAAAATTCAACTAAACTATCTGATAAAAGATAAAAGCCACCTGTTACCGTGGTTGATCTCTTCATTTGCAACAAAAATACTAAAAATCACTAAAAATCACTTGCACTTGGGAAGGCATATAATCAAGAAACAGAATTCCTTATCTAGTTTGCTATGAGCATTCCACATCTAGTTTGCACTCGGGGAATACGACAGCAAATGATGCTTATCAAGAGAATGGCATTGTTCTTTCCAATGTGAGATCTTGCATCTACGGCATAAAACATATGATGCAATACAAATAACATCTCTATTTAAAGTAATTGTACAGTACCTCAGGCTCGCCATCAGATATACAAGCTGCAACAGATGCCCAGGGCAATAAGTGGAGATCATGCTCTTTAGCTGCAGCAGAAGCAAAGGAACCAATTTTACTAGATGCTGATGCCATCCCCTGTACTATGAAGAATGTGCAGATTCTTTTTTCAACATTTGACCCAAAGGATGCTTCACTTAGGAAATCTAATGTAAAGGAATCAGTTTGCCAGTTTAAAGATTCAGCAGAATTAGAGAACCTAACAAGTGCCTGACGATGCCAGACTGTATTCTCATTTGGTGACTTGACGGAGCAAGAGTACAACTTCCGTGGCTCATTCATACCAACATCCCATATATACATTTCAACTGAGAGTATGCTTTTAAGAAAGAGCATAGAAAACACAGCTTCTTCATAAAGCTGTGAAAACAGCAAAAGAATATCATCTTCCAAGTATGTTTGCCTGGAAAGCCTACTAACAGCCGCCTGATTTGCACTCCTCAAAGGGAAACGAAATAACGTGCCCGAAAAAGGGGCTGTCATGTTACACCCAAAAGCACAATACGGCAAAAACTGATCTCTATATAGTGTAATAGCTGAAGAGTTAACAAAGTCGAGGCGTTTCCCCGGATTTGAAGCAGAAACATTGGGAAGGTATGCACCTTGGGGATCAAATAAGACAATATATTTGCCGCTTACAAAAGATGGCAAGTCTGTCAGGTGATACACCGAGTTAAAACCAACCCTATATAGCAAATTCAGAAGAAAAGGGAAAACAGTCATGATAGGCAGAACAATACTAAACAGTCAGACATATATTAGATGTAAGAAATCAAGTGTAGCATATGCAGATTCAACAATCTTACTAAGTCCTCCAAAACCCAGTAATCAACAATACTTGTTTATGAGCAAAATCAAACTATCATTTCACGAAAAAAGGAGTGTTTTTAACTGAAAAATATATATATACCAGAAGAAGAGGAAACATAAGAAAACAAGTCACAACAATTTCCGTATGTTGATCAAGTCCAAGCCACTCGAAACCTATGAACAGGGACGGAGCCATTGAGGGGCCGACAATGGCCATGGCCCCCCCTCAATTTTTTAAATTACATCAAGGTCCTTTATAATAAAATTAAAATATTATAGATTTTAATTTTAGGGGGCCACATTAATTTTTTTAGGGTCTATGGCCCCCCCTCAATTTTTTAAAATTACATAAAGTCATAAAGATCATTTATAATAAAAATTAAAATATTATAGATTTTAATTTTATGGGGCCACATTAATATTTTTAATAAAATTTGTCTTAATTTTTTTTCAAATTTTTTGGTCCTTTCCTTTTAATTCTCACAGTCTTGTTCTCTCTAAAATATATTGTCGTTATTATTGCTAGTAATAACTGATCAGTAAATCTGATAAATTTTTTTTTCTTACTATTCGAGGTCAAAATTTTTTCCTATCAAATTTAAATTTTGGCCCCCCCCCCGAATATTAATTTCTGGCTTCGTCCCTGCCTATGAAATAGCTAAAATAGTATCTGCTTGCTTCTAGAGTAACTAGGGGGGGGCAATATGTGAACACAATGACCTGAACAGGAACCAATTATTTGTTGTTAACATGGGTTTAATTGATCAATAGGTTGGAATTTCAATTTGGATCTAGAACTAATAGAAAAATAGCAACCTTATTGTCTAAACTACCAAAATGTACATCTATGGATAAGTGCATACAATTAATGCCTTCACATTCAATTCTGATCCAAACTGTGTTAAATGTTCTCTTGAAACATGAGAGTGGGTCAAATTTCTTCTCTTTCAAACAGAACGACGAGGCTCACAAACTCCACAAAGCACCTAGGAGGCACTGTTTGGTTGAACATCGGAATAACTTGAGTAATCCCCCCTAATTCTCAATAAAACAAAAAAGTAAATTTTCTAAGAAAAACCCAAAGCTACCATTCCAACCAAGCCTTATAGCAGTGCTATACCCAACTTTATCTTCAATTATCCACGCAATCATTAAAATGTTCCTGCAATGTAACACTAGTCACAAAATTAAGTTTGCAATTTGATTTTAAACAAGCCAAACCCTGAAGTTCTTGAGGAGGAAACCATGGCCGCATCAACTAATTTAAGTTAAACCATTTCCCAAAGCAGAGAAGTTAAATGGGAGAAGTGCATCAAGGGACTCACCCGAAACGCCCCGTCTTCCACGCCTGCGACTGCTTCTTGCTATCCCCGATCCGCGATATGCTGACGAAGTCGTCCTCGGTGAAGCCGGCGTCGTTGTAGGCGACGAGCGCGGGGCCCTGCCACTGCGCGAGCTTCGGCGAGAGGAGGGACTCAGCGCCGTGCTTGCGGCGGTCGAGGCAGAGGCAAACCCTAGTGGCGCCGGCGTCGTCCGCGTTCTGGATGAGCTCCTTGAGCACGGTGGTGCCCTCGGGGTAGTTGACCAGCACCTCGCGGATCCGCCGCGTGAGGTCGACCCTCTGGCCGAAGTCCTCCAACAAGGCGGTCTCCGCCGCGGCGTCGGCGCCGGATGCGGCGGAGCGATCCATCTCCGCGGCCGCCGGAGAGGAGGGAGACGGAGACGCTATAATGGAGTAGGACGAGGAGAAAGGTACATCGTCGAGGGGTGAGAAAGAAAACCCTAGGAATCGGGGGGGAATGGATCTAGGATTTCAGGGATAGGAATGATCGGAGAAAACAGGAAGAGGAGGAAACGGAAGAGGAGACTCTAATTAGCTTTGTATAAAGGTTCAGGTGTGTAATTTATTGTATTAATAATAATAATTATTATTATAGTTATAATTATAATAATAAAAAAATAATAATGGGTTGATTCAAATGTATTGCGCCGGAATAATGTTGGTATCTGGTGGGGCCCACGCGGTCGCAGAAATTTAGAATTCGATTGGTTTTATATGCGCTCGTATGCGGACGCGTTTGTACAGCACCATCACTTGCGGAGCGAAATTTAAATTAGATGAAATTAACTAATTATTATATATTTAATAATTACTTCTTTTTTATATACGATAACAAGTTTCTATGCTCAAATAATAACTCAACCTCAACGAAAAACTACTGAATAATAAATTAGTATTAAAATTATAAATATTACTTATAATTATTATTTCAACATGCCATAACAAATCTTAATTGTTCCAAAGGAGTCTCGAGATATACTCTTGACGATTACGACGGACAAAAATTTTACAGGCATTATTTTCAAACAACTTGTGTTGGGGATGATACGAAAGCACACTGCATGGTGTGCGAATGCCCATTGTGATCTTTGGAAATAAAAAAAATAAAATAAAATTTGTGGGCTTCAATTTTTTTGAAAGAGAGAGAAAGATGCAGGTGAGAGAAAGGACGGTCGAGATGGGCGCCCATTTTTTTGTGTATTAAAAACCAAATGCACGTGTACATCTCTTGCACCATCTATAAAAAAAATACTCATAAACAAAGGCTTGTACATAAAAAGTTACAAATTTTGGATGTTAACTAATCTCTTATGAGTCGTACGATATCTCTTTCAACATAATCGATTTTTGATACTACTTGATTCCTACATAAATATTTTAGATGTTGTATATCACACTTATCAAATTAAATCTTAAATTTTGAATTTGTATAAGATAGATATAAGGTGATTATAATTTATCAGTTCGTTATTTCTTAGAAATGTTTCCGAGTTCATTGGATTTAGTGGATACGAATGGTATTGTTAAACCAATAACAAAGAAAATCGATATTTTCTTAATGTTTGCCTTGTCATAATTGTGTGACTCTAATTTTTTTTTTAAAAAAAAGAAAAAAGAATGGTAGCTTAAACTATTTCAAGATTGACTAATTTTATATGTTGACTTTGTCCGTGCTTAATTTGTCGTTGTGTTAATATAATTTAAGAAAAAAAAAAAAAAAAACCCTATCTCCTTGGTACGTTTAATTCGGATTTTATCTTATCCGCACTAGTTCCTATTTGCCTTATTATTGTATTATTACTCTAGCTTATTTGTTTCTAACCAAAAAAATAAAGAAAAAGAAAAAAAAAGTTGATTTAACATTATTTAAATTTAGCTCATTTTTACATGTTGAAGTAGTCCAACCTTCTAGTATGCCTCTGCAAGCCCCCAAAAGTCACAAAGTTTTTTATTTTTATTTTTATTTTTATTTTTATTTTTATTTTTTGAGAGAGAGAGATAGGACGCTACTCGTTTCGTTTATTTCATTTATAAATAAACTTAGTTAGAAATGTGAATCAACTAGGATTCGAACTAGGATATCGAATACCAACCACCAAACCCTTCGCCACTTGCTTTAGGGATGGTCAGTGTCACAAAGGTATTTTTATTTCTCGTCGAGACGAGACTCGAGGAAAAGCCGAATCACATTGTGTCAAATTTTGGGCCTTAGCATGTTTGGCCCGAACAAATGGCTAAATCTAGCCATTTGGGCCTAGCAAGATGGGCCGGGCTACGGAAAAACAGCGGTGTTTAGCTTCTCTCATGGATACGAGTCTAAACGAGTCGGACACGAGCAAACTAAGATAAAACCAAACCTGACCTAACATAATAAAGCCGAGCACGAGCCAAATCATTTCGTAATATACTAGCTTAATCGGTGTTAAATTATATAAAACAATTGTTATCTCTCTGAGCTTAATTTACCATATATTACATAACTAAACTCAGTATTCAGCATAGTACACCATCCAGTATCGTCTTTTCCACACGAACAAGAGTAAACTGGCGCCAACAAATACTTCCTACTTGAACCTAACAAAGCTGAGCACCAATTTGCTTGGATTATCTTAAGCTCAACTCTCTTTGTTTTATTCTTTAATCAAGCCAAGTTTCAAGTTAAATATGATTGGTTCGCAAACAACTGAGTTCAATCGACAGCAACATATATAGTAACATAAGATTATTATTATTATTATTATTATTGTTGTTGTTGTTGTTGTTGTTGTTGTTGTTGTGTGGAGCATATGTATATATATAGTTTTAAATTTAAGGGCATTTTATAGTGTCGAAGTGATTTGTCTCCTTCCAATGCCGTAGTGTATCGTAGTGTTAGTTGTCAATGGTTAACTCCGACAAGTTAACAAAACATAGTTAGATCGATCCTAAAAAGTTTAAAACAAATTTTTTACGCCCTTTTTTATTTGGTCTTAATCAAACTATTTTGCACGGCGTGAAAAATGTCATATGTGACGTTGGATGGGATGGTGCTATCGAGGGCTATATATATATATAAGGTTGAGATGATGGTGGTAGGTGGTGGTTGATGGGATAGGTGGTGGTAGGTGGAATATACAGATTCCAGATACAGTATAATAGTATTAGATCCAAAGGCTAAGAATAAAAGAGATCCAATGCTTAAACTTGAAGACCAAAAGCTTAAAAGTATTCTAGCTCAATTCTCTCTATATATATAGTCCGGCGGGATACTATCGATAGTATTAAAGGCTTGGTGCTATCGAGTTTTCTACAGTTAGATTTAACCCTTTGATTATTTTCACTCGTTAAATTATACTATTCAACCAGCCACCCATTCAACCCTACTAGACCCACATCATCCTAATCACATATTTCTTAATCCAATAACTAAAAAATTAACAGCGTCAAATGCTTGGTGCTATTGATAATATTCTAGCTTAGTTCTCTCTCTCTCTATATATAAAGAGAGTTCGGCTATGGTGCTTTTAAAAGCACCAAGCACTTGGTGCTTGTAGGTTTTTAGTCGTTAGATCTGCACCGTTGATCATTTACACCCGTTAAATTATACTATTCAACCAACCACCCACTCAACCTTAGGGGCCCACATCATCCTAACTACATAATCTTTAATCTAAAGGCTAAATATATATATATATATATATATATATATAGAGAGAGAGAGAGAGAGAGAGAGAGAGAGAGAGAGAGAGAGAGAGAGAGAGAGAGAGAGAGTCCGATCGTAATAATCGAAGTGGGCTGGGTCGTTACAAGTATCAAAAAATAACAAAATATTCCAAAAAATACTATGAATTTATTGTAAATATGTAAAAAAGAGCTCAAATCTTTAGATCTTTGAATTTGGTTATTCTAGTAATACTAGAGTTTACAAAGCATATACCATAATATGTAATTACTTCATAATAATTTCAAACAGTCCCTTAATTATATATATATACCAAACTTGGGTATATTATTAACCATCAACCATCCAATTAAGTTCTAAGTAAAGAGGTAGTTGAATGGTGATTGCATGCATAGTTGGCACTACAAATTCGGTAATTTGAAGTTGGAACATATGATCATTTCATCATAGTGACTACGATAGGCAGACGAAATTATATAAATTTAAATTAAAAAAATAAGGTACTTAGTAGTAGGATTAATTAATTGTTACTCAAGCACAATCACTAACCTAACTAAGTAGCCAAAATAATTTTTATTTGTAATGTATATGATGGTGGAATATATCTCACCATTATAATTCAACAAATATGAAAGAGGGAAATATATATTGAGAGAGAGAGAGAGAGAGAGAGTTCGGCTGGGATACTATCGATAGCACCAAGGTTTGGTGCTATCCAATTTTCCACCGTTATATTTAACTCTTTGATTATTTTTATATGTTATATTATACTATTCAACCAAGCACCCACTAAATCCTAGGGGACCCACATCATTATAACCGCACATTTCTCAATCAAAGGACTAAAAAAATTAATAGCACCAATAGATTGGGGTTATTAATAGTATTCATATATAATAGCTTGATACGGATGGCTTCGTACTTTTAGAAGCATACTACTCTCACTTTATATGTATATATATATGTATATATATATATAGAGAGAGAGAGAGAAAGTTCGACTACTATACTCTTATTATAAGTACGATCGATCCCTTTGTACTCATAAGTCATTTTCGATGATAGAGCTTCCCAATCGACGATCAATACCGTTAAACGTTATTTAGAGCATTTAAAATTTGTAGATGTCAAATTTTATAATTTTTTGACATTATTTATTTTACGTAACGGTCGGTACGGGATACATGATACTTTGCTAGTTTAACGATGTAAAAAAATCGGAATTGATTGAATTTTTTATATAAAATTTTATTCACTATCTAGATAAAGACCAATAACTCGATCTTAAATTGAAGGATCCGATCATCCATTTTTAGGACGTCGTTCAATTTTGACCATTGTTTTTATTCTTGCTTAATGAACTTTATTATAATTTCAAAAAGTTATAAAATTTATTTTTTAGATGTTTCAAATACTTTAGATCATATTTAATAGAGTAGATGGTCGATTCAGAAGCTTTATTATCAAAAACGACTTATCGGTACAAAGGGCTCTATACTCATAATAAGAGTATATATATATAGAATTAGGCTGGAATACTATTAATAGCACCAATGACTTGGTGCTAGTAAGTTTTCTGCCATTGGATTAAAAGATGTGCGATTAGGATGATGTGGGCCCCTAGAGTTGAGTGGGTGGTTAGTTGAATAGTATAATCAAACGGTTAAAAATAATAAAAGAGATAAATCTAACGGTAGAAAATTTAATAGTACCAAATATTTTGTACTATCGATAGTATCCCAGCCGGACACTTTATTTATCTCTCTCTCTATATAAAACTAGGTTGGAATACTATTAATAGCACCAATGACTTGGTGCTATTAAGTTTTCCGTCCTTAGATTAAAAAATGTGGGGTTAGAATGATGTGAGCCCTCTAGGATTAAGTGGGTAGTTAGTTGAATAGTAGAATGGATGAAAATAATAAAAAAAGATAAATCTAACGGCAGAAAATTTAATTAATATCACCAAATACTTCGTGCTATCAATAGTATCCCAGCCGAACTATATATATTTATATTTTGATGCATTTGTTAGGTTGAGGTCGATATCATCTTAACTACAACTAGAGTTATATAATAAAAGAGAACCATGACTATGTATAAGTATATAATTTGTTTACGGATCAAAAATTTATTATCAAGCTAGATAATATTTTGTGAACGTTACATTCCAAAATACATAACCATGGTAGTGTTCATTACTGTTTAGAGTAGCCATTAATGAGATTGAGATTAATGAAATATTTTCCGAGTGAAATATGCGCATATAAACCCGATAAAATGTGCACTTTTTATTTTTCAAAAGTAGTTGGCATCGCATGCAGTTAGTGGTACATTGGTGACACATCACTAATTCCTTTTATACTCTTGCCCCATAATAATATTCCGCGTAGAGCTCAAGAATAGAACAAAATAAAGTCTCTTTCGTTTCTTTTCTCAAATTAGAAACAAAAAAATAAACCAATTAAAGAGTAATAAGTGTTTTAATGCCTCTTCCTTTATTGGTAGACTCTGATACCTACCAAAACCTGTTGTCCAATAAGTTTGGTGGTGATGCAAAACAAAAATTATTGGGGCAATTGCTTATATATCCCTGAAAAGTTTTCGATTTTTCGATTTATCCATCTTAGAAGGCTAATATTGAAAATATCCCTCCTACGTTCCAACCTATTTTTAATATACCCTTAGAGTTAAAATCTGTTAAGTAACTCTGTTATCTCTGTAAAATTACTATTTTGCCCTTTTCAAAATAGTATTTTGATTTTTGATCTTTTCCAATATACCCCTCTACCGTCACCAACCTTTCTTATTTGCCCTTAAGTTAAGGGCAAAATTGGTATTTTAATTTTTTTTAATTGTGGTAGATATTTTTTAACTCACGTTTAACCCAGATTAACTTAACAGGAGATAACTGCGGGGGTATTTTGCAATAACGGTGGAACGTATGAGGGGCATTTTAGAAAGAAAAGAAAAGTAGGGGTAGATCGGATATTTTCATACGCATGAGGAGTATATAGGCAATTATCCCAAAATTATTTAAAGCGCTTTTCATAGAAATAAAATGCAATGACCCGACCCGCTAGCAATAATAACTCGTTGGATCCAAACAACCGGTCTAAAATATTTAAACTCAATTATTATTACTAGCGTGCAGGTTTCATATAAACTGATCGAATCAGTATTCCGTGCAGCTCTCAGTATCCCACAGATCAGATCCAACCAAATTCATTGGTGTACAGCTTTAATACCGTAGTAGGTTCGATATACATTGAACGACTCTCAAATGAAATAACAATAATAACTCGTTACAACCACCCAAAATACTTAAGTCCAGTAATTATTACTAGTATGTAGGTCTTATATAAACTAATCGAAATCAGTATCCCATCCGATATGAAACTATTGGGGGCGTTACATAAAATAAGAAAAACTGATTGTTTTTCATATACAAAAACTTTGAGTTGAGTAGGTTTAACATAAATTCTTGGATCAAGAGTAACTACACCCTGACCTACTACTTGGCCCAAAATAAGAAGAGATTTCTATATCACAATTAAAAATTAAGCTTTTATATATTGACATAGATAGATGTTGGGAGTCTTTTTTTTTAAATCAGTAGCAGTGTTAGGTAAGGTCTCATGTTGCTACGACCCTTTTCAACTACCCCTACCTATACATTTTCCTTATTTTTTTATTAACTTAATTTTGTTCAAAGAGCATTAATATTACGGGTATACTTATATTATCCGTATAAATCTTACGTACACTCTGTATATTCTTCTTGTGGATAGGTTTAATTTACTAATCTTATAAAAAAAAAATAATCAAAGTTTAATAAAATTTTGTGAACCCTTGGACTTGTGTAAGATTTACATATTATTTTATTATATACATAATAATACATATGATGTACATTTTGCATTTTTCTTGTTAAAATTATGTTACTAAAGTTAGCTCTACAATAACATATCAAGATGAGGAATTCGTATCAATATTATGATAAGCTAATATGGAAAAAAAGTAATTTTTAATAACTTTTACAAACTTAAGATGATAATATTTATCGTTGGTAATTTTGATTCTGGATAAATATTATGTACTCATCTATTATGTGTTTTCGTTGTTGCTGCATGTAGAGTCTTTTTATTTGAAACTCGAACTCTTATTAAACTCATAACAATTTCAATATCCACTGAAGTGTCTGGCGTTTAAAATGCCAACAATATATTGTACGCAATCACTATTGTCCTTTTCATTAGTGGTTTTTTTAGGGTTAATTTTATATAAATTCATGTAAATATAATAAATTATAAATATATTTTTATAAAATTTAACTTTTATACGTTGTTTTTATAAAAATTATGATATTTTTAAATATATCTCTCTCGATTTATTCTTTGTTAAAACACTAGTTTATTTTTTAATAGCAAGTGAATTAAGATTTTTACCATCAAAAATATGTTTCTCCAAAAAGTACAACATCTATAATTATGCAGAAATATCTCTAAAAAAAAATTAATAGTTATCTTCTTTCTTTTTTAAAATTCAACTCATTTCATTATTGTTGCAATCTCTTTTCTCACTCATTTTCTTTTAATTTTTTTTGAGCAAAAAAAAATTATAGAGAAAATTGAATAAAAAAACAACGCACGAAACTAGTACAAAGGAGAGAGAGAAAAAGAAAGAGGAAGAAGATAAAAAAAATATATAAAATTAAGATCCATGCATCATACGTGTTAGGTTTTTTTTTTTTTTTTTTTTTTTTTTTTTCTGAGAGAGAGAGAGAGAGAAATGTAATATACTACCTGCTTCGTTTATTCATTTTATAAATAAACTTACCTGAAAATATGAATCAATTAGGATTTGAACTTGGATCTCGGGTATCAATTAACAAGCAATTTTGCCGCTTACCCTAGTTTTAAACAATTCCTATGCAGTGCACTATATAACAAGTTATTAACGGTGAGTATAATATATATAGTTATGATAGTAATTATAGTTATTACTACTTTCATTAATCATTAGTGTTGCAATTTTTGTTTCTTGAATCCTAAGTTTGTGAAACCTCTTTCTCATATGAATAATCATCCACAATGTACTATAGCAATAATAGTGTGACAAATTATATTCTCAGTTAGAGCTACTCTTGTTAGATTAATTAATCGTATTTCGTGCACGTACGTTATAAAATTATGCAACAAATTTTTAAACATTAGTATATAAGTGCAAACGTACATTTAATTTGTGATGTTCTCCATATATAAATTATAGTTTTTTTTACACTGTATATATGCAACAAATTTTTTATTTTATTTTAGGGTTAATTGTATATAGCTCTTTATAAATATAGCAAATTGCAAATATATTCCTATAAAGTTCAACTTTTTTATGTTGTTCTTATAAAGTCTCGTGATATTCATATTTGTCTTTCTGATTTGTTACTGTTAGAGAACTATTTATTTTTTAACAGCAGATAAATGAAATATTAATTTTGGCATCACAAATATGTTTCTCCAAAAATCCCAACCGCTATAATCGTGCAGAAATGTCCCCTCTAAAATTTTTTCAAAGGTCATCTTCTTCTTGTTCTTCTTTCTTTTTAAAATTTAATCCAATCCGTCATTTTTGCAACTTATTCTCTCACTTTTTTTTTCCCTAAATTTTCTCTTTTGAGCAAAATAAGAAAAAATTATAGTGAAAAGTGAATAGGAAAACAACACGCATTCGACATGATCAGCAAAACAACATGTGTCATGAATGAATATGATGAAGAAATTTTAGTTACAAATTAAAAATTAGCATGGAGGAAGAGAAAGAAGAAAGAAAATAATTTTTATTGTTAGAATTTTGATTGAGAAAAGAAAAAATATTATAAGAGGGATAAAAATATCAATTTACCTCGTTGATTAACGAGGATTAAGTATTTCACTCATAAGGTTAACTAAAATTTTCTAACAAATTTTAATAACAGAGCTATATTTGAAAGATTAAGACTTATGTAGAATGACATAAGAAAATTAAACTTTATAAAAATATATTTATAATTACTATATTTATATAGAATTGTATGTAATTAATCTAAAGTGGGTATAAAATTTACACCAATTCCTTCTAAAAGTGATTTTTTTTTTCATTATAGGTACATGATGTGACTAATGAATAATTTTTATTTATAAATAAATGAGCAATAAGATGTGCACCCACTTTCGGATGTACAACTAGACTTTTTCCATTTTAAATCCGTGGCATCGCAATTGCTGGTTCGAAAATACAGCATTTTCCATTTCAAAGCTGCTTCTAAATTTGGGGGCTTTCTTATAAAATGCCCCTCAAAAATTTTAAAATTAAAAATATAATTTAGTTAAAACTTTATTTAAAAAAATAAATTTTCTTTCAAAGTATATAGGCGTCACGATTTTTACTACGAATGCGATGAATCATTCATCCCTTTAGTACAAAATATTTTAAATTTATCAAAATTTGTCTAAGTTCTAAAGTTAAATACAGATAAGATGCTAAACCATTCACCGTCTTCATATATATATATATATATATATATATATATATATATATATATATATATATATATTATGAAGGTGGTGAATGATTCGTCTTTATAAAAAAATCTAATGTGACAAAAGAATGATTAATTTTTAGAATAAAATTTTGATAGGGTTATCTTGACAATTTGAAATTGAAAAATGTTAATGGTACACCCGAAAAGGATGTACATCTTACAACCCCACTCATTTTTGGATGGGGTGTAATTTATCAATCATATTATATGACTGGTGAGTAAATTTTCACCTAAGAATAAATAAATTGTAAGATGTATATCCTTACACTCCTTTTGGGATGTATATCTAGCATTACTCTTTGAAATTTTTGGATGACATTTTATAAAAAAACCCAAATTTGGGATCAGCCGCACAAACGGTTATATGCGCCCTTTACTCTTTTCCTGCGACCGTCGCCTCCGCATGCGCCCTACCGAACTCGCACACACGTGACGCGCCCAACCACTTTTCCAGTTAAAACACCCCGGTCTAATCCACCCCGCAACGCTTCCGCATGGAAAATTTATGCGGCGACCAGTCCCTACTCCCTAATCACCGGGTCCCATTCTCGTCCTCAAGGGGACGTAATTATCCGCAGTACCCGGTGCATGAGTGCGCACCGTACACCGCACCTACAATGCTAGAATAAAGTTATCAAAAATCTATGCTTAACTTGTTAAATATATTCAATTATTTTATAAAATTTAGAAGATCTATATATATATATATATAAAAAATAATTGTCTATATACCCCATAAATGCGTTTGAAAATATCTAATTTATTTTTATTTTTTTTCTTTCTAAAATATCTCTCATATGTTCCATAGTTATTACAAAATATTCCTGCAGTTATTTATTATTAAGTTAACTTGGATTAAACGTGAGTTAAATATCTATCACAGTTAAAAAAAAATGCCAATTTTGTCCTTAACATAAGGGCAAATAAGAAATATTGCTGACAGTAGAGGAGTATATTGGAAAAGACCAAAAGTTAAAATACTTTTTATGTCCCTGATTTTAAAGGCAAATAAGAAAGACAGTAATGATAAAAGGGTATATTTGAAAAGATAAAATAGTAATTTTATAAAGATAACATAGTTAATTAATCGATTTTAACTCTAGTAGACATATAAGCATGTCCAACAAATCACATGTTTATTACTCTATAGTAGAATTATTAAAATCTTTTTTCTTTTTCTTTAAGGATCCTCAAAATCAAAATCTTATTTGTTGAGTAAGTTTCATATAATTTACAAGACTTGCTTATCAAAAAATAAATTTAAAATACTAATTTTTTATAAACCAAGCAACGGTCATCTTTCAATCATTATTCTTTAAAACTGATTGATGCTTAGATATTAAGTTTTTAAGTTTCTAAAATATATGATTTGTTTTTTTATATGTTGGCTTTGTAAATATTGGATCACATTTATCAAGCTACATTTTAATTTCCAAAAATTAATCACCAAGCATGGTGCACGGAGTGTGTATTATACACCTGGTGCAGGCAACAGTTTCTGGAACCATTAACGTCCCCATTTCCGTATCACTCCCCACTCCCACTACCCCCCTCCCTTTTCCCGTTTCCGTTCACGTTTCGCGTTTCCCGTTTCCCGTTTCCCGTTACCCAAAGAAGCCGCATCAAAGAATCCTCATCAGAGCATCCGCATATTCTCTCTCCTCCCCACTCCCTTGTCCCCCTTTATTTATTTATTTATTTATTATTTTATAATTTGTTTATTTTATTATTCCCCTCCATCTCCCACTACGCACTATCCCCACCCTCTCCTCCACCTACCCGTGCACAATCCCCATCGTCTCATACTCTCTCTCTCTCTCTCGCTCTGTACATCGCCCTTTGTGTTCTTCGCTCGATCGCGCGATCGAGCGAATCCCCGATCGCTCCCCAAACCCCTAAATCGGAGACGAGCAACTCCTCGGAATAGTGTTATCCGCGACGAGAATAGCGCGGTCGAAGGTCATCTCTCTCCCCCACCTCCATCCCCACCTAGATTCGTGTAATATGTGTTCTCGGGCTCACCCGATGATCCCGCGCCTCGAATCGGGCGCTGTAATCGAGTGGTGCTATTTTTAGTAAAAGTTACAGCCCCGATTCGGAGCGATCGTGGTTGGTTTCGATTTTACCGGAATCGTAGCGTCGTCTTCTTCTTTTTCCCCGATTGTTTTCGTGCTTTTTTTTCTAATTTTAAGTAGGTTTTCTTGATGGGGGGAGGGGGTTCTATGTTGGTTTTCCCCGTTAATTAGTAAGCCTTTCGGTTTGTTTATTCGTTGATGGTAGTGATCATGAGGTATAATTTCTTTTTCTTTATGTTTTTCTTTTCATATTGAAAAGATGGGGTGTGATTTTGGTATTAAAAACATGGAGATAAAGATTTATTTATTTTTTTTTGTATAAAATTTATTTGATTTGATTCCCCAAGTTGGTTTTTTTTCCGGGAGATAGCAATTTATATTCAGTCCTTATTTTAATAATAATAACTTCTCTTCAGTCAAAGGTCTTTTTTTTCCCAAAGGCACGAAAAGGAAAAAAGAAAAAAAATACGGATACGCTGTCGTGAGATTTTTGACCATTTTATATATATATATATAAAAGGGATATGCTGTCGTGAGATTTTTGACTAATTTTTATATATTTGGAGTTTGTTCTGCGAAATTTGAATTATAGGGTGGTTTCCTTGTAAAATTTGTCATTGTTGAGCTCGAAAGAGGTCATCTTTCGCTTGGTCTTTGGCATCTTGTTTTCATTTATTGTGGGATTGCGTGGATGATCGGTTATATGCGTCTTGGAGTTGTTTGAATCTTGATTTGGTTGGATGGGATGCCACCTTTGGACCTTTTGCTTTATTCCCTTGGTTGTGAGGTTACCAAATTTGAGGTTTAGTATTATCCTTAATTTTCTGGAGTTTTCGACCTTCCAATTATTCCTTTTGCAGAGCGCGGTCGAAAAATAAAATTCTGTTGATTATAAAGTTCTTCTTTGTTGGAATCTCCTTGTTAATGAATTTGGATTGTGCATGCATTACCATATTGATGGAGAATTATCCCCTTTTTTGAAAACAGCATCACGAGGAAATTCGTGATGCCAAAGTTTTTGTATTCCTAATCATTGTTGCTTCGTGGAGGCTAGTTTGCCCTATACTATGACTGAAAACAATGAGTTTGGGTGGTTTAAACCATTTTTTTTTTTGTGTTTACAATTGCTAATTCTTTTAGACCAAATTGGCCCCAAAACTGCTGCTTCACAGTTCGTCCAGCCTGATAGGCTGGTCTGTTCTTTGAACACTAGTTATTATATTGCCATAATGACAATCCACCTATTAAGAAAATCCTGTGTGTTGATTAGTGAAAGAGTTTGAACAAATTCGTTTGCATAATTTGGTAGAAAGTTTTTCACACTTGTATTGACGAGTTTTTGATGGTCAGGATAGTGGCCATTACAATGTTTTTAGAGAAGTATTGGCCCTTACTATCAAATCCCTGAAACAGGAGAAACTTGATGCTCTTTCTTCTAGCTTCTTCGTTGCACTAATCTCAGGTAACTTGCTAACTTCAGAAATTTGGGTTATATCATATCGATAACAGAACTTTGTATAAATTCACTCAGGCAATTAATCTAGTTACTGATTGTTGGTAATTTGTAACAGCACAATTTCATTGTTATTTTAACATTAACCTTTTTGAAAATTGGGTTTTTTAAATTTCTCTCTGTTCTAAAAAGGACTGCTTCTGGGTAAAAATTCGGCTGTTAGTCTTAATATGTACTTGTGTTTTTCTGGGTTTACAATGGTATTGAAGGAAAAATAAAAATAAAAAATCCCATTTTGAATGAATGCGGAGCAGAAAACGAACCTTTTGACCAGTTGTTATATCTGTTAATAACTCTTTGGTGGATTTCCGATTGTTCTTCCTCTATATTATCAAGAGCTCTGTTTTCAGTTTTTGGCTTGACAGGAGGGTGGATAGTACTTTTTTCTTTTGGATAAGATTTTTTTTTAAAAAAAACTTTATTAAGCAATTAGTTACTTGCTCTGTTAAAGTCTCTCACAGTTGGTACTTCATTTCATTCAATTTTAACTTCACAAAAGATTTTGAGAAGTTTATTATGGAAATACGAAATACCCATGCAACTGGTCTAATGAGAAGCAAAATTTTACTCTTTGGTCATTTGGTGGTATTCTATTTTCATTTTCCTTTTCATATATGGCCATCTAAAATTTTTTTCGATATAAATCTATTCGTTCATCCTAGATACCCTTTAAATTACTAGGCCATATCTTAGAAAACCTTATTGACACATTTAGAAAATACTTTTTAGGTGCTTAAATGCTAGTAGTTTTATCTTTCAGCTGATTTATTTTATTATTCTATCTTTTTTACTCTTTTACTCTAACATTTTATTTTAGATTCTTGTTTATAATTATGGCCTATTCCATTTCTTCTTGTTTTTCTTTCTAGTTAGTTTTGCAACTAGTCCATTTTACCTGTACTGTGTAATTATGCATTTTGGAATGGCAGTATGGCACTAGTAGTTATGTTTCATTTGCATCATCCACCCATATACATTTGTTCCAATTATGTGTAGGAAGGTTCCACATAAGATGCCGTGTGGCCATGGAAGGATCAGTGGCAATGTTGACAAGGCTGCAGATAGGAGAAGTCGCTTTATGTTCAATAAATCACTAGCTCAGAATAGTAACCAATATTGTTCAAAGGTGATGTCTATATATTTATATTTTCTCTTTTAAACCATCTTCTTTTTCCCCTGCTCAAAGTAGACGTTAGCTACAAGGTTGCTTTATTCTCTGACATTGCATGCATCTTTTTTCAGGAGCGTGTAGCTGAGTTCGACTCTGGGAGCTCTGAACAGAGGTACTCTAATATAGGTTATTCGTAACTTGCATCCTTTGCAGGAATTTGGTTAATGGATTGAGCTTGATGATCTTATTGTTTCTGATGTGAAGCTTCAAATAGTCTGTTGTTCTTCTGTTACTTAAAGTACTTTCTATTTGTCATAATGCAATGCTGTTGCCTAGATTTTTTTTTTTGTTATAGAAAAGAATAGCAGTTTCAAATTGTGTTTTTGATTGTACTTCCCCCCTGTTGCATACAATATTTGGTTTAATGTCTCTCCCATTTGGTTCCCGCTGCACATTTTTATTAGAATTTTTGTTATAGAAAAGAATAGTAGTTTCAAATTGTGTTTTTGATTGTACTTCCCTCCTGTTGCATACAATATTTCTAAATTCAGGGGTTTAATGTCTCTCCCATTCGGTTTCCGCTGCACATTTTTATTAGAATTTTTACATTTTTGTACCTGAAAAATTGTATATTTACATATATATGCCCCTGGAAAATCTGATTTTTCATATACAATCCTAGAAAGTGCATGAGTTTGTTACTAAAACCTTCTAATTTTAAGTTGGGGAGTAATCTTATTCACAGGGAAATTTGGTTTTGTATTTGGAAAAGATTTATTTATTTTTATCTTAAGGGGCACTTTTATAATTACAAAGAGTATGCTAGTCTTTATGTGCATCTGTGAAAATCTAGATCTTACAGGTATATATGTTTAAGTCGATAGTTTTCAGGGTATACAACGTAAATATCTAATTTTTATTTCGAGCTTAAGCGCATGTATTTACCTACTTGCATGTCCAGGTGCATTATTGTCATTTTGTTTCACACTGATCGTGGCACATGCTGGACACTCGCTCCTATTTTGTCACCGTTGCAAGCTACAAATGGAAGAAACCATCTGACTTCTGGAACTCCGTATGATATGGATAGTCTCGAGTCATTATCTCCGCAACCAACTATTATTTTTCAAGTTGATCTCCCAAATGAGCAGAAAATCAACATGGTCCAGAATTCAAATCATGTAAAGTTGCCACTCTCTGACTGCAATTCTTTTAGGGGAGGCATCTCAAGGCAAGCTCACTTGAGGAAAAAATGGGAAAAAAATGTGAAAAATTCCACAAGCATGAGTGCTTCTAGCTTCTTGGCATCAGATAATTCTTCCAGTTCAATTTGTGACAACTTTAACGTCGTTGGTCCTGATTATGTAGTTAACAGTGTCCTTAAGGGAGAGAAAACTTTGAAAAGGAGTCCGAGAAAGAAAGGAAAAAAGAAAGGGAAACAGTACAGAAAAGGTGCTCAGAGAAAAGCTTCTTCCACTGGATTAGAAACTCAATGTGAAGAGATTACTGATGGTGCTTCTGCTTTTGACAAGGCATCGTCTCTTAGCTCTTCATTAAAAGATGTTTCTACTGAGAAGGTTGATAGTGAAAACAATAATGAATTTGTTGATTGCTCGACTACTTTAGTTTCCTGCACATCCTACAGTGACGAGATGGATGAATCTGAACCAACAACCTCATCTCTGGGCTTTTCTGGTGAAAGATTTAATTGTAACTCATTAAGTACATCAGAAACTCCTGAAATAATTCTATCCACATTCAATGAGAATTATATGGATAGCCATATGAAACGGAAAGATGGTCATAACAATTCATCCAGCAATTCCTTAGACAGCTGTAATGCTACAGCAACAGATCCATTTCTGGATGGTTGGAACAGTGATGTCAGTGGAAACTGTAGTGATGATACTGAGGTGCAGTTAATAGCCAAGAAGAATGAATGTGGGCATAATTCTTTGGATTCTGGGTTGGTTACAGAATCAAACAATGTTGAACATTATTGTCATACCACAACTGTAAATCTCTCCAGAATTAGCTCTAACGAGTCGGATAACTGTTATGTTCCTGACATGTGCGAAGTTACTGAAAGAACTCAGTGCAGTAGCGAAGCGTGTAGCAGCAATGGCTTCCATCCTGTTATTTCTGGAAAAAGAGGTAGACGGAGTAAGAAAATGGCTAGTAGTGTGAGTTCAAATGGGATGAATCATTTTAGCAGTTCAAATATCCATGGTCGTACAGGAAAAGATAGTGGTCATTCCGTCTGGCAAAAAGTTCAGAAACTAAACAATGAATGCAGTAGTAAACTGAGGACTGCAAATATTACATCCCAGAGTGTGATTGCGCTAAAAGAATCCAAAACAAGACCGAGATCCGATTCATCAGTAAGGCTGAAACAAAACCATAGCGGAAAGGCAACACATTCAAGCAGAGTAACTAGTGAAGCAGTCAATTCGAGTGAAATTCAATTGAAATCTGTAGACAGAGACCGAATTAATAATGCTAAATCAAAACCAAGTGCAGCTTGCAAACAGGCTGCTCAACAATCCAGAAAGGGGTCTTCTACTGATAAGAGCAGCACAGGTAGGGCTTCCAAAAATCATCACAAAGAAGCATTGGTTTCCATGCCTCCAATGAATAATGTGAAGCACATAAGCTCTCAATTAACATTACCTAGTGTTACTGGTTCTCAACAACGTTTGGCCAAGCCATGTGACAATGTTGACCTTGATCAATTTGAGGCAAAGCATGTGGTAAAGAATGGTAAGGAGATGACCACACTTGGTAATATATGCCAGGATTCTAATGGTCATATGCACATTGAAACAAAGTCTTCGTATGGCAACTCTGAAGATATCAAGTGCAGGTTTAGTGATCTTTTTCGTACAGATATTGACCGCAGCCAATGCATGAAGTCAGAAACTGAAAGTTCTCCAGAAACCTGTAAGTCAGAGTATAGTGTGAATTCTATATTGCAGAAGTGGGTTCCCATAGGGAAGAAAGATTCAATAGTTTCTGATATGGTTATAGATAGTAAGGCTTCTACTGTGGATCACTTAGTTCATAACAATAATCCTACTTCAGACAATGCTCAGACAGTGGTTTCGCAATCATGCACTAATTTTCTTTCCTCTAAAGATACAGATTTGTCATCACCTGATGACAAGAAATCAAATAATGAAGTGATGAGTCAAACTCATTTAGCTGAAGCTTTTGATGGTACGCATAATCAAAACGGCTTTCTTAGATCGGAGACTGAATTAGACAAGATAATACATGCTGTTAATGATACCTACAAAATGCAGATTGATGTAGAAGGTATTCAGCGGGTCACTGGCACTCCTATTGCGGACTTCGAGAAATTTATTTATTCTGCTTCTCCAGTTGTTGGTCATGCTTCTTGCGTTAAAAGCTGCAGCACTTGCATACAAGAACAGCTACTTGGCGACTCATTGTGTCGGCATCAGATCCCTGATGTCTCCTTGAGGAGCATTTGGCAGTGGTATGAAGAGCCTGGTTGCTATGGTTTGGAAGTAAAGGCGTGTGACTATCATAATCTGAAAAGGCTTCGGAACAGTCATTCCGAGTTCAGTGCATATTTTGTACCTTATCTGTCAGCTGTTCAATTATTTGGGCAATCCAAAACTTCATCTTGTTTGGCTTCTCTCCCAATTTTCTCAAAGCTGTTCCCGCAATCTTCCATGGGGAAAGATGCATGCTTATTTAAATCTTCGTCTTTAAAAGGTGATCAGTTGGTTAGTAGGGGGGACGGAGAGCTCATTTTTGAATATTTTGAATCTGAACAGCCTCCTTGGCGACGCCCATTGTTTGAAAAGTTAGTTTTTGTTTCTCTACATTGTTATCTTTTGCTTTCTTAATTTTTCAGACCTTTGACATTTTGTTAGAGTTGTTATGCATGAATTCTATTTTCTATTTAAACCTTTGCACATTCTTAATGACTTTATATCTCTCTCCCATTAATTTTACAAGTTTAAAGGGGGGATGGTTCACTGTGGTAGGAGTGGACGCGCATCATCAATAAAATTCTCATATTTCATGAGAAACTTTTTAAGTTTCCCTTTCCAGGATATATAGTGTCGTCTGTTTTGTGGTCGAACTGGTTTTCTTTTGTGGAAATTTCTACATAATTCGAGAATCGTAAATTCATAATCAATCTGTTTTACATTCTTTGCTATTATCTCTATCGTTTTATTCTTGCTTTGGTAGCTTAGACAGTTATCCATCTAGCTGGCTGATGGTTTTTCATTTGTAACTTATACATGTACTTAATCTTTTAGGTTGTCTTGTTGAGTGGCATTTACACTTCAATCTAGTGGCTTTCTCTTCTGTTTTTTACTATTATATTTGCTATTTATTAGGAGTCCACTTCCTGCAATTTTTTTTTCCCCTTATAAAGATCTTTTCCATGTTGTGAAATAGGATAAAAGAGCTGGTTAGCGGTGTGAGACCTTCTAAAAGCCAAATCTTTGGAGACGCTGAGAAGCTGGAAAACCTAAACCTCAATGCTCTTCACCCTGCTTCCTGGTTCTTCTCTTGTTATTCAGAACCTTTTTATCTTCACACTTACTGTTGCCGTACTATTTTAAATGAACTTTTCTTGTCATATTAACTCAGAATTTCCATTCGACTCTTCCAGGTTTTCTGTTGCATGGTATCCTGTTTATCGTATACCGGACGGCAATTTTCATGCTGCGTTTCTAACCTATCACTCTTTTGGAAATTTGGTTCAACAAAGTGGGTCAGAAAATATGGTCAATGGGCTTAAACACTTGGTTTCTCCAGTTGTGGGCCTACAGACATACAATGACAGGGTATTAGGATTTATTGTCTCATCTAAACGTATACTTGAACTAAATGATTATTCTAGAATAAACTACTTAGTCCTAGTTTGGCAATGTAGTGGCTAAAAGCATCATTTTTATACTGCAGAATGCCCAAAGAATTCAAAAGCGCTTTCGATCTTTCCTTTTTTATACTATGAAATTGCTCTGTGCTTCTCTGATGGCAGCTGCAACCGCAATTTTATAATGTAAAAAAGGAAATATTGCAAGTGCTGTTGAATTTTTTGGGCCTTTTGTTATATTAAAACAGTGGTTTTAATCACAACATTACCGAACTAGGCCTTATTCCAAATATTTTACCATTTATCTGCTCTTTTAACATGGTACTTCCGTTGAAGACATGTGGCATGTTTGTACAGGGGGAGTGGTGGTTTCAACCTAGGGACTCAAATTTTAAGACCGTTTTACCGGAAGATGCTCCGTATTCCAATCTCTCGGAAGTTATAAAAGAGAGACTAAAAACACTGAAGCAAACGGCATCGGTGATGGCTAGGGCTGTTATTTATAAAGGCAATGAGAGGTCCGCAAACCAACATCCAGATTATGAGTTCTTTCTATCCCGGTCTCGCTAGAGGGTTTTTCTATCTAAATTTTGGTGGCTTTTGCTTGTTATATCTTCTAGGGTAGCAAATGCCATAAATAGTAGGGACTAACCCAAGGCTTTAACTTCTCTCTCTCTCTCTCTCTCTCTCTCTCTCTCTCTCTCTTTCTCTCTCTCTCTCTCTCTCTCTCCCCCCTGAGGCAACAAATCTAACTTCAAATGGTGGTGCAAGTTCTTGGCTTGTTTCTGCCTCATCTTTGTAAATTAATTGTACATGGATTGTCGCCGCATCCTTCTGTCATTCTGTAACTAATGTTCAGGGTCTTTCAAGTAGCGTAGAGAACAACAAACCATCAGTAGTATGTTAGAGGAGAAATATTCCCTTTTGAGTGCGTATACTGCAGATCGTATTATCTTTTATCATGCCTGTAAGCACACTGCTCCGTATTCCGTCAGTAATTCATAAGATGTTTTTCCAGTAGTGAGAAAGTTTACATTCGAATCAAAATACAGAGTTGTATCAGTTCCATGCATTTCTGCAAACATGCTATTGTTCATTCTCCTGATCAGATAAACTGTGTTAGATAACTTGAATACTAGTTGATGACCCGACGATTTGTCCTCTTCTCACCGTCTTCACCATGGAGTTCCTGAAGTCCGTGAAGAAGTGGAAAGAGTTCCTACTGTAAGTAGTAACTAATGGGGGCTGCATCAGAACTTACACGTTGTTGAACCTGCTTGTTGTGATCGGATCAGAGCTGCTCGAGTGAGGGGTCGGGCTTGCCCGTACCGTTGAATTTGAACAGCTGCTTCGTGAATTCGGAGCATTCTGCAATACGAAAAGGAACGGAAAAGTTCAAATATCCCTGCGTGCGGTGTCTCTCCGTTCTACTATATCGAACAAGCGGTCCAAAATATAACATTTTACTGCCCCATGACTTAGCCATTGACGATTGTCGCTGCTAACATACAATGGAACGGTAAACGCAGGGTATTCATATGATTTTTAGTCTGAACTCTGAACCACAAGGTAAGGTTTCAAAACAAGAATTAAATGGTGAAATTTACGTAGTCTTCGATGCGAAAAAGATGGGACCTGAGAGGACAACAATATCCTTGCTGCTGAGGCCTTTGGCAGCCAAAACTTGCTAGTTATGGTGGCCGAAGAGTCGAAAGCCGACAGAAACTCTTCGTTAAATGTCAGATATAAAAATACTTGAGCATTGTTCTCTAACAATTTAAGTTTTTAGAGTATAACGGTTGTTTCACATGTTATTAAAAAAAGAGATTCTGAGTTCGAGTCACGTCAGGCTTCTAGTATATTGATTTTTTCCCGAGCCCAGATATCAGGGGTTTATATATTTTTATATATAGTATAGACATAGTTGAGAGGACTATTTCTGAATAACCTGTAAGTGAGGGATCCTCATATAGTTTTACCCATCTTAAAAATCAATCAATACTTTGACCAAATCTTCTAAGACCACAACTCAATATTCCCCAAGCTAGACTTAAAAACTCTCCAAACCTACAATCAAATTCAATTCGATTTATAAAATTCTAGAGTAGATTCTGATGTAAACGCTATATATAGGGCCCCCTAAGAACTATAATAACACCATTTATTAGCTTTTTTTAAAAAACCCCGAAATTATTGGTGGGCCATAGAGTTGACCCTCCCCCTTCGAAACCACAAAATCATGCCAAGCACAAGTCGGCCAATGTGCATTGACTTTTATCCAACGTAGAAAAGTGTACACGCCCACTATTCCCCACCTTTGATAAAAGCCAATTAATTAATTATTTGCAGAAACTGTCTTAATAATTGATATATTGACCTTTTCGAGTATTGTAATACACAAATTAAGAAATAAATTTTAATGTCGAGACTTAATTAGATGATGGGAGTTTTAGAAAATGGTTTATCCATGCACCCTAGTTAGTGGACTCCTGATACTATATATATATATATAACTAATATGAATTAATTTTCCTATCCCACACACAAAAACGTGCATGGCTCTAACCCTGTTTTGGAACGTGCACACCACCTTCACAATTCTATGCACCCCACTCCTCTTACCAACTCTAATCCCAGCTATATATATATATATATATTGTCCTTAACTAGCTTAGTAGCTAGATCGATCACATAATTGATTTCCTCTTAAGGTAGAGCCATGGCGAGGTCACTCAAGCCGGCCACCTTCTCAGTAGCAGCATTGTTGGTAGCCGTGTTCGTCGCGTCGAGAGTAGGCGAGGCCGGGGCCGACCATCCCAACTACGGGGATGCTTTGGACAAGTGCTTGCAGTTCTTCGAGGCGCAGCGGTCGGGGAAGCTCCCCGCCGATCAGCGCGTCAAATGGCGCGGCGATTCCGCCCTCCAAGATGGTTTCCAGCAAGGAGTAATTGACACCCCTTCTTTCCCTCCCCTCCTTTTTTTTTTTGTGTTTTTTTTTTCTTGCATAAGCAGGTAGCCTATTAGAGAATCAAATTCTATGATTTTTTAAAAACATTATATATATATTTTTTATATTTAACGATATTTAAAAGCGTCTCAATATAGTCTAATATCACGTATGAAAGCGTGATTAAATCATCGGCAAATAAAAAGTCGCTATGTATATACCGACGTTTATATATGCCAAGCGACGATAAAATATATTCTGATGTTTTAAAGTGTCAGGAATTTTTAGAGTTTTTTGAAATTCTAATGTTTTTAAAGCGTCAAAATATTAAAAATGATAGTAAATTTTGTAATTTAATAAATTGATTTGATACAAAAAAGAATTTATACGATGATGCATGCTTTTTTAAGTGCGGCATTTGCTATATTATAGAGACGTACGCTTGAAGATGCTTTTTCTGAGCGTTGTCTGAAAAATGTTTTTATATTGAGATTTTCTTGTACGTAGTGACAATATATAATTGTTAAAAATAAAGTTTATTTCAGATTGAAGCTGATCAGTATCAGTGCTTTTGCTCTATATATTGATCAGGTGGACTTGGTGGGAGGTTACTACGACTCCGGCGACCACGTCAAGTTCGGTTTTCCGATGGCGTTCGCGGTGACGACGCTGTCGTGGAGCGTGATCGAGTTCGAGAAGGAGCTCGCGGCCGCGAACAAGCTCAAGTATGCTTTGGATGCAATCAAGTGGGGAACTGATTACTTCATCAAAGCACACAAAGAGCCCAACGTCCTCTGGGCACAGGTACGTGATCGATCGGCACCTAAAGATGAGAAAACAAATTAAAGATTAATTTAAAGGGTGAATAAATGGTATTTTATGCGCGATTTTTACGTAGGTCGGCGACGGAGACAGTGATCACCTGTGCTGGGAGCGGGCGGAGGATATGACGACGCCGAGGACGGCTTACAAGATTACTACCGACCAGCCGGGGTCGGAGGTCGCCGGAGAAACCGCGGCTGCCCTCGCCGCCGCTTCCAGAGCTTTTAAGCCTTTTGATTCCTTCTACTCCAACATCCTCCTAGTCCATGCAAAGCAGGTCTCAAATAGTGTGTTAAACTGATCATCATTCAGAATCAAATTGTAGATGCGCCGCCCTACTTTCCGGGGGTCACCTATTTTAGAACTATTTCAGTTCTAGCATGCTTAAAACTCTCTTAATTTTTTAAACTTAATCATCGTTCAAAATATTATAGTCAGATTAAGAGATTTAATTAGTTCCCTACATGTTAAGAGAACATGTTGAGGTTTAGTCATAATATACAGAATCAAATTAGGAGGTTCGTTCTTATTATCTCTTTATATATAGAATTATTACAAATTCTGAGATCTCACAATAGAGCTAACAAATTATGATCTGATATTTTCTTTTTTTTTTTGTTATTTTGGCTAGTTATTCACCTTCGCCAACACATTTCAAGGGCGATATGACGACTCACTTCCCTGCGTCAAGAAGTACTATCCTTCTTCGACTGGTTATCATGTAAGCGAAAATTAATCGTGAAAAAGATCTATGTGATCTCTTCTAGCTTGTTGTATATATATATATATGAAATGAATCAATTTGGTGATGCAGGATGAATTGCTGTGGGCAGCGGCTTGGCTTTACGAAGCGACGAACGACCAGTACTACCTGAACTACGTATCGCAAAACGCGGCGTCATTCGGTGGAACTGGATGGGCCGTAACAGAGTTCTCGTGGGACAACAAGTACGCCGGAGTGCAGGTCCTTCTCACAAAGGTAAAATTATATATATATCTATATGTATATGCTAGTTAATTTTGGAGTTATAGATTTCCTAACAAAAAATGAACTAGAAATCGAAAAACTTACAGCTAAGTTACTCGAATTTTAGGTGCTTCTGCAAGGCGGGAGCGGCGGTTACAGCGACACTCTCAAGCTGTATCAGGCGAAGGGCGAGTTCTTCCTCTGCTCATGCCTTCAGAAGAACAATGGCCACAACATCAAGTTAACTCCAGGTTATATATATATGGTTTCTTTTTTTCTGATACAAAATGCTACAGGTGTTAATTTGGTCCTTCTAATATTGCTTGATGATGATCAGGTGGTCTGCTGTACTTCGATGACTGGAACAACATGCAGTACGTCGCATCTGCGGCGTATCTTCTGACGGTTTACTCGAATTACTTGTCGACGTCGAACGCGAAGCTCAATTGCCCTGATGCCCAAGTTGATCCTTCAGATGTCCTCAAATTCGCAAAGTCCCAGGTACAAAATTTCAGTCTAAGTAGCTTGAATTCAAATTTTCGAACTCTTTTCTAGATCTTCTGCTGTACCTCAATTCCTAACTGCCAAAATTTTCCGAAAAACATCAAGGCCGATTACATCCTCGGCAAGAACCCGAAGTCTACGAGTTACTTGGTCGGCTACGGACCGAACTACCCGAGCCACGTGCACCACAGGGGGGCCTCGATTCCGTCGATATTCACCCTACCGTCGACAGTTGGGTGCGTCGACGGATTCGAGAACTGGTACGACAACCCGAATGCCAATCCAAATGTTATTCTGGGAGCTCTTGTTGGCGGGCCTGACGCGAACGACGCGTTCTCCGACGACCGCAAGGACTATCAGCATTCCGAGCCGACTTTGGCCAGCAATGCTCCTCTCGTCGGAGTTTTCGCAAAGTTGGATTCTGTACCGGATACAGGTATATATAATTTTAGCATACCAACTCTTTTGTTAGATAATATTCTAGCAGCTGAACTATGTGTATTGTGCTCTTCGCAGGTGACTCTTCCTCTTATGCACCATCAAAAGCTTCACCACCACAGAAAGGTGAGTGTGATATTCTTAGTAAAATTCATTATGAATTCGATAGCACGGAATTTAATTTTAGTTCCATAAACCTTTTACGATTGTTTTCTCCGCAGACGCAGCACCTATCGAGTTCGTGCACAAAATAACCAACACGTGGAAGACCAACGGAACGGATTACTTCCGCCACGAGGTGACCGGAAAGAACGTCTGCGGCAAGCCGATTACGTACCTGCAGCTGGACATAGAGAATCTCTCGGGGCCGATATACGGGCTTAAGGCGACGACGACGGCACACATGTATGAGTTCCCCGAGTGGCTCAAAGTGCTCAACTCGGAACAAGTGTTCAAGTTTGTGTACATCCAAGGCGGAGAACCGGCGAAGGTCGCCGTCGCCACGTACCAAAACTGAAGAAAATGAGCAAAATTGTATGCTTAATTGTTGAGACTTGAGACTAGTGATCTCTTTTCTATCTCACGAGGGGTTTTATATGATGAGAGAACTTGTGATTTACTACTAGTTTTGTTTTGTTTTCTTTTTTCTTTTTTCACTTTGTGGCACATATTTCCTCTGTTCGTCCTTCTGAGTAACATAGTGCATGTAACCTTTAAAGTGAATAAGGAAGCAACATGAATCAAATTAACAAAATGAGTTATACTCTGTTTGTTGGTGAAATTTGTGAGTTCGTTTGATGATTTCGAACTAAGTATTGGAGGAGCTCCAAAAGAGATTACCCACAGCCGTCATTTCGAACTAAGTATTGGAGCCTGAAAATTCCTTCCACGAGGTGACCGAAAGAGTGCCGATTACTGCAGCCTTACATGGAGGGCAGCTGGACATAGAGAAATCTCGGGCCGGCTTAAGGCGACGACAGCGGCACATGAGCACACCGCGAGTGGCTCCCGAGTGGCGTGCTCAACTCGCTCACCAACAAGTGTTCAAGTTTGTGTACAAGGCCCGAGACCCCGGTCGCGGTCGCCACGTACCAAAACTGAAGAAAATGAGCAAAATTGTATGCTTAATTGTTGAGACTTGAGACTAGTGATCTCTTTTCTATCTCACGAGGGGTTTTATATGATGAGAGAACTTGTGATTTACTACTAGTTTTGTTTTGTTTTCTTTTTTCTCTTTGTGGCACATATTTCCTCTGTTCGTCCTTCTGAGTAACATAGTGCATGTAACCTTTAAAGTGAATAAGGAAGCAACATGAATCAAATTAACAAAATGAGTTATATACTCTGCTTGTTGGTGAAATTTGTGAGTTCGTTTGGTGGTTTCGAACTAAGTATTGGAGGAGCTTCTCGTAAACTTTTTCTTTTTTCTCTTTCACTATTGTGAATATATGTAAACAAGAAAAAGAAACTCTGTTATCTACTTAGATTGACCTCAACTGTACACTCAATCGATCAATTTGTTTACAATTATTAAAACCCATCCAAATATACCCCCCCTAAAAAAAAACATTATTAAGTCGTGCATTAATAGATTCTTAGATTGGGTGAGAGTTATTGAAAAGGCCCAGAAAATGTACTAAACGTCTTTATTAATGCTTATTACAGGCCAATTATTGATATTACATAACAAGCACACATCAAGCATAATAATATTTGTACTATTTAACACAACGAGACGCGAGACTATGAACTGCTGCAAACCAGATTGGGCCAGTTATGGGCCTTAGAATTCGGCCTATAAACCAAGTGGATTGGGCTCAATTGGAAATTGGGCCGTTTTTAAATAAAACCCAGTAATTAAACTTGGGTAGGAATTGAGCCCAACTAAGTTCTGGCCCAGCCCATGAATTGCTTTGACCCGATTGGCGCGTCTTTAATGCTTAAAAGGTCCAAATTATTTAAAAACACTTAAAAACTTTCAAAAAAAGAAAATATTACTGAGTTAAGGACCGCATTACATCCTTACAAGCACACACACGAGTATAGTTTTACTGCGCAGTGACGAACGCGAGACTATGAACTGCTGCTCAAGGGCATTTCCTCCGTCCACCGTGAGTGGTGATGGCGGCGTAGCAAGGGCAGGCCTCGTAGTTGCCATACGTGCCCGGCGGCACGCAGCTGCACCGCCTGCAGCACGTCCCGCAGGCCCTCTTGCACAGGTTCGGCCTCGACGATTCCTTGCATCTCTCCGCGCACGCCCCTCCGCAATCTATCATCACAATAATGACCAATGCATTGATCACCATCCATAAATATATATATATAACGTGCATATGTAATGATTGATCTGTTTGGATGTCGGAATGAGTTATTCAGTTCCAATTTGAACTTTCAAAACAGTATATTTATCTTACACCAAAGTATTCAGGAAACGGAAATAAGCCCCCGAGTTCTATACAAGTGATGGGGTAATCTTACCTATTGCAGACCCTTCATTCATCACCTGCAGGTAGTAACAAAAAAAAAAAAGTTAAAAATAATAATAAACTTAAGTACTTAGCAAATAAGTATTAGAAAATAAAAAAGATAAACTTCAATCTGTGCCTATGTAGTACATGTTACGATAAACGCACAAACGAAAACAAAATGACGAACACAAAGAACAATCAAACTACAAGCAGAAAAGAAAAAACACACAGATTTACGAGAAAAATTTTTTATAGGGAAAAAATCATGGGCGAGGGAAGAGATAACTTCACTATCAAACAAAAGGGAATACAATGTTCTGATGATTACAACCGACCACGATCTCACGCCTCTAAGAAAGAAACGAAAGAGGAAAAACGAATAACGGGTTCATTTTCCTTCAAAATTTTATTTTTCCAATTTGGTCGCACCGCAAAACTGTCGGCAAGTCGAAATATCCGAACTTGAGTCGATTGACAATTTCGAGTCAAATCTAACAGTACAGCGCAAAAAATTATGTGGTAAATAGGGCATACGTACACACTTTGCGACCGTGTGATTTTATTTTTATTTTATAAAAATACATTGTTAAACAAGTTAATATATCATTATGTGATTTTAAACAAAAAACTTTATCATATCATAATTTTTTAAACTACAGATGGCAAAGTAAAAACACGGTATGTGAAACAACCGTTGTACATTAAAAACTTAAATTGTTAAAGAATGGTATTTATATATTTTTATATTTAGCATTTTTTTTCACATCTGGGCTCGAAATTTTTTTCAAAACCCATAACATGGACTTGAATTAAATGGAAAAAAATGAATAATACTAGAAACCTGGGTGACACAAACTCAAGGCCTCCTGTTCTGATACTATATGAAACAACCGTTGTATACTAAAAATTTAAACTGTCAGAGAACGGTATTTAATTGTATATTTTTATATTTAACATGATATATTACCATAAAAGGGCAGCATAAAATCTACTCCAAAGAGAAAAGTTTACTCAAAGCATATTCAATACCATCTGAGTGTTTTCGGGACGGGACTCGGCGAAGCCGATAACAAAGAGGAGGAGGAGGAGGAGGAAGCAATAGAGAAGCGTTTTTGAGGAAGCCATGGAGATGATCTGAAGAAGATGGCTAAGTTTGCTTCTTCCTAAAGCTTAAAAAAATTCTTGGGGGTTTTTTTTTCTTTTTTCTTTTTTTTTTAAAACTTGTGTCTTTAGAAGCCAATGAGCAGGGCTATTTATAGAGTGGAGAGATGACTGCCTGCAGGGTGCATGCAGGGAAGAGGGTAACGTTTTTTACGTTTTCATAAGGCGGCTAAGGAGAGAGAGAGATGTGGGGTTTGGGATTCCGAGGGATAAGCTTTTGACTGCTGCTTTTTGGAGAAGAAAACTGTTTTTATTTTTTTATTTTTTGAGAAAACGGTAATATACTATCCACTATTGATACGAAGATGATACGAAGATAAATTCGGATAAATATTGAGACAACGATCAAAAAAAAAAAAAAAAAACTGCTACAGTGCCGAAGAATGGCTCAACTTTGGAGAAGAAGAGTGTTAAAAATAGAAGGCTCAACTAGGGCCGGATTGTAACGTTGATCCCTGCACCAGCTAAGGGTGTGTTTGGTTTGACGTAAAACTGTGGAAAAAATATTTTCTGTGGAAAAAAAATTTTCGGTGGGAAAAATTTTTTACGTTGTTTGTGTTTGGTTTGTAGGAAAAGAAAAATAGTTTTCCATAACGATTGTTTGGTTGAAAGGAAAAAAAATAGTAGATAAAAATAATTTAATATATTTTTTATTATATATATTATTAATATATAATAATTATTATATTATTTATATTATTATTATAATATTTATTTATAGATTAAATATATTTAAAATCATAATAAACATATTACATAATTACATATTTAAGAATATTAATAAATAATTACAAGTTTATAAATAAAATATTATATAATAATATTTTTATTATAAAATTAAATTATTATATATAATAAATATATATTTATTAATAAAATTATATATATATATAAAAATGAGAGGGAGGTCCACTGTGCTAGGTTTCTTCCAAGGGAGGTGGTTTGTACGCAGATGATGATGTTCATGAGAATGCTCTACAGCTAAGACCATAGCTGTACTCTCTCTCTCTCTCTCTCTCTCTCTCTCTCTCAAGCTCATCGCGGAAAACAAAAAGTAAATTTTTCCCGACATATGTAAAATAAATTTTTCTGGAAAAATTTATTACCTCCAACCAAACAAGCTACAAAGTTGTTTTTTGCAGAAAACTTTTTTTCGGCCCACTTTTACGCCGAACCAAACATGGCCTAAAGATTCGTTTTGCATGTCACGTTAATTATTAATCTATTAATTTTAAAAATTCGGGCTTTTAAAAATATATAATTAATTTATTTAACATGTACAGTATAATATCTATGTATTTCGATTGTACCTCGGCTTAATTAGTTTCGTACCACTTCGAATATGATTTGATCAAATTTAATCTTTCGTTATTTCGAACATAACTTATGCACGACGATTTTAAGCCGTTAATAAAGACATAACTTCCAAAACATCATGAACAAATGAAAAGACATATGCAAAGTAGCATTAGGTCCGTTGATTGGTACTAGAACTCTTTTACCAAATTCTAAGATGCATATTGGAATCTAGTTTCAAGGGGGAAAGATGTTTATAGTAATTAATGGATTTTTAAGGGGGGAAAAAAAAAAGAAATTTACTTAAAAAAGTTGCTCAGTTCCCTTGCTAGGTTTCTTCCAAGGGAGGTGGTTGGTAAGCAGATGATGATGTTCATGAGAATGCTCTACAGCTAAGACCATAGCTGTACTCTCTCTCTCTCTCTCTCTCTCTCAAGCTCATCCATACAAAGATTTTTTGTTTTATATTTTTTTTTAAAAAAAAGATAGCATAGTGTCGCTTCATTCATTTAGAAAATAAACTCGACTATAGATTAAGACAGTCTGGACCTCGGATAAAAAAAAGGAAAAGAACAAAAACAAAGGAAAAGAAGATTAAATGCAAAAAATATTCTCGCGAATCTCTGAGTGCTCGGATCTTCGTTAACAGGCATCCCAACGCACGTTTTGATTTCTGAAAAAATTCTTTTATTATATTCCAACCAGATTATATATCCACTATGTGGCAACGATGGTCGCCGGCTTTTTACCCCCATTTTGACACTACACACTTTCCAAATCTCCATCGAGAATGAATGATTATTAAGAAAGAATTTATTAGAGAGCAATTCTTTTTGCATAGGCGTAGTGTGGGAGCAGCCAGAAAATAAATGGTCCACGGTCTTCTTCTCATCCTGACATTAAATACAGTTTTTGTCCCCACTCGAACCTCTATTTAGAAGGTTATCGATAATGAGCACTTTTTTTTTTTTTATTCATACAAAATTAGTACTCCTCACAGTCATACTAGACGCTTCTTGGTCGGACTAGAATTAGCTTTAGATTTAAGTTCTTTGAATTTTTTAAATCTAATGTTAGATTTTTTTTATGACAGTACGTAAAAGTTTTATATTCTATAAAAATGACAACGGTTCAAAGCAAAAACAACTAAAACAAAAGCAACACAGAAAATTAAAATTCTGAATCTGATAACTCGCGCTTTTACTTTCAACAGCAGTAGGCAAGTACCGGAGGAATTTTAGTAAAAGACTCGTCACAATTAATCATGTGTTGCTTGAGCGAAGCTCTACGCTCAGCTTCAAATTTAAGATCAAAAATATATATATTAAAAAAAAAAAAAATTAAAGAACCTTCGTTTTAGATATAAAAGCCCAAAGATAGAGACTTGGGCCGCTTTGTCGGCCTCAATGCATGTGGGCAGTGAGAGGCCTTTGGGCCGCTTAATATGCGGTTTAAACGAATTTTACCGAACTTAGATTACAATTTTCGAATTTGAATGTGCGTAGTAAGAGCAGAGGGCGATGGGCTCAAACTCGGAGCCCACCGCTAGCCTCAAAGAGAATGTGGAGATGGAGATGTGAATCAATTTATTGATCTGTTTATTTAAGTCGATATTTCTCGAGCCTTAATGTGTTTTAGTTGATTATTTATCTATACATTTTATTTCAGGCGAAGTATTTTAGAAAGGAATGTAGAACACTTTCAAAGCTCAATTTAGCCGCCGCTAAAAAAATAAATAGAAACAGACTGAATGATTGATTCAACTACTATTCACCACTTTTTTTTAAGAAAAAAACACTTTTCGAAGATCAACTTTTTGATACTAACATGTCAATTTATCTAAAGACAAATCAAATCTGTTCAATCAAATAATTAAATCTCTTTCGGGTTGCATAAATTTTCTTGCGAATTTCAAAGCATCAAACTCTGTCGTATTCGTTCAACAGTGTGTCCACAAGTTGATGGATGGATAAATTGAATCACACATCCCGAGGGAATGATGAATTCTTTGCTCTGAAGTGTCAACCAATATAGAGTAAGCATCATCATAATGATATCATGATCATAATAAATTGTATGTGACGGTCTAGCTGACTTGACCACTTGCTCGTAGACTTAACCTTATTTTTCGTGACATATAAGTAGACTCGCTACTAGTTGTGCGAAGGCTCAGATATCTCATTGATTCTTGCAGAGACATAGTTTTTTTTTTTTTTCCTATTCTCTCAAAAAAAAAAAAAAAAAAAAAAAAAAAAAAAAAAAGAGCAAAAAGTCAAATAGTCATAATTTAAATCAAAGTCTATTAATTTTTTATGAACTTAGGTTACTAAAAGAATATTATTCAAATTTTTTATATGAAAAATATAAAAACTTATAAAAATAAAAATTTCCTGATTTGTGAGGAACCGATTTTTTTTTGTCCTTACAGTTCTATGCAATATAAAAAATAACTATAATTAGGTATATTATTATTTAGGGCTAACCACATATATGTTCCTATAACTATAGTAAATTATAAATATATTTCTATAAAATTCAACTTTTATATATTGTTCTTTTAAAAGTCATGATATTTTTAAATATATTTTCCTACCGTTAGAATCTAGAAAAATTTAGTTAATCATAAGTTAAATATTTAACTATAGTTAGTTAATAAATCGAATTGATCTTTTTATTTTTTTTTAATTAACAAAAAGAATATATTTGTGATGGTAAAAAAATTATTTTACTTATAAAATTATATTTTAATGATAACAAATGAGAAGGACATATTTAAAAATATTAAAATTTTTATAAAAACAACATATAAAAATTGAATTTTGTATAATTATATTTCCAATTTATTATATTTGCAAGAATAGTATAAAATTAATTCTATTATTTATATATAAGGTAATTATGACAAAGAATATTCTCTTTCTAAAGTAGCTTTTTAGAAAGCAGTTCCATGTCTCTTTCACTGTGCTCTCAATTTTGCTGAAACTTTTGAAGCCTCAATTTAGCAGGTCTTTTGTTTTTTCCTTTTGATCGCAAAAGAAATCGAAAGAGGATGAGGAAAAGCGAAGAATATTTGAAAAACTGCCGCTCTCGAAAAGACGAAGCGAGAAAGATGGCATTTAAATATTTAAAATCACCGAAGTAAAACGAGATTATTTACAAAAATCTAAAATAAGTAAAAAAAAGCCATTAATGTTTCCATAAAAAATTAATAATTCAATTAGGAAACAAATTGGGACTCCATCATTGGCTTTCCATACACATGACGAAAATTGTGACTTCCCAGAAGAGTTTGAGACGTACAGAAGTACAGAACATATTCCCATCTTCGAAAATGCTACTACTATACTATTAAGAAAAAGTGTAAATTTTATAAATTGTTAAAAAAATTAGTATTAAAAAAAAATTATAAAACAATATTCAATATGGATTCTTGAATAAGAGATACAAATTTAACCTTCTTTTGGAATGTATATAATAGGATATTGCTCACCGAAGTTTATTCTCTTTTTCCTTCCTTAAACCATTAACATATGTGACGTTTTTCCATATCTTCTTATAAAATTTGTGGTCTACAATATTAACAAGAAAAATGCTATGTGCGCATTTGTATAAGAATGTATATTTTACCCTCTTTATTCAAGAGTTAATGCATCCTCTTTGCTGCGTTATTAAAAAAATAAAATAAGGTAATTAATACAAATCATCATAAGAAATTTATATAAGTATAAAATTTACACCTAAATATTATGCTATTTGTTTTGTTTATTTCATTCAAAAAATAAATTTAAGTTGAAAATATGAGTTAGATAGAATTCGAACCGAGAACCGAATTCGAACCGACGAACTTTACACCAAAATAATCGACCGTCTCAGAGCAAAGTATCAAAGATTGATCACTTAGATCTAAATTCGAATTCTAATCGATTCACATTTTCACTAAATTTATTTTTAAATAAAATAAATAAAACAAGAAAGATCTTATTTATCTTAAAAAAAAAAAAAACTTTACAACTAAATATGGGGCATATGACAGCAATATTACTTAATAAATAACGACAAAAGAGTTATAGAGATTCCCAAGAAAGAAATTGGGGTGAGATTCCCAAGAAAGAAATTGGGGTAAGATTCCCAAAGATGGATATACGGAAGAAGAAGAAGAAACTGAAACCCCAACCCACCCCGCTGGAATTTGCCCGCACCCGGTGTATCAGTATGGCTCATGCAGGCCTATCAATCTCTCCGGGCATATAAAAATAATAAAATACTAATTATGTACACTCCATATAAGACTATAATATATCTAACCTTTTTTACATTAAAAAAAATTAATGAGACATAAATAAATTTTACTCTTTTTTATATAGATATACAGATATATTACATGTATAGAAATTTACAAGAATTAAAAAATATTGCTTTAATTTATAAGAAAATAATAGAATCAAAGAACTCATTTGTATAACTTATATATATTTCAATTACCATTTTTCGGGGGCGGTGCATGAGATGCACTTATGCACCCGGTGTGGGCGATAAATTTCTCCATCCCGACCTCTTCCTCCTTACGCGCCGCTTCGCTTTCCCTTCACCACACTTATAATCCCCTCACCTCCTCTCTCTCTCTCTCTCTCTCTCACACACACACACACTCTCTCTCTCTCTCTCTCTCTCTCTCTCTCTCTAACTCTATCCTCCCCTATCATTTCGCTCAACGCGAATCGCGATCTCGCATTCGCCCTCCTCCCCCAATTCATCTTCCCCCTCCCCTTTTCGGAAGCCGAACCCTAGGGGGCGCGATGGTCACCGGCGATCACGACGCCGGCGCGGCGGCGGAGGAGGGGTCGACGCTGCGGCGGCGATCGGCGGCGTCGGCGGGGGCGGCGGAGGAGGAGGGGAGGGGAGGAGGAGTGGGGTGTCGATCGAGAGGGCGTTCGAGGGGAAGAAGGTGCCGACGTGGCGGGAGCAGGTGACGGTTCGGGCGCTGGCGGTGAGCGCGGTGCTGGGGGCGATGTTCAGCGTGATCGTGATGAAGCTGAACCTGACGACGGGGATCATCCCGTCGCTGAACGTGTCGGCGGGGCTCCTGGGCTTCTTCTTCGTGCGCGCGTGGACGAAGGCGCTCGAGCGCTGCGGCGCCCTCAAGCAGCCCTTCACCCGCCAGGAGAACACCGTCATCCAGACCTCCGTCGTCGCCTGCTCCGGCATCGCCTTCAGCGGTACCCCCCCCCCCCTCCCTCCCTCTCTTCTCATCCCCTTCTATTTGATCTCATGCTCGCTCGCTTAATTTGTTGCCACGCACTTTTTGAGTATAATAATTACTACATTATTTAATATAATTAGCGATCGTCATTGCTGTAACAGAATCGCAATGCAACAGAATCGTACGTAAACGTAAATTTCGTTTTGGCTTGATGTAGCTTAACTCCGTAGCATTTAATCGTGTAGAGGCCTAATCAGAAGAATTCGAACTACGCCTAAATCGCCGTAGCCCAACTACAATGCGAGAGAACTTTAAATAAAAAGTATACTTACCTCCTCAATATTTTTTAAACAAAAATTAATTTTCTTTTTTTACATTGGAGGTAATCTCACCATCATATATATATATAATAATAAAATTTTAAAAATTATTTCTCAACTGCATGCAAACAAACAAATTATTTATACTTGCAGCATTTTCTACTACATCCAACCAAACATGATTCATGTAGTTATAACTGCTGTATTTTTAACTGCATACATCCATAACTACACTGCATTTATAATTACAACTAACCAAACGGCCCTTTAGTGCAGTTGGCTAAGAACTCGATAGTTCGCACACATTTGAATAATTGGTTTTTAAAATTTTATTATTTTATATTTCTAGCCGAGTTGTTTCTATAAAAATAATAATGTGATGTATAATTTGGTTTCTTCAGGCTCCTTTGTCTTTTCTGCAAAATGTCAAAGCCGAATCAGTCCAATTAAACAAAAAAAAAACATAGTTTCATCTCACCAATTTCAATCTATTATTATTGCTCGTTTTATCCGTACAAACTTTCTTGTCTTATTTGTTTGGCCTTATTTCTACTTCTGCCGCCGTTATTCAAGCTCTTCGTATTTGGGAAACGAAAGAAAAAAGTTTGCATTTTCTTCTACTGCAGCGAAAAGTTAAAAATAACATTTTCATCCCTAAATACATAAACTTCAAATTGGTGCTTTTTTTCTTTTCTTTTTCTTTTTTTGTAATAAAAGGCCGGGTTGTTGGGAGAATTTTACTATATGCTTCTTCTTGTAAATACATTATTTGAATAGCACCTTTATCAGATAACACGAGAAAAGGCCAAACTGGTTACAGGCGCAGCACAGTTGGGATATTGGTGGGTCATAATGCTTAAATAAATAGGTAGTTTGTCATGTGTACATGTTGGGAATCTTGGGTTATTGGTGGTCATGCTATTCTTGCTTCCCCCTTGTTAGAGGATATATCTCAAGAGGCTAAAAGAGTCGGACCGGGTTGGGCTGGGCTTCTAGTTTAGTCCGAGGTACCAATTTTGAGCTTAATCCTAGCCCAAGTAAGATCACATTTACAATATTCGGGCTTAGATCTGGTTTTATTTCGGGCCGGGATTTATAAAATTGTGCTCATCATGGTTCTTCAATGATTTTCTACCCAGCAAAGTTTTTTTTTTTTTTTCTCTTTCCAGATTCTGTGGAAAAGTAATATTTTCATTTTCTGAATTTTTATCTGAAAAACGGAAAAACTACAGAAAAGAATGTTTTCCATGATTTTTTTTTAAAAAAAATAGTATTCCGTGCTTTTCTGAGGAACCAAACACTAGGCTTATGCTGGTAATGTGCTTTTTTGAAAAAAATTTTAATTTCTATTGAAGAGAGGGGTTAAAAGGGGGTTATAATAGGGAGTTATATTTCGATCCAAAAATGACAAAGTACATCATAAACCATATTAGCAGAAATATTACATCCTTAAAAATCTCAATGTTGTTTTTTTTTGAGAGAGAGATAGGCAGCACGTTACCCGCTTTGTTTATTTCATTTAGAAATAAACTTAGCTGGAAATGTGAATCAACTAGGATTCGAACTTGCGACCTCGAGTACCAACCATCAAATCCTTTGCCACTTGTTCTAGGGACGGTCAGTAAAAATCTCAATGTTGTTGTCTAGGCAATGCTACTTGTGGCACTCCTTGAAAAGAAGAACCAGGCCTTATTTGGTCCAAATTTATTTATGATTCTCTTTTTAAGGTCCTAAATGCTCCTTGTAACATCATGTTTCATTTAGTGTGAATGCTGATTGCCTCAATCAAACAGGGGGCTTTGGAAGTTACCTCTTTGCCATGAGTGAGACCATTGCCAAGCAATCGACAGAGGCAAATGATGCTCAGAACATCAAGGACCCCAAGTTAGGGTGGATGATCGGGTTCCTCTTCGTCGTCAGCTTTCTCGGGCTGTTTTCTGTTGTACCTCTTAGAAAGGTATCTTCTCCATCATTAATCACAAACGGCGAATTCGGAATGTTTTTGACAGATATAGATATATACATAAACTGATGTTTCTTTTTCAGATAATGATAATTGACTACAAGCTGATCTATCCCAGTGGCACTGCAACCGCACACCTTATTAACAGTTTCCACACTCCTCAGGGCGCTAAACTAGCCAAGTAAATTCAGATGCTCAGGCGCCAATTCCATTTTTAATCTTTCTTTTCTTTGGGCATTTTGCGCCAAAGCTTATGAAATTGATGTTTTTTATCGGCTTTCGAAACCATTCAGGAAACAAGTGAAAACATTGGGCAAGTTCTTTGTCGTCAGCTTCCTTTGGGGATTCTTCCAATGGTTTTATACTGGCGGCGATGATTGTGGATTCCTGGCCTTCCCTTCTTTAGGTCTTGAAGCCTATCAAAACAGGTAATAAAACATATCCTATCATTTTTCACCTGTACTTATTACCCCATCAGTTTTCTTTATGATGTGGCATTTTATCTTTCTACTTCATTACATTTAAAGATGACTTTTAGTTAGTTCATGTTGTTGCTCTATTTGCCTATTTTAAACAAATCATGTGTAAGTTTGATTCTTGTTTTCTTGACGACTCTCCTTATCTTTTTTTGCAGGTTCTATTTTGATTTTTCAGCCACCTATGTAGGTGTTGGAATGATCTGCCCCTACCTTGTTAATGTATCCGTGCTCTTGGGAGGCATTCTATCATGGGGAATTATGTGGCCTCTAATTGAAGGTAAAAAAGGCGACTGGTTCCCAGCGGATCTTCCAACCACCAGCCTTCACGGTTTGCAAGGATATCGCGTAATCACCTTTTCATTTTATATCTTCTCTCCATCATAGTTGTGGGTTTGTCGTACGCTAGCTAATTTGTGTTCAGTTCGATTCTTTTGAATTAGGTTTAGTAAAGGTAACTGTTCGTACAGTTGCTGTACAATCCCAACGGTTTCGAGACTTCCCAGAACTTCTTGCTTATTGCAATTTTATCCCTGATCGTCAAAAGAAATCTAAAATCTGTTGAAAATGACTTCTGAATGTCGTTCAAGAGGAGAAGAGAGATAACTGTATCTTAACAAATTGTACAGGGACTAAGCAGGGAGTATCTGTACATGTTTTTATCGATCTGTCATTAACAGTCATGAGATTTTCTGTGCTTCAGGTCTTTATAGCCATTGCATTGATCCTCGGTGACGGCCTCTACAACTTCTTCAAGGTCTTGGCCCGCACAATCTCCGCCTTTGCATCTCAGATCCGAAGCAAAAGCTCCACAACCACACTACCAATCGCAGACAGCAATTCCCCAACTGCTGATACTAGGCAAATATCCTACGACGACCAATGCCGCACCGAGCTCTTTTTGAAGGACCAGATTCCAAATCTGGTCGCATTCGGTGGCTACGCCGCGATCGCCATAGTTTCCATCATAACGATCCCCCACATTTTTCCACAACTCAAATGGTACTACATCTTGGTTACCTACATTGTTGCGCCGGTCCTCGCCTTCTGCAATGCCTATGGCTGCGGCCTCACTGACTGGTCCCTTGCCTCCACCTATGGTAAACTTGCAATTTTCACCATTGGGTCATGGGCCGGCCTGTCGCATGGTGGCGTCCTTGCGGGCCTAGCGGCCTGCGGTGTCATGATGAGCATCGTCTCCACCGCTTCGGACCTCACTCAGGACTTCAAAACTGGCTACATGACTTTGGCCTCTCCGCGGTCCATGTTTATCAGCCAAATGTTCGGCACCGCCATGGGCTGTGTTATTGCCCCGTCGGTCTTCTGGCTGTTCTACAAGGCCTTCAAGGATATTGGAGTGCCTGGTTCCGAGTACCCATCCCCCAATGCACTCGTGTACCGTAACATGGCTATACTCGGCGTCGAAGGGTTCTCTTCATTGCCAAAGCACTGTCTCACCCTCTGCTTCATCTTCTTTGCCGCCGCTATCGTCGTCAACTTGATACGAGATTTAGCGCCCAAGAAGGTGTCGAGGTTTATTCCTCTCCCCATGGCAATGGCGATACCGTTCTATCTCGGATCGTATTTCGCGATCGACATGTGTGTCGGAAGCTTGATATTGTTCGTGTGGGAGCGGATCAACAAGGCGGAGGCCAATGCGTTTGCTCCAGCTGTGGCTTCAGGATTGATATGTGGAGACGGAATTTGGACTCTGCCGCAGTCCGTGCTCGCACTTGCTCAGGTGAAGCCGCCTATATGTATGAAATTTCTGTCCAGAAGCATGAACTCAAAGGTGGATACGTACATCGCAAAGATATCTTAGCTTGTTGCCGAACAAAGAAGTGTTTTAGTCTTTTAGATTTCCGATTAGTTGCTAAGATTTATGTGTTATGTTCGAGTTTCTAAGATTTAGTGTTTTCAGAATAATAAAAGGCACAATTGCCAAAAAAGTTATTCATCTCATCTTATACTTACAAACCAATCTTACAAATGAATTTTACAACACTTTCCAAAGCATTTTCCATGCACACTGTATTCTCATTTTTATCTTAATCTAACTATACGGTGTGAGCGTTGGAATGAAGTCAATGGATAACTAATTAACTCTCCCTAATAATCAGTGTGAACAAACAAAAAGAGAAGTGTATTTGAGAAGCCTCCCAATTAAGAAATGGTCTAATCAACCGACCATCATATTCAATGCATAAATCTTAAAATAGTGATGGACGGTTTGATTAGACAGCAAAACAAGACCTGAACACGCCCAATATCATTCAATTATAAAAAGAATCAGCAAGGACTAAAATAAAAGAATCTGCAATTAAGCTCATTATTTAGAGTATGGGAGGAACAACAATTATATAAAACACTGAATGAATCGATAATTAATCGCCAATTTCATACACCATTTGGAGTGCACAGTATTCATTAGTTGGTGGCAATTTGCATAAACTGTGCAGCATATCTTGTGAGACTTACAATCTTCTAAACACAAAATTAAACAATTCGTGGTCATGAAATGTGTCGATCTTTAAAATTTAATCAAAATGATGACTTATTGTATATCATGTATGAAACATTTTTAACCGCACTGCTGAGACTAGTGGTGAGGAGATCATCGATCTTTCCCATGTTGGAATCAGTAACAAGATGATTTTTTTTTTATGATTCTTTGAGTTTGTTATGGGGTAAATTCATTGCATTCAGTTTCAAAATTAAGCCGTAATCGAAAAATTGAAATCGTTACGCAAGCTTTCCAAAATCACTGGTATTTAATTTTTCCAAGAACAATTACTGACATTCTCCAAGAACATAACTCAAAAGCCAACTACTAGGACAAAATGATCAAATTATTTACAAATTAATACTCACTGATATTTTCCAAGAACATACATAACTCAAAAGCCAACCAATAGGACAAAACGATCAAATTATTTTACAAATACTCCGTACCTGCTTTATGAGATGATACTGTTTTTCTCAAATCAATATATATATGTGAAGATAAATTGAAGTTCCAAGAACATAACTCAAGAGCCAACCAATAGGACAAAATGATCAAATTATTTACAAATACTCCGTACTTGCTTTATGAGATGATACTGTTTGTCTCAAAACAATACATGTGAAGATAAATTGAAGGGCCTTAATAATACAAGAATAAAAATTCCATTTTAGAGAAGAATTCAGAATTTCAATCTGCGTAAAGAATGCATTCAACAATTAACAATATTTTACATAAAAAAGGAGATAAATTACGAGCGCTGTTTAAATCAAAATAGATCTTTTTTTTCCACTGAATTTAGGATTTTTGACATGATTCAAAATTCAACTCAATTTATTGCACAAAACATAAAACAAATTAAGCTACCAATTAATCAAAAAAAAAAAGAAAAAAGAGAGTAAAGTTGAGAGAGAATTAACCATCACCATATATACCTTTTTCTCATGCTTTTTGCCTGAATCCACCCACCAAAAATAAAGAAGATGTGTCATGTTTTCCACGAGCTTTCTTGAACTATCAACCTCTAATTAGACTCTTCCTCCTCTAATCAATCTTTCTTTTTCAAATTTGTTTTCTCTCAAAAAAAAAAAAAAAATTGGAAAAGATCGAAGAAGATAAAAATCCCTTCAAGTTCATAGTTCAAGAAAGCCTGTGGAGAACATATCCACAATCTTATCACCTCCTCTCCACCACACCACCCACCAATCAAAATCTCAATTGTGCCCCTCAATTCACCATAATTCTCACATGCATGTCTCTCTCACACGCATGTTTACTTCTACATAATATCTCACTCTAACAAGTACGCATACATATACATAATACAAATACGAAAAAAAAAAAAAATTAAGAATAATTCTCTAGAGAGAGAGAGAGAGAGAGAGAGAGAGGTGTGTGTGTGTGTTTGTGATTGTGAGGAAAAATGGTCCACCATGGGAGGGGTTTAAATAGGCGAGGAGAGGGACTAAAAAGAGGAAAGGAACCGGCGGGAACCGGGTATAGGCGGTAACGTTAACGGAAATGGAGCGAGGCTCCCTTCGTGTGCCGGTAACGGCCCCCACACGTGCGGACAGCCCATGCCCATGAGGCATCTGTCCCTCTTTGCCGGTTGGCACTACGTGGTATCAGAAAGCGAGGCGGATCATTCTCGGGACTACAAATTCTTGCCTGGACCCAGCGCTTATTTCTTCCGCCCTTGTACCAAATATTTCGGAGCGCATGCTATCTGTTTCGCTTATTTCATTTAAAAATAAATTTAGCTGAAAATGTGAATCAATATATTAGGATTTAAACTTGAAATCTCGGATACCAACTGCCTAGGACGATGACGATCAGTTTGAGTGATCTTGTTATTATAGATTAATTATTTAAATAAAGGGTTTCTTACGTGAATGGCGGGGATCTAGTTAGTTGTTGCTTAGAAAGCGGAATTCAGTGGAGCTGGATGTTGACTTTTAATAAATGACTGAATTATCCGATGTGCAGAAATTTATTAATGCTGGATTGAATTGCTCTGATAAATGTTCGTCCGTACGAGTTATAAATATGTCGGAATACCCGATGCAGATGATTTTAATTGGTTATGCGCGATAGTTCGGTACTTCACATTAACTTACTAGCATATTAAAAACACTATCTTAACAGGAAAATTCAATCATTTTATTTCATTGGAAACTGGCCTTGTTTCATGTCATGTACGGTCACATTGCTATCGGAAGAGACAGTTTGATTTGATTTGCAAAGGATAAAATTTTAGTGGGAAGCTCCTCGATGATGTTTTGTTAAGCAGCCCTCTATCTGCCGGCATGCATTAGTATTTCTTCCATCAAAGAATTCGTTAGGTGTGTTTTAATACTAAAACAAAAAATCTAGAAGGGAGGATTATAATTATTTGATAGAGACAAAACTAATATACGACAGCAGATCATAGGCTCCTCAATGATGCTTACATATTAATGCTATTCATTTATTTATATATATATATATATATATATATATATATATATATATATATATATATATATATATATATATATATGTATATACTACTATAATAATTGGAGATTATGTAGGAAAAGCTAAAGTATTTTCCAATTTGTTTTTCATTTTATTTCGTACTTCAAAATTTTCAATTCAGATTGTTAATTTATTTTTCTTAATTACAAAAATTCAGGGTAATTTGATGGTGGTTGCATGTTTGTAAGAATGCACCAGGTCCATGCGTCGGTTTTCTCATTTTTTTGGTAGGTGTGCGCCTTGGATTGGGCCCACTATCAATCAGCCGTTGATAAAGGATCACGGGCTATGATGAACCGGTTCATTTTTTTAAAAACCCGACCGGCCCCTTTCTCCCGGCTCGTCCCGACCGGGCCACTGGATTGGACGCCGACCGGGTTTATTCGCCAGCTATTACACTTGCCACTGCATCTCCAAATTTGAAGGGTAATAATATTTTATGTAGTAAAAAAGGTAAGATATTAAGGTAAAAATATTATTAATGGAAAGATTTATTATATTTAATCAAATTTTTTGTAAATAAATTTGATCGGATCCAATGAATCTGATACATTCCTAATATATATGTTGCTTTCCGAATGTGGAGTGAAACATGGAAAGTTAAAAATAAGATAGACCATAGACCAACAAGTTCAATATATATATATATATATATATATATATATATATATATATATATATATATATATATATATATATATATATATATATATATATAATTTTTTTCTATTAGTAGTAAAATCTCATTTGCTACTAATTTTTTAACCAATTGGATCACTCTTATCATTATTTCTAACCAATTGGATTAAATACTATAATCCATTGGGGACCACTCACCACTCAACGCTAACTACCTAATATCATCGACCCTACAAATTTTCATAGGGTTAAAAACTTGGTAGTAAAAAAGGCGTTTTACTACTAATAGTATTCCAGCCTAATTCTATATATATAGTCCCGCTATGGTGTTTGTAAAAGCACCAAGCACTTGGTGCTTGTGAATTTTTTACCGTTGGATCTACGATTTTGATCATTTTCATCCGTTAGATTATATTATTCAACCAACCGCTCACTTAATCAAGGGGGCCCACATCATCCTAACCGTAGATCTATTAATCCAAGGGCTAAAAACTTACAAGACCAATCTTTGTTATTGATAGTATTCTAGCCTAATTATATATATATATATATATATTTTACTACTAATAGTATTCCATTTAATTCTATATATATATATATATATATATATATATATATATATATATATATATATATATATATATATATATATCTATATATATATGGGGGATCTGCAAGATATATACTTATTTTTCTTCAGGTTAATTTCAACGAGACCTCACTATTCATAAATTTGATAATATTTTTAGTTGGTGTTCGGCCACAAGTTTCTCGTGGCTTTTACAGCGTGTTCTTTTATCGATGCTATAGCGTGCGAGTTCTATATATATATACACAACTGCAAAAAAAGGGCAGTAAGAATTTAAACACATGCACGCGGTTTTTACAGTGTGCTATAAATAACGCTATGTTTTAGTAATGCAGTAATGCGTACGTGAGTTCCCCATGCAACTTCCAACTAGCAAGAACGAGAATTTAAACACGCAACTTAATTTTTATAGCACACTATAGATGAATATATAGCACTTTGCTTTATCTGTACAGTAGCATATATATGCATTGCACACACAACAATAAGAACGGTATATAATGAGAAAAATGTACACCTTTTACGGTGCCATATATATTGCACTATATATGTTTCTCCCAGGGATTAGCGGGTGTATTCCGTGCAACAACAAAAAGAGAAAAATAAGAATTTAAATGCGCGGCTTTTACAGCATTTTGTAAATACCACTCTAGTGTTTTATCAATGCAATAGCATGTGCGTTCCGGACGCAACTACGAATAGAATGAGAATATATAGTGCTCCTCTTTATTAATGCATGCAGCAGCAAATCCGCTCTATACGTATGTTCTCTTTAGCTACACTATTGGATCAGACGCTTCGACTTAGGAATTCGTTTGTGAGAGTTTCTAATTGCAATCCAAAGTGACACAACTCATGAGAAGAAATAATTTTGTGTTTATTCAAACCTATGATTTGTATTTTTATAATTTAAGGATTGATCTAGAATTGTTGCGAATAAAAATTTGCGATTACTATACCCAAAAGCATCCCATGGAGTAATTTTATAGACGTGCAATGTATCGCACCACGCCACGCCGTGACACATGAGAACGCACGCCCAAACTAGGCCTGAGCCCTCGTATATATGTCCTCGTAAAATTTATATTCCTTTATAAAAGCTTTGTTTAAAAGTTACTAAAATTAAAAGCATAATCGACATTGATATATGTATCTAGGAATATGCCAAATATTGAAGATAAAGATAAAGATATTGGCGATGATTAATTATAGTATCAGCATATGCCAAATATTGAAGACGTTAAAATATAGCGTCGTCTAAAAAAACATTGTGTAAAACATATATATTTTATTGTAGTGGTAATACTAAACATATGCTATTGCAGAATAAATATTTCATCAAGTTGCTGATATATAAGTCCAACACTGCCCTTAAAGGATGATCATTGCTATTAAAAATTTACTTTAGCATTTGAAATTAAAATATCTACACATAAACCAAAACAAGTGAGTGGTGGATTGATATTTTGCTTTTCTTAGCATCTCCTGCCCAGCTTTTTTTTCTACCAAAGGTGGTAGGGCAGGTAGGGAACAAATTGGTGTTACAAGACATTTGAAATAAAGTTTTGTCCCACCAGAAAAAGAAAGGAACTTGAAGAAAAGTAAAAGCCTTTCCTTAAGAAAGTGCTTTTCAAATAATTTATTAGGGTTCATCTTTAGATAAACTAGCTAGAAACTCCATGTTTACTGTATGTTGTTCCTCTTATGCTTTGAGAAATTATTGTTTGCGCCGGATGCATTTGTATAAACGCACGCTCCACCGTCTGCTGAGTTATATCATTTTCTTATCTAATAATCGGATGACCATTGGCTAATGTTGTTTTAAAAGATTAATCTCAGACCGAGATCCTGGTCAATCCCAAATTATTCACATTTTCAAGTTTATTTCTAAATGAAATAAACGAAGCGGGTAGCGTGCCACCTATCTCTCAAAAAAAGAAAAAACAAGACGTGTCGAGAATGGAAGGAGCCCCGTAGGGATGCAATAAATGATTTTACGAACTTATACTGGTGTTGGCAATAGCTTCTCAATCGGGATACGAATAAATGTTTCCGAATGGTAGAAAAATGGGTATGTGCATCATTCATCCATTTTTTCGAATCATAAGGTTCAGGTGATCGATGTTGTTATATTTAAAGCGAAAAAATAATAAACAATAACACTTACCTGAAATTGAAGTCAAGGTACGTAGAAATATATACTTGTTGACTCGGAAATGGAGCTCTAATTGGTCGATTATTATTGAAAGAAATTTGAACATTCGTAGAATTGAAAGGTTAAAAATGGGGATTGATATATCGAGAGCGATTTTTGTATATTGCCAGAATAGACACATTGTATCGAGTTATGATTTGAATTTTTCTATTGAAAATGTATGGAAAAGTACAATCCAGCTCTTTCTCTTTAGCAACAAAATAAAACTTATAACTAATTGCACATAACCAAATGAACTACATTATATAAGGATGAGGTCAATTGAGCAACCTTTAAATTGATTGAATTGGCCAAGAAGATGAAGAATCTTCTAATAATCCTTTACATATATGCATGTAACAACCAAAAAAAAAAAAAAAAAAAAGGAGGGGGCATGGTTGTGGGGCTAGCTTGGTGACTTCTTTCATTATCAGCCCATGTGTTGGTTGGACCAATTTATTATTTGAATTTATTTTTTCATGTACCATATATTCTATCACACTTATGCTTCTTCTTTCACAAGGGGTCCATGTGTTAGTTGGACTAATGTGTCGTATATACTCTTTTTCTTTAACTTAAACCCATTTTCGTGCCCACGGTCGGTTGTTCGTCCTTGCGATGATTGATTAGGTGCGCATGTTTGGCCAAGCAATTGAAGAAGCTGGACTAAATTTTTCTTATTCGAAAGTCGAAACCCTCCAATAACCATTTGCTGGCGTAAAAGTACAAGATCAAAGTAAAAGCTTACGGTAACAAACACACGCTTGTGTGAGCTTTTTGCAATAGCAAATTTTATAAAATTTCGTGTTAACAATGAAAGGAAACAACTTTTGCACGATCGGGAAGTTGCTGCAAAAGCCGTGCTATATAAACCGACAAAACATTCTCCTGTAGTTAGCATCTTCTTCTTATTCTTTTGCTCTAATACTCAATGGGAGAAGTTATATCTTGATGATGGGCTATATATATAGCAGGATTTTATGTCATAAAATATGTATACTAAAAAAGAAACAAAGAATATATATATAACTTCATTCTCGAGATCTAAAAAGCACAATCTAATTTTGTATACAGGTGTTTTTTTTCTCTTATATATATTATTATTGGATATAAATAATGACGAAATTAACAAAACTCGATAGGTATTTCAATTTATGATTATATATGTATCTCATTGACTATAATTTACGGCCATTAAAATTAATTCACTGGTAGACAAAATCACTTAATTACTTTCGCATCAATTTTTTATTATTTTTTGGAATGATGGACTAATAAATTTTTTAAACAAAATACCATATATATTAGTGGAATCAAACAGGCCACTACCATGGACCATGTGAGATTTGTGCGTTTTTGAGCTGTAAAGGATCCCAACTCTCAATGGAAAATATACACACAGCAATAACATATAATATTTTCTAGCTTTTAACAAAAAATAAAAATGAAAACTCTAATTAATTACATATATATATACTCTAATTAATTTTTTACACACAATCATTTTCTCGTAATATATATATATATTTACTAAAAATGAAGGAGAAAACTACAACTATGTAATTCCATTAATTATTCATGCACCCTTGAAAATTTTGTCCCAATCTTTTTAGGTATCGTTTGGTTCGAGTATACGCAAGAACTAGCTATTATAGGGATATGTACAAGTATGGGAATAAAAAAAATAATGTTTGGATGAAAATTGAATTGTTCCCGAGGATAAGAAAAATATTAGGTAGTTTTATATAGAAAATGAATGTGTTGGTGGGAATAACCGAGAATTACTATTTTCGGGTAAAAAATATTAGATAGTTTTGTATAGAAAATGAATGTATTGTGGAAAGAAGAGAAGATATTATTCAAAATTTCTTCTCATAGAATTAAAAACAAAAATATAAATTGAACAAATTGAAGGTTACAGTGGAATTATTATCTTTGCGACAACTGCACGCGATATAGTACACTACAAATAGTTGGAAAAAAAATTATTTTCCCCCTAGTTCTTAATTTATACAGAAGAAATTAAAATGTTACCCGCTTGGAATATTACTGGATTCATTTTCCTTTAATGCGTTTGGTTCGCACTATAAAAGATTACTAGGAGTAAAAAGATATCCGGGAATCCTATTCATATTCATCCTATTACTAAGAATGTAGTATTGCGGTGTTTGGTTCGTACGGTCATATTATTTAGTCATGTTATTTAAGATTGCAAAAAATATAGAATTTATTTATTTATTTTTTTAATTAATTTTAAATGATACTATAAAAAATTTCAACATCTTTTTTTTTAAAAAAGAGAGAGAATATAAATTAGAAAAAGATAGCATAATTAAAGAGATAGGAAGAGAAATAGAGTTGAGATTAGAGAGAATGAGAGGGTTGAGATTTAAAAAAAAAGAGGGAGAGAAATAGCTTAGTTTAGAGAGAGAAAAAGAGTTGAAGTTTAGAGAGAAAAAAATAAGTTTAGAGAGAGAGAGATGAGGTTAGAGTGTAAAGAAAAAAATAATACCAACTAGGAAGAAATAAATAGATTAGGCATATTATAATTACTTCAATCCATTAATCTAAGGATACCCACCTCCAACAAAGTAATGAGATTAGTACTTTAGGATGCATCTCATTCCCAAATATATCTAATATTACCAACTAGATTACCTAGTGCGTTTAGCCAAACACCGTCATATTTTTTTATTCCTATTGAATTATTAGGAATCTTAAAAATATAGCGCGAACCAAACGCAAAGGGATTACATAGTGCACCTTATAGAGAATCATACACATATATATAGCCACAATCTTATAATGATCATCTCCAATTAAACCCCTAAGTAGATGAAATAATAATAATAATAATAATAATAATAATAATACAAATGATGTTACAAGAGGAAGAGAAACATAACACGAAAAGGGGAAAGAGGATGAGATCGAGTAAAAAAAATAAAAAAGTGATATAAGAGAGAGGAATGAGCCCACTTTTTTATTTATATATGGAGCGAGAAATTAACTAACTCCCGTGAATGCACGTACTAAAAAGTAAAAACAGAACCAGATCAATGAGGAATTTTTGCGTACGCTTAGTGTGCTTGTGCATTGGTGCACCACTCAACGATTGGTCCTATATTCTGTTTTATACATACTTTCTACGTAATCATTTATCTGCTCAACATACAGATGAAAAAAATTACAGTTGTAGTCAATTAGACACTACTATACAAAACCACGAACTATTAGTTGCAGGTATCCTTATCTTTGAATGTTAAGTCTCGAGTTCATATCACACTTCTTACAAATTAAACTAAAAAAGAAAAACTTTTCGTGATACAGAAAAGATGTGTTTTGGTAAGCGTATCTGATAGTACCATTAAATGCGTGTATATGTACCAATCAAAGCTCTCTCTCTCTGTATCATGAGTATTTCGAAATTGTCATTATTCATCGATACAAATTTTATATAGATAATTTTTATAGTAAGAGTCAAATGTATAGTTTATCAGATTAAATATGCATCTGAAAACAATACGAGCAGTGGTCTCACCATGGAGACGATCGATTTCGATTAAAAAAAGACCTGTATTTAGTGCTCAGAATTATAATAATATATATAAAGATGGAATTAATAAACCGGGCGCAGCCAATTGTTTCCGTAAATTAGTCCGTGCCACAGGCGGTTCAGATCACCCGGCCCACCACGCCACACGTGCGCGCAGGGAGCCCTCGAATAGAAAGACGGCTCGTGTCCCAATGCGGTTGGCTCGGAAATCGAGGGCGGGGGGCCCCCCCGCTTATTGGCGATGATGATTTTGAGCCGTCCGTTCCGCAACGAACCGCGATCCACACGTGACTGACTGGGGTCCATGACGCCCCCCGCGGGCCCCGCCTCCCTTTTTTTTTTTTTTCTAATTTTTTCTAAATATATGTTGCACCATACGTGTAGTGTGATCCATCAACGCAAAGGGCGGTGTATTTGAGAGTGGAAATAGTAAAATCTACTTCGACGCGCAAAGAGAGTTTTCACCATCACAAGTGCTCGATCAAAAAAAAAAAAAAAACCACAAAAATTCATCACATCTACTCTAGTATACGTATAACGTTGTTCCAGAATGATCGTAATGTTAAAAATAATAATTATAAAATTAGCGAAGAAAGAAAACTAATTATAAATGAAAATGCATGTGCATACATAACGGAATGTTAGCAGATATTACTATAAAAAATCTTACATTTAAGGACATTTTAAATGATATTTAGCGACGTTTTAAAGCGTTGGCAAAAATAATTCCGACGCTTATAAAAGAATCGTTAAATAAACATGTCGGGATAAATATACCGACGTTTTAATATATATAGCGTCGGAAAATTTATATAAATATTTGATAAAAATATGTTTATTGGCAAAACTTAATCATAATATCAATAAATGCTATATTAAAGACATTAGAACAAAGCGTCGTTTAAAAATCGTCGTCTAAAACATATTTTGTTGTAGTGTATTATAGCTCCAACACTTAAGAAAATAGAAACTGCAAACACTACTACTGATTAGAAACTCATTGGACGTCTACCTGACGCCGAGAATACGTAGCTCTGCATCAATGCCGCATGAAAGAAGAATCCCCCAGTCCTCAGTCCATAAGAGATCGATCTTCCATTGTTAGAAGAAGATTCCGGACTCTAACTTTGACATCCTACAGCTCTCGAAGAAATGGTCACAACAAAATCTTAACATATTTTTCTCTCTTATTATCTTCGTTGAATGCATTGCATTGCATTGCGAATCACATGAAGGGATCAAGAAGAGAAAGCTGAAGTACACACTACTCACTGTCTTAGAAATCAGATGACTTTAAAAAGCTTCTTTTTTTTTTTTTTTTTTTTTTGTTTTGTTTTTTTTTTTTTTTTTTGAAAAATAGATAATATTCAAAACACCGTTTATTTAGTTAAGAAATAACATTGAAAATAATCGTACAGGATTGACTAGAATACCACGGTCACCGTATTAGTAGCTGTAACCAACTGCAAGGACAGTTAGTGACTTTAAAAAGCGTTGCTACATATACATTGCAAACTATTTTTATTTTCACAAAATTTTCTTGAGATAAAAAAAGTGATAGTTCAAAATTCTAACAACAAGATTTGAAATTGAATGAAAACTTAATTTGGACTATCTTTTCTGTTAAAATCGGATTGTTACTTGTAATTAGCTTAAACTAAAGTATCAGTAAAACAAATGAGCGGTTTCCTTCTAGTGATTTTAATTATAAGATTAGCGAAAATAAGCCCAGGATCAAAAAATCCCATAATTTAAAAATTTACAAAAATCCTGAGAATTCTTAAAAATAATAATAATAAGAAGAAGAAGAAGAAGAAGAACTTCAGAAAGGAAAATGAAGGAACAAAATTTCTAAAAAGCACTTAAAAACTTGGAATTAACAAAACTAATTAATTATTTACTATACCTTAACACTTACCTGCTTTTGCTGCATAACAAAAGTAAATTCTCCAAAAGATATGTCATATTTTTCCACATCTTTCCTGAACTTTGCACCTCAACAGTATATGCCCCTTCACTACTTATGATATTCTTTTTTTTCAGAAATTTTTTTTATAAAAATAGATTTTTTTTTTTTTTTTTTTTGGGGGGTGAAATGGAAACATTGAAGAAAGAAAGAAAGAAGCAGAAGCTGTTAATTTCAGTTCACAGTTCAAGAAAGCCGTGGAAAAGCATGATCACAATCTTGCTAATTCGCCCCTCTATTCTCCTCAAATTAATCACGACCCCTCAATGATCGTAAAATAAATAAGTGGAGAAAATTACCATGCGAGGGGAGGAGAAATGAAGAGAAGTAAATGAGATCAAAACTGAGTGTGTTTGTGTGTGTGTGTGTGTGTGTGTTGAGGAAGAGACGAAATAATGCAAGTCAAAGTGTATGGGAAGTCCCTCTACTATTCTGATGTACGGATGAGGTCCTTATTGTCAGATTTTTTTATTTTTTTGAACATTTACGATATATTAAACTTTATTTACTAGTCATAAAAAAATCCAACTTTTTTTTTATATATAAAATACTGTTTAAAGTAAAAGGAATAGTTTGAGGCAAGGTTTAAGAGAAGTTCAATTTTCACAGCAGTTAAAAAATATAACATAATCCCTTTGAAAATTTTAGAAATTAAAATTAGAATACATAAACTAATTTGCAATATGGGAATTATACAGGGGCTATCCTAACATTTCACCGCAAGTGTTTTTTTTTTAAAAAAAATAGAGGTAGATAGTATATTATTCGTTTTATTTATTTTATTTAAAAATAAATTTAATTAAAAATATAAATTAATTAGAATTCGAACTCGAAATTTTGATACTAATTATCAAATTTTTTTTTATGTTTTACCGTTTTGAGCGAACGTGCGATTCGGTGCACCGGATCTGATTTGTGTGTGGGTCCCACGTTTGTTACACCGCGAGCGTGCGCTCGGGCTCTGATATGTCGACACGTGTAATCTTTCCGGGTCGCACGCCGCGGTTCCCGAGGGGACACTCATTTTCTTTCTTTTATTTATAAGGCGCCGTTCTTAGCCGTCCATCGCGGATTGGACGGTCCACGCGATTTCCGGGGCCGGGCTCCACGTCGCGCTATCCTAGTCCTAGGCCGGGTTTGTCGCCGACTCGTATCTTCGCACGGATTGGACTCGATTTCCACCATTTCGGATTCGACCCGTATATGTTTGGAAAACAAATTTTAAAAAAAATTGTATAAAAACTCCTTAAATTCTAGTAATTTTGTAAATGGACTTTGGAAATTCACTTTTGTTAATGAGATATTCTAAACTTTATCAAATATTTTAATAAATTTTTCTTTCTTCATGAGCAAAATTACTAATCAAACGGTTGTTTTAATCGCGTACAAGCAAAGTTACTAATTAAACAGCTGTTTTAATCACGTATCTTCTTGCACATGGTTTTGTATAGCTTTAAAATACAAAAAAATCTGCTAATTACAACAATTATGTCCCAGCGTTGAAGAGGAGGATGAATTTATCTTTAATTTTTATTGTCTTTTAATTTTTAATAAAGGATGATATAGTTGGATCCTCTCTGTAGCAGAATTTAAAGCTCGAAATCAAAATCTAGCATACTAATGGGGCATTTTATTACCATTTATAAAATACCCCATCAACTTTAAATTGAAATTGAAAAAGGAAAAAAAGTTTGCAGAGCACAAAAAAATCCAAATGATTTGTCTCTCAATAAGGGACCCCATCTAAATACACTCCACCAAGCCATTGCTTCCTCAAAAAGGGAAGGAAAAAAATAAAAAGGAAAAGAAAAACACACCAAAAGTATAAAGTTCATGTGTTTCGTTGATTCATGCATGCAGAGGTAGAAAAAAAAAAAAAAAATTCCAACTAGAGTTGTTCCCCAAGTTCCAAACTCGATCTTTTCGACCATCTTGTACACTATAGCCTTGCAGATCTTCTTTCCAGTTAGCCTTGGGGCTATGAACTACTTTCCGATCCCGACCCCCTTTTCTGCAGTGTGAAAGCACAGGACATTTCCGCTTCACTTGATGCTATCACGAGGAGAAATAAGACGCTGGGTCGCTCGATGATCGTTGATGATTTAGTCAGGTTTTTGGCACAACAGGAAGATTTAATCTTCGCTTGCATCCAACGCGCAACAAGTACCTCCAACCTACATTACAAACATGAACTATCATTAGCGTAACAGGGGAGGAAAAAAAGAGTACAGAAGAATTTCAGTTACCTTCACAAGAGCTTGGAGTTTGAGTTGTTTTGCGATTTCCCACCATTTGTAGGGCCAAGTAGAATTCTGAAAACCGAATGTGGACAGCCGAAGAATCGAAGGATATTTTGCCAGCCCCTTTCTCCATGTACAGCATTCGACGAAGTTATGCTATTGATGTATGTGTTACCCTCGTAAATAAAAGAGAGTTGCTGCCACAACAATACACTGATACCGATCTCTACAGAGAGACTTGCAAAAGCCAGATATATAAGAAGAAGGCCTCTTGCAGACAACAAGAATGCAGAGCTAGCAAAAGCAGCTGTGATCTCCTTTACTAAACTTAGGGCACTCGTAGAATTGAGGCCATACACCACAAGAGTTCCGAGCTTCAGAGGAGGCCATACACGTAATCCAGCATAGATGGTCATCACGAGAATGTATGAACAACTGATGACTATAGATATAAGAAACGCAACGAAAAACCGGTGGTTTGCAGCTCCAACACAGTTGCCAATCTGCAGAGAAATACATCAATAAACTAGATCTCTATAATCTGCAAGGTCTTCACGTTAGATCTGACATGAACAGGCTTGCTTATTAGTAACTTACCAGTATTTGTATTTTCCAAAATTTTGCATGTATAATTTTTTGACATTTGTTCCACATGTTAGAAATTATAGTAGACTGCATTTACAATCTTACTAAAATGCACAGCTAAGTAACTCCTGATTATAGACTTTTTGCATTTAATGTAGCTCCAGACCAAGTATTCTAAAAGACGGTACTAACTCCACATTAAAAATAACATATCCTTCGCAAAACAACGCCTATTGAGACTTAAGTACTTACATAACATCAATTTATTTGTAAAATCATTCTACCTCAGAAATATCTATACAACAGTCTGCCAACCAATCAGTTAGAAGAATGAAACGAATGCTGTATTTGGAACAATACTTTGAAAAGAATCACATCCACTTAATTCTAGAACATAATTTCTTAGCTTTGCCCTTCCCCTAGTCCTGCTCATCCAATGGGGAAATAAATTTATAAAGAAATTATTTTAGAGATACTCTCGTATAATCTCAGCAAGTTTTCTGCTCATCTCAACAAATTTTTCATGCAGCAAACGAACACGTCTGCAATAATCTCGAGTCCCTTCTATTGGCAGGAGAAATTTTAAAAAAATTGACACTAAATAGATGTATACAATATCAACACTATGAAACATATCAAGCAACTAGTCAAGGAGAAACAAGGGTAATTAATACCATATGGATATGGATCAGTTATTGATGCCATGCCTGCCAAGATTTCAGAAAAACCACTCATCTAAATATATGGTTCTACATTAAGCTAATGACTCTGGAATGAGTCAGTGGACAGTGGCAGCATTAAATTACAATCTATTAGTCAAAGTTTAAGAAATTCAACAGAACAAATTTATAAAAGAGAACGAGAGCTAGATAATATTAAGTTATGAGACTTACAAAAGGGCAATGATGATCCATGTCCATCACGCACATTTTACATGAACGGCAGTGATATGCTCTTGGGGGCTTCGGCTTTGTACAGTATGCGCAAAAAGTATAGTTCTCTAAGCCATTTTTACCAATGACCGGATAACTACCCCACAATATGTTTGTCGGTGCCCCAGCAGATGAAAACGATGCTAGAAAAAAACTAGAAATGGTAATAATAGACAAAATAGCTGTCACTATGCAGTGGAAAACCCCACAGAAATAGCTGATTGAGAAAACAACTGGGTATACCGCCCAAACACCACCACCTGCCATTAGTAGAAAAGGTTAAATGAAATTTACAAATTGTTATACTATCTGAAAAATGATCCATGATAAGAAAGTAGGACTGAGAAATGAGAAGAGGCAAAAGCAGTGAGAAATATGTAACTTACTGATCACAAAAAACATGAAGAAAAGGAGAATAGCGACAAAGGACCTATCTCGGACACATCGCCAGTGAGAAAAACATAAACTGTCAGGTTTTCTTGAAGTTTGGTTTTGCTGTGTTATCGCCCCACACCATCCACATTTAAAAATAGGCGCATAGGCAGTAAGAAGAAGGCGTAAGCCACAACCCCAGCATGTAGCCTCATGCCCCTCTTGTATGGACGTGACAGAGTGATCTACCTACAAGAAAATCAAGGAAATGTTTGTATGAGTGGATGCAACTAACATGAAGCAACTTTGCTTGTTAAGTAGGTACTCAGTTCTGTCAAAATGAAAGCTCCAATATACATATAGGCAAAAAATTCATAATTGTGTTAACCAGGGCAGCTGAAGAAACAGTTCTTTGACTCATTTATTTATTTTTTTCTTTTTCATAAATCTCGTCAATAGTTTGAAAGAGTCTACTATGTTTACTAGTAGCCAAACAATCAGCTAAAGAACTGCTCTTCAAATTAGTGGTGAATTCACAACGTTTGCAGTGAAAGGTCAACAGTTTCATGGATGTTTTGAAAAAAATATAAAAAAAATGTATATTCTATCAGAATCTAAACTCTCGAATAACTTCTCAGCAATTCTCAACTTTTGCAGTCCATTCTCAACCCTTGATCCTGTCCCTGGAGTCTAACAAGAATATTTAAAAGAATACGAACTCAAATTCAAGCCACATCTTGTTTGCAGCTAAAAGCTTCAGTTCTTAGAGCTAAACACTTACGAAAATAACACTTGCACTGAAACTTAAGTTTTTAAAGCTAAAGGCTTACGAAAACCCAATTTTCTAAAGGTTGGTTTGGATGTTCATATTATGTGTCAAACTGTTACTGCCACTTTTGAGCATCTGACCAACGTCAACATATAACTTCTAAAGATAGATAGAATTCAACTAAAAAGAGCATAAACAACTCATTCATGCATCAGCTCCTCATGTGGTAATGCCCAAAAAAAAACCTTCATGGATTTAGTTCATTAGAGGGAAAAAATCAATTGGAGACCAAAAACGCACAAATCGCCCAATTGTAACGCGATTCTAGACTAAAAGATACATTATTTTTCCTCCCCAACACTCTTACTTACTCTATTCATCTAACAAAGTAAGACTTGCTAAAATAAGGCATTTTCTTCAATATAACCCAAAGAGGAAGGATTTACACTACATATTTCAACTACTAATTCGCAAATAAGAAAAAATAGGTTCTCGCTAAGATTTCCAAACAGTTCAACATGATTCTGCACAGAAACCCTCTACATTAAGACACATCCCGACACAGCAATCCAATCACTAGAGAGTATAAGCACTTCAAATTCGAACCTTTCTCTCACTAATAAGCCAAAAATTAGCAAATCCAACCAAATAAAAAGAAAAATCTACAAACTCCATACGGAATCTACGGGGCTGTTCATAAGATTAAACCGCTTATGATCCGAGTATCGGAGGAGTACCTCGACCGCCTCTTCATCCATGGGAATAGACCTAGATAGGGATCGATCAAAACCCTTTCGAAGCTCGAGATGGATGATGAGAGAGAGGGGGCCCCCCTCTCAAAACTATCGAGAGGACGAGGAAGGAGAAGAGGGTTTGCACTTAGATTTTGGTCGGAGGAAGCTTCATATGTTGGGAAAAGAATATAATAATATAATATAATATAATATAAATATAATATAACGACATTAAAAACAACAACGAATGTGTTTTCCCCCTATTTATTAATCTTTTCAGTGTTTCCTTGTACTCTTTTTTTTTCCCTGCTTAAAAATCAAATTAAAAATAAAATAAAAAATAAAAGACTTCAATTTGATCATATGAGATTTAGTATATATTTATTTTGTCATTTTATTATGTCTTACTTAATTTTCCTAAACTTACCATCAAATCGAATCCAAAAATATTTACATTTATCCACTACATAGCAATAAAATGATATATTTTACAACAAGATAATAAAATATAACATTTTATTTATTTATATTTTTCATATAACCATCTTGTGGTCCGCAAAATTTGCCATATTAATATTCAGCAATTTAAAAATTTTAATACATTAGCATTCTAATTAACTGTATTTTCTTAAAGTGAAATAAAAGTGGATCATAGGATAGTAAGATAAAGCATTTTAAATTATAGGATAGTAAATTAAAAGGGATAATTGCGTATATACTCCTTATGCGCCTGAAAATATCCGATCCACCCCTATTTTTTTTTCTTTCTAAAATGTCTCTCATACGTTCCACCGTTATTACAAAATACCCCCACAGTTATCTCATGTTAAGTTAATCTGGGTTAAACGTGAGTTAAATATCTACCACAGTTAAAAAAAATTAAAATATCAATTTTACCCTTAACTTAAGGGCAAATAAGAAAGGTTGGTGACGGTAGAGGGGTATATTGGAAAAGACCAAAAGTCGAAATACTTTTTGTGCCCCTGACTTTAAGGGCAAATAAGAAAGACATCGATGGTAGAAGGGTATATTTGAAAAGGACAAAATAGTAATTTTACAGAGATAACGGAGTTACTTAACAGATTTTAACTCTACGGGTATATTAGAAATAGGTTGGAACGTAGGAGGGGTATTTTCAATATTAGCCTTCTAAGAGGGGTAAATCGAAAAATCGAAAACTTTTCAGGAGTATATAAGCAATTGCCCCAAATTAAAAATATGCTAAATCACTTGTTGACGGCTAATTAAAGTGTAGGTTTTATGTGGGCATGATTTTGGGCTTTGGGCTAGAATCCTGATCAGGAGCCCATTAAAGTAGTTTGGGTCGGACTTGGCCATTGGATGGGCTGATTCGTACCCGGCCCGTTTGTACCCGCTATCCCAATCCCATTTTGCGCTGTGCGCGAAAACAAGGTGGAGATAACGCAACAACGATAGTGAACCCTCACCCCCCCTTCTCCTCTCTCTCCTCTCTCTCCATCTCCAAAAATGGCGCTTCTGTATACACTGTCTCCACGATTCAACGCACTTCGCCTAAGCTCAGGTAAAACCCTAGATTCAACCCATCACTTCTCTCTCTTTGTATTTTTTTTGTTTTTTTGTTTTTTTTTTTTGAGTGAGTACTTAGTTGCTTCGTTAATTTGATTTGTTGTCGCAGGAATTTTACACAAGAGTATTGGACCGTTGGGATTTTCCGTAAGTAGAATCACCAGATCACTTGATTTTCCAAAGTTTTTATGAACCCCTTTTTTTTCAAAAGTAATCGGTAGATGCTATGCCGTGTTCGACAATCGGGTTAGATGGGTTAATTTATCATGTTTATGATTGTCCGCGTCATGTCGTGTCATTATTGGATTGGATGAGTTCGTGCTGTGTAATGATTGATTGTTTATTCTCTATTTTTGGGCGTATTTGAATCGCATTATCATGTTGTGTGAATTACTACATTTGTTTGGCTAAATATATATATATTTTTTTGCATTTTAGCATTGTAAAAAAGTAATTGTAAATATCATGGCCACTTATTTAGGATTTTTTTTTTCTGATTTCTTTGCTTAAAAAATTAAAAAAAGGTACTCTTATATTTCGCAGAGTTTTTTTGTTCAATGCTATTAATCATTGATAGATTCTTCCCTTGAATGTGTTACTGCTACTTGTTTTGTGTACCCCCCTAAAGGCATTTTCTACACAAAATGTCGCTAGAAAATGCTTTTGTATGTCCGAGAACTATGTTCTTAATAGGTATCGACATTCGGAGAATCTATAACATGGTTTTTGTACTATTTTACTGATTGACAAAGTCACGAAGAGATACTGTCTCATTGTAAGATGAACAAAGAAAAAACAAAAAAACGAAAGACCATTTGTTACTTTAACGGCATTGGACGAATTATCAAGATGTATCACAAGATGGCGTGCTTGTACAGTTGTACATGCCCAATCTATGTCACATTTGGATCTATGCATTATGAAGTCTGCTTCCATGCATGATCAATGTTTCAGCCTCAGAGAAATGACAAAAGTGATAAACAGGAACTTACAAGAGGTTTGGCGCAAAGCAAATTCTATCAAGCTCCAGCTGCTCCATTGGAATCGTCTATATGTACACAATCATTGGTATCACATGCGCAACATGAGCTACGCGAATCTCTTTCGTACTACTCCCAGATGTTGACAGTAGCGGATATCGACCCTGCCACCGCTAAGACACTAGTCGGGATAACAGGCCCTTTCCTCTCGGCATTCGGATTCTTGTTCATACTGAGGATAGTTATGTCATGGTATCCGAAGCTACCCGTGGGTAAGTTCCCCTATGTCATAGTCTATGCACCTACTGAACCTTTTCTTAAGGTAACCAGGAAGGTAATACCACCTCTTGGCGGGGTAGATGTTACGCCCGTGGTATGGTTTGGTCTCGTGAGCTTCTTGAATGAGATATTAGTTGGCCCACAAGGGCTACTTGTTCTTTTGTCTCAACAGGTTTAGTGTCGTCGCATATATGCCTTTGTAAAAAAATTTTGAATATTTTGAGTAATTGATGAGCAAAGATTATTCATGTTAGTTTCTTGTGGCTTTTCTAGCTCCATGTGAATCAATCCCTGCTTACTTTGTGAAAGTGTTATATGAGCAGAACTATTTAAGAAGCAGTTGTAACTTGTTCATTAAAATCACAAAGAAATAATGCACTTTCCACCAAATTAGCTCAATTGTTTGGAGAAGGGCCTGCTATTTATTATTGTCAAAGCATGGCTACCTGGGTATAAAATTAGTATGAAACAAATTAATTGTATTTGTATTTTTTTTCCTGCTAACTTTGTTAATTAGCTGATAATTAAGGGATTTGTGAGGAACATTTTCAGGTATCAAACTTCATGCTGCTCTTTTAAGATTAAAAATGTTTGTCAATCTTTTACAACTTTTCGGCAACTTAAATCTCTAAAGTAGCTACATTTTCTTCTTCTTCTTTTTCTTCTTTTTTCCTTCTTTTTTTCTATACTTTATTAAGTAGAATCTATGATAAACGGTAGTAGTTTTTCCGCATCCTATTTTTGTCATTTTTATTGCGTGCTTACTAATCTTAACATTGTTTAGCCGGGACATAAGGCTCTAACAATGTCCATTACTAAGAGATGGTCATCTTTTATTTGGGCGATGTCATTATCCAAGCTGTTTTTACCATACACAGATTAGATACAATAAATCTAGTCAAGTTTAGTCATTAAATAGTGACAGTGATATCTCCACCCTTTTTATCCATGTCGAACTTTTTCTCAGCATGATATCACGAATTTGCACTTGGAATAAGGAGTTATTCAGGTGAAACTTTCTCTTGTTACCAGTTACCACTCACCAGTGTGGTGCTTATACTACTTGTCTACTTGGCATTAGGGCACTTGACAATAAAATTGTAAACATTTCACATCCCCACTATCTTTCAAGTTGCTCTCACGAAATCAGAAGAAAAACAGAAAATGGCCAACTGACACTGGAATATATTTAAAGTGACACACTTTCCTGGCAGGAGCTTTCATTTGCTTAGGACACAGGAGAAGGTAGTCACTGTTACATTATGTTCTATCATAGTTTAAGACATTAAGTGTCCATTTTATATGTTCCTTGGGTTATCTATCATAGTTTAAGTGTCCATTTTATATGAACCTAAAAGGAGCATTAGTTTTATTGTGAAATTTCTACTTTTGGTTGTTTTATGCCACGATGAGTATTGATCCTTTCTATTGGAACTCTGTTTCCTGAATTCGTATACTTCAATCTCTACAACATGTGTGTGATCTGTTTAGGACAAAGGTTAAAGAGACATGGTTGTCCTAATATTTGTCTACCGCGTGGTTTTGTGGAACTTCAGAGTAGAAACAATAGATAAACAATTTGGCTTTGCAAGTTTATTCCTCTTTTTGGGGTGCTTCTATTTTGAAACATTACTGTTGGAATAGTTTGTACTTCAGCACAATCTTTTGTCCTCTTAGCTTGTCAAATTATGCTAATGAAGGTGCTCTGTTCATTTATCTCTGTTGTTTTTTGTGTGGTACACAAAATATACTCTACATGTGATAGATTAGACAAGTTTCATTTTTGGTTGTCTGCAGGTAATGACAATTTGATGTCCTAAGAAGCGACACGTATTCTTGTAAAGCATAGTAAAATTTTTGTTTTACATATGAATTGTGACAATAATGTTTTTTTATTTCAAATTTAGTCCCGGGAAAAGACAATTATATGAATGACTTGTTAACTAGGAGGCACATGAAAAGGCATATAATTTTTTGCCAGAGTGAAAAGATGTGGTGATGTAAACAGCCAAAAATTGTGACTTATTTTGGATTGTGTTGGAACTATGACTTGTTTTTCTTAGTAGAAGCTGCTTGAATAGAGAAACCCATGAAAGAAGATGCTTTTTTTTTCTTTTTTTTTGAGAGAGATAGGTAGCGCGCTACCGCTTCGTTTATTTCATTTAGAAATAAACTTAGCTAGAAATGTGAATCAACTTGGATTCGAACTAGGGTCTCGGATACCGACCATCAAATCCTTTACCACTTGCTCTAGAAGATGCAAATTTATTACATTTGAAGGGGTGAGGTCCTTTGAAAAGCTGCTTTTCCATTTGAAAGTGCCTTTTCTTATAGAGCTTTGATCCTAATGAAGGAAACTTTGTAAACTCACTGCACCCAAAAAAAATTAGCAAAACAAAACACTAGTGGGATTGTTCAGAGCTTTCCAAACCCACTGCACTTCACCTTTTCAACTTGGAATGGAAGAAACAAAACAAAAGCAAGATCACAGTTCAAAGTCTCTGCACCACTTTACATAGTCCCAAAATAAAAAATAAACAGATGCTTTACAAACTGCTCAAATCTGCCCTACTTTTTTCAATCTCAATCAGTTCAGAATGTTGCAGTGAAACTGAATGATGAAACCAAACCACACCAGCTAAAAGCTTACAAAAGAATGGAGCTGAAACAGAGTGATTACTCTCTCCTAAACTTTACATCCTTCTCAATCTTGCATCCCTAAAAGAAAAGGCAAAAAAAGAAAAAGAAAAAGAAACCCAAAAAAAACAGTGAAATTTACAAGAAAATAAATGCATTAAAGGAAAGTGTTATCTATGTTCAATCTAATGAAAGGTAGGGGGGGTTAAGACTTAAGACTCAACAGAGTCTAGGCATTCCCCTACCACTTTGATGGCTAGTGTTATTGCAAGATTTACCCTTAACCATCTTAGACATTTGTCCCTTCATCTCTCTACATGCCTTCTCCAGCTCCATCACCCTACTCTGCATTTTCTGCAGATTTAGGCGAAGCTGTTCTTTCTCATCCAGAATATCTGGCGAGGCCGTTTTGGATTCGACACATGCTAGTTTTCTCGGTGTCTCACTCCGGTCGATCTGATTCTGTACATTGGTTCTGATCTGGAGCTTGGATTGTTGCGAAGCTAACGCTTGAACTGCGAGTCCTGGCGGGATTCTCCGGTTCTTCGCAAAGTCCTTGCACGCCTCCAGGCTGAGCTTCTCGAAGTTTAGGCATCGGCAGAGGCTCGTGCGATCCTCGGCCGATAGAGTCGGATGCGACTAATAGAATGGTGAAACCAATTCAGTTAATTATAATCAGATTATGCAAGGTAGGTAGATATACAGATGAATGAACCTGTTCAATATGAAAGATTTAACTACAGAAACCATGAATTTGCAGGTCATAACTTGCTGAGTGTGGAAAAATCCAGAACTTGTCTTAGGAAACTGCTTATTTTTTGCAGACATTAATAAATCATTACATAATGCAGATTTTTAGTTTGGTTGACTCCTAGAATAAGATTAATTTTGGAACTTAAGAATAAGGAGGATCCAAAGTAAATGTGAAGCACATAAATCAAAAGTAGTGTTGACTGAAAATGACATATATGGATATAGCCTTAGATACCAGGCAAGAACCATGTGGAACTGCCTCCTAGTAACTTCAAACTCTTGTGAGAAGTATCAATCAGAAAAAGGTACAAATCATATGTGTACAAATTTTTTTTTTTTTTGAGAGAGAGAAAGGTAGCATACTAGCTTCGTTTATTTTATTTAGAAATAAACTTAGCTAGAAATGTGAATCAGCTAGAATTCGAATTTGGATCTTGGGTAATAACCACCAAGCTCTTTTGCCACTTGTATTAGGGACCATCGATATCATATGTGTACAATTAAAGAGAGGAGATATGTAGTTGAATCTTACTAGTCAAAGTGATTAATATATGTGGTAGCGATATGAATATCCGTCTCAATACCGTCTGTCTCTGTCGCAGATGGCAAAAGACTGGATGGTTAGTACTCGAGATTATATTTGAAGTTTAATAATTTTACATGTTTAATTAAATTTATTTTTATAAAAAATAAACGAAATAGATAGCATATTATCTTTCTTTCAAAAAATACAAATAAAGCACTCACAAAAGGTAAAAGTGAAAATGAGAAGAATAAAGAAAATCTCAATGGATTGGCACCAACATCAAACTGTGAAAAAGGAGCTTTCCAACCTTTCACCTTTATGTCCACATGAAATCAAAGCCACCTACATTGAACTTGGGAATACCCTATTGGTTAGACCTATGTAGAAATTGTTAACAAAAAAAAAAAAAAAGAGTTCTTTCTACTTTCTAGCTCCAAATTCAATTGCTTATTTACTCCTAGAACACTAACTTCAATTAAGAAATTCTGATGTTAATTGCTAACTTGTAGATACCCCTGAGGAAATAATTTTGGGAAGCACCCCACAAGGTACATCCTATTAATCTCTCTATAATTACAACACTACAGTATACCTAATCATTAACTAGGAAGAATAATTAGAAACACAGGGACTTTTCCTACCTTATTAAAAGTTGAAAACCAAACATCCCAACATACCAATTACAACAAATTTTTTAAGAGAAAAGGAAAGAAAATATGGTAAATAAAAGAAGGAAAAGTACCATACCTCAAGATAGATGTCCAAAGCTCTATAGACCCCATCATAGCAATCTCTAGCAGAGTCAGGCAAGCTCTCAGCTACTCCAAGAAACTTAGCCACTTTCAAGCTCTGATCAGGGGATATTTCCCCTAAATACTTATCAATTAACCTACCAACCTTTTTCATCCTCTGAGAGGGAACTCCACTTTCCTCAGAACCCACAAACACCCTCAGCAATCTCAGAACCAGATTCACATCATACACACCATTCCCATCACTACCTGAGACCAGCAGGTCATCCAGTGTGGCTTGATCAAGCATTAGACCCATCAAACCTCTCCAGTTTGTGCCTGCATTCTTTGCTGAGTCCAAGACCAGAGACCACTCCAAGAACCCAGAAAAGGCCTCTGCAGGAGAAGGCACTTCTCCCCATCAGAACCACACCATGAACTGCTGTATCTGCAAGCCCACCATACTCTGCTTTGTACCCAGCAACTCCCCCACCATTGAAGCTTGGCCTTTGAACTGCTGATTTGAGGTAGTGTAACAGGAACCTGGTGAGAATAAGGTTCCTGTTGTTGTTCCCACAGGACCCAAGCATCTTCATCATCTTCTCTATGGTGGGTGGGCCCAAAATGGTCAGATCATCAAACCACCACTCTCTGCTGAAACAGGGCCTTATGGAGTCAGGTGTTTTGGTGGAGGAGGAGCACCTGAACCCAACTGTGTCAGGGGATGAGGAACAAGAAGAAGTAGAAGGTGGTGTGTTTGGTGCAGCAGCAGATGCTGCTGCTGCTGCTGCTACAAGCTGAAGCTCTGAATTGGCTGAGATCTTTGAGAGGAGGGCGGAGAGGAGCTTTTCGAGCAAGCCCGAGGAGTCGGCGGCGGCGAAGAAGGGCTCACAGCTTTTGAGGGCAACAAGGATGTCGCTCCAGGTCCAGTAGAAGAGCCCATCCATGAAGGTCTCGGTTTGGGTTAAGAGGTTGCATGTGGAGAGCTCCTCACCCATCTCCAGGTAAAGAGCAGAGCAATGGAGGAGGCAAACATTGGAGGGGGTGATCTGAATCCTCCCATTGCTGTAGCAGAATCTTGATACCAATTCAAACCCATCTGAGCCCCTGGGAAGTCCATGATCTTGATAACAGGGCACCAACTCATTTGACTCCTCTTCTTCTCCTTCGTCACCACCATCTTCCTCAACCTCCCTGAGTAGGAACAGAGGATCCCCTGCAGCAGAAACAGGGGAAAAAAAAAAAAAAAAAAAAAAAACCATTAAAGAGCCAATGTGTGAGAGTTGAATCTTGAGATAATCTTTGCAAGTGAATTGAATGGTTTTGAGAGGGAGAGATTGGAGAATGGAGAATGGGGATCTGGGATTCAAGAACTAGTTAGTTAGTTAGTTAGTTAGTTAGTTTACCTGGTGGATGAGGAAGGTGTGTTGGCCATTGATGTGCACCTTGAGATCACAGAGCTCCTGCATGGCTTTTTGGACCTGAATTGTACCAAGGAAGATGAAGATAGAGATGGATATGAGAGAGAGAGAGAGAGAGAGAGAGAGAGAGAGAATAAGAATGGAATGAGAAAAGAGGATTTGGTGCACCACACAGTTATTTAATACTACTATATATATAGTTACAGTTATATAGGAACATAATTGTTTTTATTTTTGTTAGTTTATATATCTATTTTTATTATAGGAGTAAAGAGTGGTTCAGTTAACTAGTTAAGGGAAAAGTGTATTTACAGCCCCTGTATTATTCTCATATTGCAAATCTGTCCCTGTACCTTTTTATTTCCATAATTTAATGTCTGGAATTTAGTATATACCACACTTAAGTCCCTAAACATTAATTAGGCATTTTAGAGAAGCAACAACATGTTCATGTTCATGTTATCAAAACATAAATAACTTTGTTGATTGTTAGAACTGAAAATATAATACATGTGCAAGTTTACAAACTTTACAGACTAAAATATTTAAATAAAAAGTATATAGCTTTGGTTTTCTGGTGGATTAGCAATTTTATTGAGTGAGTTATTTATTACTAATTTTCATCTTTTAATTATTTGCTGTTAAAATTAAGTGGTTTTTTTTTTTGTCTGGAGCTGGTGGGTGGTGGCAGCCACTGCAGGTCAAGAATTCACTTGGTTTAGTAATTTTGAATAGTTTTGTCACCTTTTTTAGGGTTTTAGACCACACATGCATGGGTTTTGGAGTTTGCTTGAGCTTACACCTTAGACCATGTGGGAGTTGGATGGGGAAAGAGGAGTCCAAGGGTGAGAAATTATTGCCTGCACCTTGTGTACCGGAACATCTCATGTACTTCATGTAATATTTAATAATTAGGGTTAATTTCATACAGTTATTATCTAATATATATATATATATATATATATATATATATATATAGAATTAGGCATAGTCACAAAAAGTTTTCATGCATGATAAGAACTTTTTAGAGGAGTGGTGTATACTATGTATGCATGCACTGGGTGCATGCAATAATTTTTCATCAGGTGCATGGAATTAATTTTTAAGTAAATGCAGAGGGTTATCAAAAGGAGCTAGGGACCATTTCCTGGAAGAAAATCATTAAGAAATCACACCCTATCCAAGAGGGAAAGAACAAACATGCAAAACAGTGACATGCATATATATATATCTATCTCCAAGCTGTTGAGAAGGATGAGCTTGCTTTACTACTGTGATACTTATATTTATAAGAACTCTTCCTACCAAACATGGAAAGCTTTTTGTGTTTTTCAAAAAAAGATAAGTTACTAATTAGTTTGAGGGATGAGGAAGTGAAGAGAAAGAAAGACAACTTAATTTTGAGGGGAGTATATATGAGGAGTGAGTGATTTTTGTGTGTGTGTGTGTGTGTGTGTGTGTGTGTGTGTGTGAGAGAGAGAGAGGACAAGTTGGAGCCTTATATATCTTCTCTCCTTTGGCATGAGACATGAATTAGAAGAGTCCTAGATCACACGACAAGTCAATGAGAAATCCAAAGAGATCTCTAGACTCCTAGACTTGCAATTTGGTACAATTTTTTTCAAAAAAAAAATTTTTTTTTGTGGAAAAACACTAAGTCTACACTGCACAGCTAGCCAAAAAGGGTTTAGTGTGTAAAGAGTTCACTAACTCCATTTTAGTTTTTAGTAGAAGACAAATTTCTAGGACCCTTTATTTAAGGGTACTGCTAAGAGTTCACTAACTCCATTTTAGTTTTCAGAAGAAGACAAATTGTAAAACTGGTAATGAAAAAGATAGTCATACATTGTATTGAAATTGTTGTAGAATTACAACAATCTCATCAAATGGGTTGTAGACCTAACACTTTTTTTTTTTTTTTTAAGCAATGGTTATAACTGATTAGACATTTAATAAATATGGAAATTGAACTTAATTAGTGCCGAGGGGAAACTTGAAATTAGTTTTCAAGCATAAAAATACAAGTTTCAATTATTAATGATATTTTTCAAGAAAAAAACAAAAACAAAAACGAATGCTTTTCTGAACATCTCTATTGAAAGTTTTGAAACACACTTCTTCAAAACACCAGCTAAATTGAAGTTTGAAACACATGCACTTCTTTAAAACTACAGCTAATTAAGTTAAATAAGCTTTAAACTCAACATCACAAATGAATAATTATACTGTTTAATTCTACCTTGGGAGCAAATTAATGGGAGGATATGTTCACTAGATCCTTAAAAGCAGTAGATATATGCTATTGAAAAATCCATTCAAAAATGACAAAACCTATTTGATCCTGTTTTTCTACATTTAGCCAACACTCAAGATTTGCAAACTTAATTAATATATAGCACAATAAATTACATCCAAGTGATTAGAATTATAAAGTCCCCCCCTGGGGAGTAGTTGCAAGTTGATCAGACAAAGCTTGGACCCAAATGAGCTCTAACTCTAGGAGTTATAGCCCTTCAAACCCAGATTAATTAATGGCCATGAAATTTAAATTGTCCTCTAAGCTACTGTTTTTATTTTTTTCCCCCTTATAATGCTACAATCTAGGCCACTTTGTTGTTAAAAAACTAGCTAATTTGGATTCATCTTTACAAAGGTTTCATATTTTGTATTGTACACATGCATATGCCACATTCATAAGCAACTGAAGCTGTAATCATGCTCCTTTTTCACTGTTGAGTGAGTCTCCTCCTTATTTGAATTACCACTTTAAAATTATTAACTGTGCTAGTTGAATTTTTTTTGTCTTTTAATTTTATGGGTATAATACATCTATAGAATAACTAGAGTACGAGGGGTTCGATAGTACTTTGTCTTAATTCAAAGTAATTAAGATAAAGTGTTTATTCGACAATTCGTATCTATCGGTAAATAAGCCAATATGTTGTTTACACAACAGAAGCAAAATTAGATTAAGCCATAATCGAGATGCATAGGTGCAATATCTACACGGTTTAAGGGAATTATTTCTGTATATATAACCGCTTGAATTTTTAGAATTACAGTAACCACTGACAATCCAAAGAATAATCCAATATAAGATATATATTAAACTCTCCTCCCCCCTAAAGTTCAATATTACAAAACAAGTAACAAGGAGAATTAGAGTGAACTACTCGAGCAATGCTACAATGTTAATTACCTGCACACTGACCTTATAAATATAAATTTTACATTTTAGCCTTTGCATAATAGAATTTATTCATCTATCATATTATTTTTTTAATAGTAAAAATTTTTTTAAAAAAATTGTGAACTCTTATATTTAATAAATGTAAAATGTACAACCCTATATAAATTGTACAGACAGTATTTTATTTTATTTTTTTTAAGCTAACTCTCATAATGTAACAAACTCTTATCCAAATAGAAAATTCAACTGCATGTTGTAATATATTTCATATATATATATTTGCATGTAATATTAATTAATTAATGTTTTTTTTTCAATAAATGGTGACAAATATTCTCTTCAAATCACGAGAAACGGCCCACACTAACCTGATAACGTGCACGCGCAAATCCTCTGCGTGAGTTCACGGGTGTTAAAAAGGACTTTTTTTTTAATTATTATTATTATTATTATTTTAATTATTATGTCTCTCCTTTCCCAATGAGCTAGAACTGAGTAGCCACAGGAGCTCCACAAGCCCATTTGATTTTATTATTTTCTTTTATTCGTCCTATTATACTGTTTGTTTTTGAGTTTTTAATTAAGTTTATTTTGATTAGACATGTGATATTAATAAAAGTTTTAAAAAGTATTTAACCTTTTTATGTACTTCAAAGTTCAAACCCAGTTTCTCTACCTTATCTTACTATCGTAAAGCTAACATTTTTTTTTTCTAGCTTAAAAATTAGGTTAATGGATTAAAAATACAAGATATATAAGACTTAGATGCATCAAATATGGACATTAAATTTTTATATGTCAAAATATAGGATCGATGGAAGATAAAATTAATGTAATTAATTCTGCAATATGAAGCATTAGATAGCCAACTTAAAAATTTTATAAATTCCAAATAGAATTTGATTCAAAGTTTCAGAATCCTTAGTGCAATTTGTCCATTTTATCTCTAACGCATCATTGTTGTACCATATTATAAATTAACAATTATAGTTTTGGAAATTTTTTTTTTAAGGTAAGCACAGGTGTTCATCCTCATCTTGCTATATGCCCAATTTTTTTTTTTTTTTGTGAAATAGGTAGCGCTACCGCTTCGTTTATTTTATTTAAAAATAAACTTAGAATGAAAATGCGAATTAATCCAACTCGGCCTTGATACCAACCGCCAAGTTCTTTGCCACTTGCTCTAGAGACGGTTGGTTATACGCCCAATTATTTTTTTTTTCGTTTTGAAAAATAGGTAACAAGCTACCCGCTTCATTCATCTATCAAAATGAACTTGGCTTACATGATGGGAGCTAAGGCCCCCTAAAAAACCGAAAAAAGGAAAAAAAGCAAAAAGGAAAAAAGAGCAATAGAGAAAAGAAGAAAAAGGAATGGAGATAGGGAGGAACGGGAGAGACAGGAGGATGAAGCTGGGACGTTAGATTATCATTGACCAGGCATCCGTGAAGGTGGAAACGCGCTCAAGAGCCCTGAAAGCGCTCGGAGGGTGCTCGAGGAAGATGGCATTGTTACGTTCTGTCCAGAGGACCCACCAAATTGCCGCCAAGATGGTTAACCATTTCTTCCTAGTTGTGACATCTGGCAGGTTGGAAGTATTAGCCCAGAGACATCGCAAATCTCCCATTCCAAGGAGAGTTGAGTATGCAAATCCCGCGCTAAAGAGTAGGTATCTAGCGAAAACACAGTCCAATTGTTACTGTTTGTGTTCAGAGCTTCAAGGAGAACCCCTTGATGTGGCATCTCTCATGCTTGGCAATTTTGGATTTTTTTTGGAATATTGTATGGCTTATTTGGCCTTTGTCTCCAACGCGTTTGACATTTAGCAGTAGATTGGATAGGATACAACAAAAACGGTGTTTCAGAGAAAAAAAAAAATAGAACTCATACGAGATTTGAGAACTCCATTCTAACACATTTATGTGATCTTGCTAAACTCGTTATTTTCAACTTTTCATAATTTTCTATGCTTTATCGTCACTAAAGTCTCCTGTTTTTTTCCTATCCAATCCAATTTTTATTACCAAATTAGATCCTTCTTTTTTAAAAGAGAAAAATATAGCAAACTATCTGCTTTATTTATTTATTTATTTAGAACCAAATAGAATACGTTAGAAAGTAAGTAAAATTCTAGTTTTTTTCCCCTACAAAAGTTATAATGAAAAAAAAAAAAAAAAAAAGCTGGGTTAAAATCCAGCTAAAAACCCATGCACCAAATACCCTTGGATTCAAACAAAAGCCCGTGAAATGCAATGGAGTGGCATATGCACTAGAGTCTAAAAAGATTGGGAACGAGGTTTTTTTCCACGGCAACATCAATTTAAAACTGTGGGACGTGAATGCGATAACAACGAATCCTCTATTCTCAATAGAATACATGAGGGAACAAGAGGTACTAAATTTTTTAAGAGTCGTTGCTATCATAACAAAGATCCAAGAATTCGAATCAAATAATTAGAATTCATATATGGTGCTATTTCAGTACAACTACTAGAAGAATTTCAAATCCTTTTTATTCCCTAATAAGCCTTCAAAAGCTTTCTATTGAAGCCATCAAAATGGAGCTTCCACATTTTACAAATCCAGAAGCCCAATTTAGCTGGAAAAAAAAAACAAAAAAAATTCTATCAGATACGTCTCACTGAGATAGATGCATAAGCTATTACCGTCAGATATCACAAACATTGCTTTGAGATTCGGACTACTCAACGAGATAAGCAGTTCGTCTGAACGAGATGCAAGATGCATCTGATAGATTTTTCCTTTTCTTACTTGATAAAACTAGGGCTGGGCTTACGCCGAAATAGAGGATTGCATATTTCACATCACTATTCTTCATAAGATTATACTCGCAGAAAATTACAATCCTAACAATAAGAAGTTAAACGAAGTTCGACCATCGAATCATACCAATACTCTATGATAATATGGTCCAATACTTTTTATCATTGAACCAATCAATGGCTCCACAAATTTCAGCATATAAATCAAAGGAAACGTAGTATTTTCAGATGCAAAACATCGAAAGAGAAAAAGGACAAGGGATTGGATTGCTTGTAAACTTTTCTTGTCCTCAAACATACACTGCATTAATATCCTAAAATTATTGTACAGTATAACACTTGTCTTTCGAATATTCTGTTTTGCAGTGTCAAAGTGCTGAAAAACCAACAATAAATGGGAATATTCAAATCAAAACCTACTAATTCAATATACGACTGCTAATCTGAAACACCTAATGAAACTTAATAACAAGAAAAGCAGTCAGAATTACCTCATGAAGGCACCGGCACAATCTGAAGGCTGCTCTTTTTTGCATCAGGACAAGTGATTATCCCCCACTTTTTCCGCAATAACTCTAAATCTTCACCAAAGTGCTTCTCGTAGTACACACACATGAGATTTGTACACTGAAAACCAGCTTTTAGAGCCCACGGAAAGTAATGCTGGAAGAAGAGAGCCCTTTGATTCTCACTAAACCTCGCCGAACCTCCGACCACCGATAATAGACACATGGGAAGAAGCATCTGTTCGAACTCGATCACCTTAAGGGCGGACTCCCCTATCAAATTTGTTGGGAGGCCGAATAGCACGTGCCAGAAATCATGCACCTCGCGGGCCCTGGTTGCCACATAAGCAAGTTCTTCTGTATCCATGAATCGCACAGGGGGCCGATCGTCTGGTGAGAAATTTCTTGATCCCATGAACTTGGCATAAGCTGCACCGAATGTGCCCTCAGGTAGGTCCCACGCATGAGACACTTTTTTGGATATAACACGGGGACGATCGAGAAGAACTTCCTGAGCCAAAAATGAATGAGTAGTTAGTTCCAGAGGACTTCTAAAGTTCTATGTTTCTGCCACAAAATCAGAAGAAACTCTTTATGCTTTCTACCAAATTATAAATGGGCCTTCTGTTGTTTGATAAAACATGGTTTTTCAATTTCCCACATCAGGAAGACTTCTGTTTTAACCCATTTTACCATATGTCCGTTACATACTGTCCATATTGAACACCTATTCTATCTTAGACATGCCTTTAGAAATGTCACGAAACGTGTTGTACACATAAACCAAATACTCAAATTTGCTACATTTAACTAGAGGACAATCATAATTGTTTGAGTAAAAAAATTTGAAAAAAAAAAAATAATAAAAAAGAAAAAAATAAAAGGGGAAGAAATAAAAAAAAATATATATATATATATATATATATATATATATATATATATATATATATATATATATATATATATATATATATATATATATATATATATATCCTACCTCCTCTTTCCAAAAAAAGAGAAGGAAAGAAAAGATTCAAAATAAAGAAAGGGTAAAAAAAAAATCTATACCTTGTATAACCAAGGTATCATTCCTAAGTTAAGCTGTGCACCCACTCAAATTTTTGAAGATCCGAAGAAGTACACATAGGCACCAAATATAGTTGGAGCCCCTACAGATTAATCGTGTTTATGCAGATCAAGAATCCAGAATACTGATAAGTTTCTGATATAAGGATCTGGCCTCTCTCTCTCTCATGATATCAACTCTCCATTTGTAATTATTTTTCAGGCATTTACTTTGGGTATCCTAGGAAGGGTTAGTACTTTTGGTCTATGAAGTAAACCTTGATCAGTTCAGAATGTGGTGACTAAAAGAAACTTAGCTCTGAGTCTTACTTGGTCAAATTGTGCTAAAAGTACATGACATAATTACCATGTAAAAAAGCAGAGAAAGGATATATGCCCATCACCACTACAAAAAGATCGTGCTATTGAATGACAAAACTACCTTCATTGAGCATTAGCTATGAAGAAAATTTACTAAAAAAGATTAATCGAGTTTGTAAAAGAACTTGATGGACTCACTCTTCCTTCAGGGCTGTTCTTCATTCGCTCAAGAACGCGCTGAAATGCCGGCTTTCCAGTAGTCTCTCCAAGAGCAGCTATTAAATCAGCCCTTCTAGGATCCATTAGGGCCCCAAGGGCAGAGCCAACAGCAACCGCTGCTTGTTGCCATCCCTTTAGACTAACCCGCGCTCCTTGCATAGTACTTCAGTATAAACGAAACCTCTACAAAAAAAGAGTAATTTTAGAGCTAATTAATAGCGTCAGCATATAAATTGTATAGAATTCTATATTACATATTTCTTATAAATGTCTTTTTGGTCTAGCTTTTGTAGTAGTTTCTACAGTTTTCCAAAAAACGCAGAAAGTTTGGAACTTCCAGCGGTTGTGGGAAGCCAAAATAAGCTTCTAGCGCTCTAAAACCAAAAGTTCAATTCGAAGCCTCTGCTTCTAGCTTCCAAGATAAGTAGTTTAGAGGTTGGTCGATAACAAGGTTTACAGCTACAGCTTCAATGAACAGCTCTACCAAAGAGCTATTCTGCATAAGATCTGGCCGGGCCAAACAGATATGATATATAGCAAAGCTTAACAACTGCTGCAATAGTTTAAACCTTTTAATAAGATTCAAAAATAAATAAAAAACGAACTGGTCTGGTGATTCTTACTAATCAAGTCTCTTAAATTTTGCGTTACGTTTATTCCAATCAAATACAACATTTACAAAAATTCCTCTAAACTTCAGCAGGCCTACTGCATCAAATTTATCACACATTAACACGATATAATTATGGAAATAATAACAATTAACATAAACCTAGAGCTTAAGATGCGAATTGGGAACACTTATTACCACATCCCCCAATCAAAACTTCTCTTAGAAGCCCTTTTGTTCTCCACATGATCAGATCAAATATTTTACAGTAAGCAAAAAGGAAAAACACCAAGTAGAGGAAGGATTCAGCTAAAGATCAAAGTGGGGAGAAAACACACCGTTACGGATGTGCCACTAGCTGATTCGGATCGAAAAATGGCGAAGAGAAAGCGAAGACGACGATTAGCGTGTGCTTGCTCCTACTCCTCCTCCTCCCCCTCCTCCTCCGCTACTACCTCTCCTATGTAGAATCGATCAGCTAAAGGGAATTGGAACAAAAAAAATGGAGCATCGGCAATGGAGGTGAGAGGAGCGAAACAATGGATTTGTGGAAAAAAAAGAAGAAGAAGAGGGGTTTGTAGCTTCGTCGGGAGAGCGAAGGTGGGGGGAAGAGATTAATTGGGCCGGGCTTTTCACTTTGATGAAAGCCTGTTATAAATGAAACTACAGAGGGCCTAAGAAGCCCACGAACTATTATGGACCGGGCCCATCAATATCGATAGTTAGTGCTAATTATAATACGATTCCGTTGAATTGCTCTTCAACTTGATGAGTACCTTCCAGAAGGCCTAGTTAGGGAAAAAAAAAAAAAAAAAAAAAAAAAAAATCATCTGTGGAGTAGGATAGAGAGAAATGAAGCCATCGCATTATTAAAGTTCTACGGTATATTCTGTAGGTAACCATCATCACACCAGTGTCTAAAGAGTAACTATATGTATGGTAGCATCCGTGACTAACGAACGATGGAGATGAGCTTACCCAACCACTGCTCCCTCCGAACCCCTTCATCACCCCACCATCGTCGTCCCCGCTCGCGGCGAGCGAGGCTCCGAACTCGGCTGAGTGCGGCGGCTCCGGCGGCGGCGGCGGCGGAGGAGGAGGAGGAGGGGGAGGGGGTGGAGATTAGGGTTTGCGTGAACCGGACGTGCGCGCGCCAGGGCTCGCGCGGGGTCCTCGCGGCGCTCTCGGGGCTGGCCCCGGCGGGGGTCGCCGTGGCCGCGTGCGGGTGCCTCGGCCGCTGCGGCGCCGGGCCCAACCTCGCCGTGCTCCCGCGCGGCGCCCTCGTCGGCCACTGCGGCACCCCCGCGCGCGCCGCCCAGCTCCTCGCCGACCTCTGCGGGCCCCGCTTCGACCCCCGCGCGAATCTCGAGGCGCTCGCGCTGAGGAAGAAGGGGGAGGACGAGCTCGAGCGGGGGAGCCCCGCCGAGGCCGAAACCCTGCTCTCCCAGGTCCTGAAATTTTTTTAAAAAAAACAAAAAATCGATCGAACATACATGATACATGTAGCTGAAAAAATTTTAGAAAAAGTTACTAATTTTTTGTGAGCTAAGTGATAGATGATAGGGAGTTGTTTTCCATTTCAACTAACTAAATTTAATAAATTTTGGTTTCTGGCTGTAGGCCATTGATCTAAATCCTTCTGGAGGCCTGCATTTTATGTACAGGAGCAGGTATGTCATGTATCCATCACATAAGAACAAAAAGGATCTCCATGATTTGATTATCGTAGATGATTAGCTCATTAATAATTTATTAGCATTTTTATCTTGAGAACAGAGTTTCTGATTTGCTTTTTAGAGTATTGTTGGTATATTGCAGATCTGCTGCGAGATTGGCAATAGGGAACATTGCTGGTGCTCTTGCAGATGCCACTGAAGCATCTAAAATCGCTCCCGATTACCCGCAGGTATTACCAAAATATAGTTGTTAATATGGATGAATGTGAAAATGAAACTTAGTAATAACTTTCTATGAGTATGGGAATAGAGTTGCAATATAAGTTTCCGTTGTTACAGGTTATCTGACCCTGTTTCTGCCCTGATTGTCCAGCAAGAAAACAATAACTGCAGGGAACTTAACTACTTTATATAATGCTAATCGTAATGGAGTATTTCCGTCGAATTTTCTTTTCTGAGTTGAGGATTTTGTGTTTGAATTTCATCACGCTGTGAACAATGTTTCGTAGGCTTATCTATCACAAGGCGACGCATTCCTTGCTATGGAGGAGTGGGATGCTGCAGAGAAAGCATATTCGACTGCGTTGCAGCTCGATCCTTTGCTTCGTCGTTCCAAATCATTCAAGGTTGGATCTGCCCTGGTCTTTTGTGGTAGCAAAGAAGAATAATGAAATCATATCTCCTATGCATTTACGATTTATAAAAGCTGAGAATATGATGCTTACATGCTTCATTCTACAGGCTCGTGTCGCGAAGCTTCAAGAAAAACTCACCACCGTGAGTGCTTCATCGTGATTTCTAGCCGGAGCATGCGATTCAAACACGGAAATCCGAGCAAGGCCATTAAGCTCTCGGGAGCATCGTAGGAGCATGTTTCTCATGTTACCTCTGGTACCTTTCTCTTGTGAAGTATGATCATTACCAAGTTAAAATTTTCTCATCCGGTGATTCACCTGGCAAATGCTGTAAAAAGAACTATATATATATATAGTATTGAGACTATTAAGCTTTTGCCTTATCTGATGCTGATTTAATTGAACAGAATAAGAATAAATTGTGGTAATAATACATGTAACAATCGTTGCTACGGGACTAGACTATCCAATTTCTTCTTTTATTCTGGTTCCAATTTTGTTCAGAATCTGAGTCCCGGCGAGGATTTGAAGCAACTTCGCTTAAGAAACTACAAAATATAATACCTTCATTCTTCGAGGATATATGTTTTCATTGGGAAGATATAAGATATCATACCTTCATTTTAAACGTTCTTTAAATACATCTTTTGTATCAAGAAAATATAGCTTATTTCGCTCCTGTTAGACTCAGTTGCACTCAAAGAGATGAGAGTAACTAACCACTACTACTTGGGCCGTGTTTGGAAGTTCCATTCTTGAGTTGAGCAATTTCACGATTTTGTAGAACTAGACGTTGTACTTGGGAGAGCAATGTAGAGTTCCATATAGCAATATCCAGAGTTTCAAAAATTACTCATCTACCTAGATATATAGAGTAGGACTACTGTGCTACTAGAAGTACAGCAGTCCTTGTGTTCATAAATTTCTAACCGCCCATCAAATTTGCTGGGTGGCTTGGGTGAAAGAAAAAAGAGAAATTGAAAAGAAATTGGATTTCTTAATTTCTCTTATCTTTAAATTTTTCTTTAATTTTTTTTTTTTCTTTCATCTTAATTATTCATCAAATTTGATGAGCGGTTAGGAAGTTAGAAGCACAATTTCACCTTCTTGGACTAGGGACTTCTCTTCTACCACTCCATCATAAACAAACAGGCCCTAAAATTTAGGAGAGGTGAAGAAATTATTGTTTGCACCTAGTGCATCTGTACTACCACACACCAGCCAATCTTAAAATACTCTCCATCACACCTCATTGCTCCGCAACTTTTAAATTAAAACATGCAGGAGAAAAGAGAAAAGAAAAAATAAAATCTTGTGAGACTGTGACTCACATTCAAAAGAGATTAAAAAAATTAAAAACCAGGATAAATCAGGATAGCAAAATGTGCAGCGCAAGAAAGTACGGACGCACCAGGTGTAAGCAATAATTCTCCACAATACAATTATAGGAAAGAAACGCGAGGAACAAGCGTGTGCATTAGCTTTCGTGTGCTATTACGTTTTCAATTTGGAAAACACCCGTATATATATCAAACCCTATACGAGAGGAGTTTTAAGGAGTACGAAGCGGGAAAAGGTAAAGAGGAGCAAACCTATGCATATAACTCGCAAGAACACGAGAGAGAGAGAGAGAGAGAGAGAACCTATTATATGAATGGCCACTTCTTAAACCCTAATTGCTCTCCTCCTCCTGCTCCGATCCCGGCGCGGAGGCGGCCCCCTCCGCCTCCTTCTCCATCGCCGCCACCTCTATCACCTCCTCATCCACCACGATCCAAGCATCCACGATCTCCATGAGGTCTTGGAGATCGACATCATCCCCCACGGCATTCTCTCTCGCCGCGATCCCCACCATCCACCTCCCCCACGCCATCGCCCATCGCGGCGCTCCCCTTCCCCTCCTCCTCCATCGCCGCCGCCGCCGCGCCGTCGGGGAAGAAGAGCCCGCACTCGGCCCGCCGCTTCGCCTCGTCGATCGCTCCCTCCGCGCGATCGCACGACGCCCTGAAGAGCTCCCACCGCTCCTTCAGCTCCTCGAGGGCGGCGTCGAACGCCGCCGTCCTCGGCACCTCGCCGCCACCGGCGTCCGCGGCGACTCTCACCTCGATCGCCGCCGCCGCCGCCGCCGCGAGGTTCTTGTACGCCTCGCTCATCTCGTCGACGAGGCGATCCATCACTCAAACCCTTCCCCTCTCTCTCTCTCTCTCTCTCTCTCTAAAACTCTTGGATTAATGCGAATAATCAACACTGAATTGCTATTTATATACACGAATTCGAAAACAAAAAAAAATCAAAAAATCAAAAAATTTTAGGCAGGAAATTTAGCGCGGGAAATTCCAGTGCGTCGCTATTGAGATGTCTATGATCAGTAAATAGTTTTATAAAAATGAATAGGCTTATACTCTGTTTAGCACACTGGTCCACGGTTTTAGGTGCTAGACTCGGTCCACCCAATTTTGAATCTTCCGCGTACGCAACCAAAAATGAGAGCAAAAGCGCATGGGCTACGACTTTGATCAGATAGATGTCGCGAGCGTCTCCATGCGATCCCACCACCGCTGCTCCATAGCCATTTCCGTCCACGCCCAAAAGCTCCGCGAAGGTGCTTCTCCCACCAAGCACACGTACCCGCTTCTCCTAAAAGCAGTTTCCAACTCCGGCGCGCGGAGCCCAACTCAGATCCACGCCCAAATCCTCAAATTCGGGTTCGACTCCGACGCCTTCGTCCGCAACTCCCTGGTCTCGGCTTACGCCAAAAGCCGCGACTTGCGCTCCGCGCAGAAGCTGTTCGACGGATGTTCCAGGAGAGATTACATTACTTGGGACGCGATGATTCGCGGGTACGTGGAGAACAACCGAGCAATGGAGGGTTTGACCCTTTTCAAACTGATGAGGTCAACGGGCGTTGACATTGATGGGGTGACCGTTGTGAGCGTTCTTAAGGGGAGTGGAGTGGTCGGGGACGTGCGGTTTGGGAAATGCGTTCATGGGTTTTACGTAGCTTGTGGGAGGGTGAGGAGGGATTCGTTTGTAGGTACTGCTCTTGTTGATATGTATGCGAAATGCGGGGAAATCGACGAGGCTAAGAAGGTGTTTGACGAAATGCCTTACAGAGGTATCGTCTCTTGGGGCGCGTTGATCGCGGGGTACGAGCGGTGCGGGCTGTTCAAGGAAGCGCTTTTTGTGTTACAGGCCATGCTCGCCGAAGGGGTGAAGCCAAATCAGGTTACGCTCACTAGCGCTCTCACGGCTTGCGCGCAACTTGGGGCGTTGGATCAAGGGAAGTGGATACATGCGCACGTCGAGAGGAACGGATTGGAGTCGAATTCGTTTGTCGGGACAGCTTTGATTGACCTGTACGCGAAATGCGGGTGCGTTGATGATGCTTTTGCCGTGTTTGAGAAATTGCCTCGGAAGGACGTGTACCCGTGGACCGCATTGATCAACGGGTTGGCGATGAATGGACGTGGATTGGAGTGCTTGGATCTCTTCGATCGGATGTTGAAGGAAAGGGTAGCACCGAACGAGGTAACGCTCATAGCTATTCTTAGTGCGTGTTCTCACGGTGGATTAGTCGACCAAGGGCGAGTTTTCTTCGATAGCATGTTCGAGGATTACGGGTAAAACCGAAGTGGTAGCATTACGGTTGCATGATCGACATGTTAGGGCGAGCGGGGCGGCTAGAGGAGGCGTTGTGCGTGATAAAAGGCATGCCCATGGAGCCAAGCAGTGCTCTTTGGGGAGCTTTGCTAGGTGCTTGCTTAGTGCACAAGGATTATGAGTTGGGTGAGAGGATAGGGAAGCATCTTATTGATATGGAGCCATATGATAGTGGTAAATATGCTATGTTAGCTAACATGCACGCTCTCTCTAGGAAGTGGGAGGAAGCTGCTAATGTTAGGAAGAGTATGAAGGGGAGAAAGGTAGAGAAGAGTAGTGGGTGTAGCTGGATAGAAGTGGGTGGTGTTGTGCATGAGTTTATTGTATTTGATGGGTCACATTCCCAATCTAAGGATGTTTATGAAGTGTTAGATGGATTGATAGGGATTATGAAGATGGAGGGTTTTGAGCCGAGCATTTCTCTCTCGTTAGTTGCAGTGGATGTAATTTGAAATTGTGTTTATTCCTCTTTCAAGTTGATATTTGTGAGTACACTAAATTTGCTTCATCAGCAGAGAAGAGGTATCAAAAACTCGAGACAAAACAAGAAATTGCAGTATAAACGAGCACACTAAACAAAGAGAGAATTGAAAGATAACAATACAAAATATGACACCATTAGGAGAAAACACTTATTAAATCTTCTGCGCACCGTGATTTTAAGTGAAAATGCTTATTTCAAATTCTGGATAGTAAGCCTCCTATGAATATTAGAAGAGGAAACTAATGAAAACAGAGCAATCTACATTAAAGTTTAATGGTCCAAGATATTGAATAGCGAAAAACTATCCTTGCAACTGAACAAATCGATTTAAAATGTCACATTATGGTTGCCAAATGCGACGACAATGCACGCGATGACAATGAGAGCAGATATGCACATTCGTTCTTGTCAGAGGCCCAACATACTAAAGAAACAGCTAGAGAGAAAACCATAGGAGTCGGAAAGAAAAAATAAAAACGGAAATGATATAGCCAGCTCTGTGTCTTTTGGGCTTATGCGTTGGGAGGCCAGAGTTTGGCGTCCTGCGTCGTATCCAGAACAGCAGGTGGCAACCATTGCCACATGGCGACACCGGGATATGCAGCAGCAACCGGAGCGGCGGCTTTATTTCCTGGGGCTTGACCATGCGGAGCAAATATAGGAGCAGCAGCAGCAGGATGGAAAGCCATTGGGTGCGGCACAAACCCTGTTGGAGGAGCACTCACGGCCTTTACCATTTGCTCTAATCTCTCCCTCTCGCCCTTTAACCTCGTCTTCTCGTCTCGAAGCTCATTTTTCTCCACCTATCATATCATGAAGATACAGATCAGTCAGCTTAGGACTAGCTTAATTCGGTTCATTCTATACGCGCAACAAAAGATTGGGGGGGAAACAAGTGATAGGCAAATAATTTCACTTTCTTTCCAACATGACCCTTCTTACTTATTTAAATCTATCCTAAAGTTTAAAGTTTTTTTAATCTTTCAATGCTTTTCAAACATCTGAAACCTGGTTATGTATATTCCAGATAAATTGATCATAACCAAACTAGTTTCCCTAAACAGTAAACTAACCATGATGCATCAGTTTAGCATAACATTAATTAATGTATTAAACTTGGAAAGGCATTACTTAGCATCAAATCTGTCGTGTATCGAGTCTCAAAGGCAATAAGCATATAAAGAAAGCAATAGACCCATGTAAATGAACAAAGAAAAGAAATTAACACATAATTTCGGTAAATCAATCAGCTTTTTTTTTTGTACCCCAGAAAAAGAACAAATTACGAGATAAGTCGTATGACAGAATAAGACCTTCAAATCTTTGATTGTTTCTTGAAGCTTCTCATTTGATTCCTTAAGTTGTTTGGCTTCATTTCTCAACTGCGCCACTACATGAGCTGCGTCACTCAAAATGCTTGCCTTATCAGATTTCGGCGGTCTACCAGGATCGAGGATTGAACTTAATTCCAGAAACCTACAGATCAACAACACTCAGTTGAAACATCATCATTTCAACAGTAGTTCATATGCATCCCATATTTTCCACTCTTATTGAAAAAGTGAAAGTACCTATCATTAAGCCTATCCCGCCGCATTTTCTCACGGCAAGCCTTGGACTTGGATCCTGTGCACGATTCATCTCTTGCCCTGCAAGATTTATTAGTGAAATAGCATGAGTTTTCCTACACTTTCTCCAAGCTATAATAATCTAAAAAGATAACATGATGTTATTTGTGCTGAATATATCGGTGCATGGTAAACTGAAAATTAACAATTTTCACCTTTGCATCATTGCATGGTTTAAGCATTACTAGTGACCAAAATAAAGAAAGGAATTTATAAAAGCACTCCAATCATGTGATGTTTTCAATGGTGCTTATTATTTAAAATTAAATGGATAAGTGCATTAGCTTTGCAATTAAACTAGCAACATGTGCAGGTCAAAGTTTTCTCCTTCTTTGACCTCTATAAGAATAAATAATTACTAATTTAACAGTTTTTATATTTGGTTCCAATATTATTATGGGCAACAAAATTGGATACCAACCTCAACCTTGATAAAAATAATCATTATTTTTCTCTCAAAATAAAACCCATTTACATCTGTGAATCGGGTAAATTGAAACTATTTACTCACAAAGATTTCAAAAACCTAATTCATCACAAACAACTAGTGATATTGAAAAAAAAAGAACAAATTTGTCCAAACAGATTGAAAGATGTGGTCAATTTTTGGAAAAAAAAAAATCAAATTAAAGTTTGCACAAGTGCCATAAATTAATAAATTACTGTAAAATTAACATACCAAAAAACAATATACCGAAAAACAATTTACCTTTTCCTCGATCTCGTTTGGTCGAGACAACAAACACCTCCATACGACTCCTCCACCCCAATCCTGTCACAATTTTCGCACCAAACCCCATCAAACACCTATACGACTCATCAAAATTTAAACAAAAAACGATCGAATTCAAATCTAAGCACCATAAAAACCCCATTCGAATCCCTCGAACCGATCGATCCCAAAACACAAGCACGCTAATCAAAAGGACGGGGAGGGGTGGGGGAGCTTCGACGGCCATACCCGGCGTGCGCGGAGGGCGCGGTCGCGGCCACGTCGCAGAAGCTCTCGAGGGCGCACCGGAGCTCCCCGTCCGATCCTTCCCCGTCGATCCAGTAATCGTCGATCGCGTCCGACGCCATGCTCGATCGAAGCGGCGGCCCCCCCCCCTCTGAGCCCGAAGCGCAGGCGCAATAGCACCTCGACAGGGAGGAAAAAGAAGAAGACGAAGAAGAGGCCGCTTGGTAGAAGGGATTCGAGAAAATGCTAGGGTTAGGGTTAGGGTTAGGGTTAGGGTTCGAGGGATTTGGAAGGGGAAAAGGGAAAGGAAAAGGGGGGTTGGGGAAAGAACGGTTTAGGAAAATGTGTTTTTTCTTTTTATTTTTTTTCCCTTTTTTTCTTTTGGGTTTCTGTGGGCTGTTGTTTCCGGTAACAATAAAGCGGCAACAACGAGGAAAAGCACCTTTCCCGGAAAAATTATGCAATGGACCCGGTGCACTGGTGCACACAGGGATAAAATTCTATTTTAAGGATATTAATTAAGAAAATAAGAAGGTAAGAGAGATTTCACTGGTATTATCATTCTATCTTCTTTCGCTTTATAAATAAAAAAAAAATTCAATTAGATATGTCGGCCAGTGAAATTTTTAATTATTACTCATAATGGCCAGTCAATCTGCTTAAATATCAAAAAAAAAAATTACTGTAAAAAATCCGACTCCTAGCCGACATTTTAACAAAAAAAAAAAAAAAAATTTAATTTGCACCGCTATGATTAATTTACCTTGTTTTTTATTCCGTCATTCTACAGTTCAAAATTTAAACTTAATTATTTTGTAATTTAGCTCATATTATTTTTATCAATTTTTCGGTTCCAAAAGTTACATTTAACTATCCGCGGATATCAAAAAATTTTACTTTAGCATCTTATTTAATAATAGTTTTTTAAGATAAAGATACATGTGAAATCACAGGATGGTTAAAGACAACATTTGAACCACAAATTAAAAATTAACTAAACTATGAAGTGATAAAATAAAAAACGAGTTAAACCATATGAAAGTATGTTTAAAATAAGTTAAAGACAAATTTATCATTGATGTACAAATAGAAAGTAGTCTATTCGCACGTTATATCACGTACAATTCACATTTAAAAAATAAAAAAATTATAATAATTCCAAATGGAATCTAATATATTAGATATGATTACGGTGTTAAAAAGTAAAAGAAAATTCACTATTTTTATTTTTCCCATTTTTATAACCTTTTTTTTCTAATATTACAATTTTATTGATTTCTAACTATATAGATAGCATATTTTTAAATTTTAGTACATCGGAAATTTAATTTTAATTTAAAAAATATTAAATATTTATTCTAAGTGATTCAGTGTGAGAGATGCATTACACCGGGTGCAGGCAAATAGTTTCTCTACGCGGGGAAGCGAAACCCGTTAGATGGTGTGAGTCGTACAGATGGGGACGTACGCGTGCATAGACTAAGTTTGGACCGTTGATTTTGTTGCATCGACGTGATGTGGACTCGGGCCCACTTATAATGGGTAGTGGGCCCGGGTATTGAGTGCACGGCACAGTGCCCAAAGTGACATCAATCTCATGCACGGCGCTTTAAGATTCGGTTAAAATGTATATATGATATTTCGAATCTATCTCCTCAACTTTATTGTTTCTTAATAATATTTTTTTAAAAATTTTCAATCACCAGTATTAAGTGATTTTAGTTAAATAAACTTAAAACAATTAATATATAGTGATTAAATAAAATTATTAAAAATCACTTTTATTTAATCAACTGAAATAACTTAGATTAGTAGTTTTTTTAAAAAAAGGATTAATTAGGTAGAGATAATAGTGCATTGAACTAACAATAAATAATTAAATTCTTTTAATTTCAATAGATTTATTTGATTGGTGAATTTTAATTGCTTCACAAATTAACTTTCACTTGCAACCGATGATGAGTTAGTACAATCATAAACCACTCTTTTATTCATTCTTTATTAATTAGATCTAATAATTCAATCTTTACTGTTAGATAAGCCAAATTCAGCTTATTTTACTTAATAACTATGTAATCAAATCAAAGGTATAAAATGCATTAAAAAACATTGCATCTCTATGCACAAATAACCATATGCATTAAATATGGGCAAGTATTTACTAAAATATAAATAATTTAAGATATTAAATAACAAAATTAAAATTTAAAAATATCATACGGTTATTTTCAAGTAACTCATAGTTGACTAAGAATGTGTTTGGTAAATACAAAAGTAGCTCGACTATATGGCAGAGCTCGACTTCGCATTCGCCACAGATAAAGTCACGAGTTCGCACCTTATACAAATTTGCAATCCTGTGAGATTGCGCAGCCTCACGAAAGTTGAGATCTGTGATTCTGTTCAAATGCCAACGAACTCCAGTTATGAATATTAAGTCATTTCGACTTCGATTTCGTTAAAACAGAAGTACGTACCCTAATTTTATGAACTTTTATTTTAGAAAAGCAAAGTTGACAGGGACTACTTTGAAATAACGAATAGGTGAGGGGGTCTCCTAACACTTTTTCTTTTTTACTTTATGAAGATTTTTTGTATTGAGAGGTTCGAGTGACCGCCTCGTGTGCTGAGGTCAGCCACCTAAAAATCGTTGCAAATATATTTTTCACTAGTGCGGGTTCCTATCTAGCTTTTTTTTTTTTTTTTTTTTTTTATATATCTAATCTAGTCTCATTCTTATAGGTTAAAAAAATAATAAATTAATAATTTATATATAGATTAATATGTTAAGTAGGTAGATATAATATTTTAATATTTTATTCTCTCTCTTCTAGTATAGAATTGAAATTGTATACACATTTGTTTTAGTTGCTTGTATCTTATATACTGGTCTTAAATTTTGAAACACAAAAAAAATATTATATATCATCAATTTTAATATTATAAAAAAAATTAAAAATTAAAAATATATTCATTGTATTCTTCAATAATGATTATATTTTAAAGTTCTAAAATTTTATGCATGAGACACGCGGTCAAAATGACTGTTCATTAGTAATTTTGTTTGAAGTGAGAAGTCTATTTAAGCTATATAAACAAATTTAAAATTTAAAAAATTAAATATTTAGGTATTTATTTACGGCATATTAAATGGTATGAGAGGAGAGAAAAAAATATTAATATATTAATATATAGAAAAATTATTAATTTTTTTTTAAAATCTATAAAAATGAACCTAGATTAGGAATATTTTAAAAAAAAAAACTAAATAGGGATTTTTTAAAAAAAAAAAAGACTAAACAAATAAATAGTTCAAGTGGGGCCCACTTTTTAGGTAATCATTGGAATCCAGTCCACTGTACTCTAGTGAATAAATAAATATGAATAAAGTTTCGTCCACCCAATGTGTACGGTGTACCATTCCCACCTCCGACGCTCGTTAACTCGTTATCACGAGAACCCGAAAATAAAATTTTCTTTTGTTCTTTTTGGTAAAAAAAAATATAGGATTAAATACATATAGATCAATATAAATAAATATAATAAATTATAAATATATTTCTATCAAATTTAACTTTCATATTTTATTTTTATAAAAATTTTAGAATTCATTAAAAAAAAAACGTTAATCATATACTAAATACTTAACTCTCATAAATTTATGAGATAACTTGAACATTTTTATCCTCGTTAATATTATATTTTTGTTTGTTTTGGAATTTGGATGGAACACATTTGAATAGTAAAATTGACATTTCACTTATTTGCTTGGTTCAAAATAATCTCGGCTTGAGTCACGATAGATTAGTCACTCAACAATCTACTCGATGGACTCAATTGAAGGAAAAATAAAGCTCAACACCTGCTTATTTATTTAATTTTGTAAATAAATCTAACTTAAAACGCTGGATCGACTAACATCTGAACCGGCCACGGGCATCAACCACCTGCTTCACTGCTTGCAGGACACGACGTATTTTTATGATTTTTATTTTCTAGCTTATGATTTTAGGTCTTAGCCTAATTTGAACCAGGCCCGACTCACAAAACCTGGGACCGAATTGGGGAGGCTGGGCCGATTTTGTTCGCACCATTATGTAGATTCAGCAGCCCATTATTATTATGTAGATTAAGCAGCGTATGATTCAATGTTACAGCATCAAATTGGGCTTCACCCACCGATTAATGTAATTAATATACGATATATATATATATATATATATATATATATATATATATATATATATATATATATATAGAGAGAGAGAGAGAGAGAGAGAGAGAGAGAGAGAGAGAGAGAGAGAGAGAGTTTATGCTGCTATCAATAAAGACGGCTACCAAGTTTTCCACCGTTAAATCCACCCCTTTGATGATTTTCACCCGTTAGATCATACTATTCAACCAACCACCCACTTAACCTTAGGGGCCCACATCATCCTAACCACACATCTTTCAATCCAACTACTAAAAACTTGGTTGACTTGGATATTAATAATATTTATATATATATATATATATATATATATACTATAGGAGTTTAGCTACGATATTTTTAGAAACACCATCCACTTGATACTTCTAAGTTTCTAACTCTTATATTCACTTCTTGATTACTAATATCCCTTTGATCAAACACTATTCCACCTACCATCATCTATCACCATCATCTCAACCTTACATTTCTCCATCCAAGAGCTAAAAACTTTAAAGCACCACTTACTTGGTGCTTTTAGAAGTATTCTAGCTCCACTCTATACTATATGTCAACGGCTTATATAACTATATTGGGTACTCTTAAATTTTAAGAGTACGTATACTAAAATTCCTGCACGCAAAGGTGATTCTACTAACGGCACGGATTAGCTTTGCTGCTAAGCAGCTGGAGCTGGATCACTCTTGTGCGTAAAAATTCCTAAGCACCGTATGAAAATGAAAGATTTTATGCATAGACTATTGTAATTTTATAAATTTCCGGTTAACAACATATATATTACTATATTGGGCACATATTTCTTACACTCTATGTTCTAAATTAAGTTTCCTATATAGAGAGGTGATTCTATTGATAACATAGATTAACTCACCTGCATGCCAGTAAGCAGTACTGGGATCGATCACTCTTGTACTGTATATATTCCTAAGAATGATATTATAAAGAAAGATTTCATACATATAGACATAACTGTAACTCTGTAGACTATCGATCGACGTGTAAAATTATATTGCACGAGTTTCTTACACTCTTTGTTCTAAAAAAACCTCTAAAATTATATTGGGCACGAGTTTCTTACACTCTTTGTTCTAAAAAAACCTATGTTTAGAGGTTATCCTACCATCGACACGGATAACTTTTGCTCTAAGGTTTAGAATTTAGGGTTTAAAGTTTTGGATTGTTTAGAACAGCGATATAGATTAACTATGCTGAGAGCACATGGCATTATAAGACAATTTATTATGTATAGAGAAGGACAGAATATGGGTAAATACAAACAAATTTAGCAATGGGCGGCTCACGGATGACGTGGTGGACCCGGTGCGTTAGGTAATTTCTACCGTTGAGTCTCACTCCACGTTCCGAAGCTCACATAACAAACTTGGAAACATAGACCGAGTCTAAGTAATGATCCTCCTCCGAGCCCATAAACCGCTCTCCCACGCCCACCATTATCTCCACTATTCCCTCCAACCAACTCCACTCCCCACGCTCTACGTTGTCTTATATATATATATATATATATACTTCTCATTGTTCACCTTTTATTCTTATAGTACAAAAATTTAAACTCTTAATCCATTATTAATCTAAGCTCAAAATTAATTAAGATGGTTTATAAGATTACTACTGCTAAGAGCCTACTCCTACTCTTCATTCTCCTTTTCTCTGTGAGCTCGTTCGATCATGTTCGTGCTTTCGATTTCGAGGTCGGCGGCGACGATGGGTGGGCTGTCCCGCCCGCAAAGGATCCCGACATGTACAACGACTGGGCCTCGAAAAACCGGTTTCAGGTTGACGACACGATTCGTAAGTCGATATATATCTTATATTAATTCATGGTGTTTCGCATCAAGGTTTTTGAACGCAATATATATATATATATATTAAAATATCATTCTATAACAGTTTAAGCTTTTGCATAGATGAATTATAGCTGAATTATTTTACAACATTTTCCCCCCCCCCTACATATTGATTCAAAGAAGAAGAAGAATTTGAAGATCAGTGCAAATATTATCATATTCATTGTTTGTTTGTTTTGTGCGATTGATGAGTCAGATTTCAAGTACAAGAAGGATTCAGTGATGGTGGTGAGGGAGGAGGACTACAAGAAGTGCCGGTCGACGCACCCGATATTCTTCTCGAACAATGGTGCGACGGTGGTGAAGCTCGACCGGTCGGGCTTGTTCTACTTCATCAGCGGCGTTGCGGGCCACTGCGAGAGGGGCCAGAAGATGATCATCAAGGTGATGGGCCACTCCGACGGCCCCGGCGCATCGCCTAGCGGGAACCAAACCGGATCTCCTCCCCCGCCGGGCGCACCGGACTCGGGCGTCGCCGGTCCCGACATGGCTAGGGTTCTTGCAATGGCTTCTGTTCAGTTGGTTTTGGTCTTGGTTGGTTCCATCTTTTTCTAGGGTTTTAGTATGTTGTTTGGGTGGTAAGAGTGTGGGAGTTAGGGTTCTTAGGTGTTTCACTTTGTGTTCTCTTTTGTGAGTCATGCGTTTAGGTTTTTTTTTTTTTTTTTTTTTTTTTATTGTAATATTTAATTATATGGAAGACATTAATAGTGTGTTTTGGTATTTTTGGCTTTTTATCAAGTTTTTTGTGGGATGGTGGTAATTAGTAACTTGGTAATTTTTGTTGTAATTTATATTATGAGTGAGTTGCAATTCATCTTCGCAGTTAGCATCCTAGTTCATTGATACAAAATAAGGTAGTTCGTAACAAAACATACTAATGCCCTTTCAAATAATTCTATCCAAATAACACTTTGAAGATAAAAAAAAAAATACTTTGGAGCCTGTGAAACACTTGTGATTAAATAGCTAGAATATATAAGAAATTATTGTCAATGTTGAATATAGAATTAAAAGTTAAAATTGATTGAAAAATACAACATGCACTTCACTACTAATCTTTTTGTCAATTGACCCATCTAATGACGAGTCGAATTCAAAACAATAAAGTTTCATGCGCTTGTACATAAAAATATTTTTCTCCATAAAAAAAAAAAGTTCTTTTGAAATTCATTTGATACTCCAAAATAGACAAGCAAAGCTAGATTGACCAAGTAAAGTTTAAAAATAAAGGAGAAAATCAATCAACCAAAAAATAAGAAACTTGAACCAATTTCAAATTTCATCAAGCCAAATTTGTTGTTGGTCTAATTTTGAATCTTCATCCGAGACCATAAGCCAGGAGGGTATTTGCGTAATTTCGTTCTCCCGCCAAAAACTGTCGTGGGCAACCCCGTCTCTCTCACTCCCCCTATATATAACCCGGCCCTTCTCGACCCCGTTTCCACCCCCAAATTCGAAATAGAGAGAGAGAGAGAGAGAGAGAGAGAGAGAGAGAGAGCAATGGCGTCGTCGTCCAAAACCCTAGTAGAGATCCTCCACCCCGCGAAGCGCCTCCGATCCCTCTCCTCCTCTCCCGAAACCCTAACGCCCAAATCCTCCATCTCCGCCCTCTCCAAGTCCTTCTCCTCCGACACCTGCGCTGGCGACGGGGAGGTCCCGCCGGAATCAGCCTCCGCCCTCACCCCGGAGCAGAGGAAGCGGATCGAGCTCAACAAAGCCCTAGCGAGGTCGCGGCGCAACATGAGGCTCTGCGCCGAGCGGATCGAGAGAGCTAAAGGTACGGTCTCGTGATTCCTAGGGTTTTCCGTACGTCCTTCGTTTTGGTTGGTGTTGTGAATGGGGGGTGTTGGATTGGTGGTGAAATGTAGCTGAAGGGGTGGATTACGTGAAGCTGGATGAGCTTCTGGTGGAGGAGACGTGGCTCGAAGCGCTTCCTGGGGAGCTCCAGAAGCCGTATGCGAAGAATCTGTGCAGGTTTGTGGAACGGGAGGTTCGGGGAAGCGTCCCGGTGTATCCTCCGCCACAACTCATCTTCAACGCCCTTCATTCCACACCATTTGATCAAGTGAAGGCGGTGATCATCGGACAAGTATCTTCTCTCTATACCTTCTTGTTGATCATGGTCCTTTCTTTGTTGGTTACGTATTACTTCTGTTACAGTTGGGTGATTCATTATCGACATTGATTCTAGTATTGTTCATTAACTAGCAATGACAATCACATGATTAGATAACAAATTCTTTTGCTACATTGCTGTTGAGATGCTGTAATTCTATCAGCAATAGTCCATTTATTGTTTTACTTCCATCATCTTCTACAACGATAGTGTGGTTGTTGGATGCCGAACTGAATGGGTGTATAGTGTTGCAGCATCCAAAATGTGCGGCTCTTTCTTATTCTTCGTACCGCAAGAAATTTGTCGGTTGGCTGATAACGTGTATTTTTTTTTCTTTCTACATTAGATTTTCTTCTGAATCAGTTGGTTGAAGACATGGGCTTCATATGCATATACTTATGTTACAACAATGAACTTATTTTACATCAAGGTATAGAACATGGGCTTACTAGCTCTATTTTCAGGATCCTTATCATGGCCCGGGTCAGGCCATGGGCCTTGCTTTCTCGGTACCAGAGGGGATCAAGATTCCTTCCAGCCTAATCAATATATTTAGGGAACTTGAAAAGGATGTTGGTTGTTCTGTGCCAGCACATGGAAATCTTGAAAAATGGGCTGTGCAGGTAAACTCTCATACTAGGCGTATATTATGATGCTTATGCATCGACAATTGCTTCTCTTTTCTCTCTATAATGTGAATTGTTTAGTGTTTTGCTAGTGATCTTAGCACATGCACATTTTATGTGATTATGTAGTAGTCGTAATTCATTCCCTTCACTTCTTTCGGTGCACCAAGTGCTATTTTCTGCCAAGAATAAATCTTAAACTGCAATTTTCATGGATGAAGAATTGGCTTGCTATATCAATGGATATTATAAGTACAAATTAGCAACTATGGGAACACTAAAGTTTCTAGCTTAAGAGTTTCCTCGATAGGGAACATAATACGCTACAGGGCTTTTACTTTGAAAGAAGCAGCTTAGGGAGCTATAAACTTATCAATTCTGCTATAGGAGGTGAAACACAATGTTGAATGTTACCACCCATACCAGTTTTCTCTTTCCTAGCTGTTTCAATAGAAGATAGCAGGGGGAAATAGAATTACGTTGCTATAGGAGTTGAACACATAGTATTAAGTGTTGTATTTCTTTATTAATTCTGACGCTATCACTTCAAAGTATAGAATCTCCTCTTGTTGATATATTGCCATTTCATCCTGTCTGAGGTTGTCGTGCGCTTTTCTATCAGTTCTAGTTTTGATCCTAACATATATAATTGTTGATACTGCAACAGTGGGTTGATATGTATTGTGGCTGAACTGAAAAATTGATGCTCTACACCAATTTTCTATAACATAGTCTATAATCCTGGATTTTTTTGGTTAATATGTTTGTAAATATTTGGTATTCTGTTGCTTCAAGAAAACTGATTTTAAATTTTTATATAGGGTGTTCTGCTGCTCAATACTGTGCTCACTGGTATGTCTTCTACTTCCTTTCAGGGATATTATGATTCATCCTTTTAGCTTCTTATCTTACTCGGCGCATTGATTTCTTATCCTGACTGTTCATTAATCAAATTATTGTGTAGCTGCACTAATCAACCGTCATGTGGGAAATATATACTCTTATATATCATGTTAGCACTGTTGTTACAGGGGATCACCCTATAATATATTGACTTCAAAAGAAAATTCTGTTTAGCTCTTGTCAGTACAAAGTACCGAAAGTTATAGGTGCAAGTGACAGCTGTGGGAGTGAGATGGGAAGAACTTCTGCCGGGTATAGAGGACAAGAGATAAAGGGTTGAGAGGGAGTATTAGTAAACTTGTATAGCTCTTTTTTAAAGACGATGGTATATTAAAAAAGCTAAGAGAGTATGCTATAAATAAAACGACAAGTAATGCCTTGATATGGTAATGACCTTTTAGTCAAACAGGCTGGAGGGAGGGGATCTATTGGCTGTACTGCTAAAGTTTTTGCATCTCTTAGTCTGTTCTCTCATTCAAGTCTGCATTGCTCTTCATAAAAGCCATCAGCCTATCAGTTCTTCTACAAGTATAGGATGTGCTAGGTGTAATGCTAAGGCTTAATAATAAGATGCCCATCCAAGTTTGAATTTATTACCATTATTATTATTATTATTCTCTGTGGTGAGCTATTTTTTTTTATCATCTTTGTTTCATCAGTGAGGAAACATCAAGCTAATTCTCATGCTAAGAAAGGATGGGAGCCATTTACTGATGCTGTGATTAGAACAATATCGCAAAAGAAATCAGGGGTCGTCTTTCTTCTTTGGGGAAACTCTGCTCAAGGAAAGACAACGTAAAATTCTTACTGCCCATTAAAAGTTTGCTTCCTGAAGAGTGTAGAACATCCCGCTAAAATTAGAATGGAATAAGCCCTTTCTGAAACAACAGGTTACTCGGCAATGTTTATAATATTTTAGGGTTTATGTTGGACCCTTGTTTATATTGTCCCACCTAATCATGTTAACTTTATGGCTCCACTATTAGTTTGTAGGAATTTTGTTTTTGATTTCCTTTTGCAGATTACCGACATTAATTTGTGTGCTTTTGCTTTTTGCAGACTGATTGACGAGTCAAAGCATTTCATCCTCAAGGCTGCCCATCCATCCGGCCTATCTGCTAACAGAGGCTTCTTTGGATGCAGGTTAGCTTTTCTTCTCATTACTACAGTGAAATTCTTTCTTTCCAGCAATTAAAGATGATGAACTATTTGGAACTACCATCGGCTAATCTTTTGAGTTTATTAGGCTTACCTTAGATTGTGCAGATAAATCTCTTTACCAAAGCGACCCATGCACTATTTAAATATGAATAATAATGGTAAATATTATATTATATGCATAATATAATCAGTTTCCTTTAAGGGTGTATTTGTTTGGGTGAAAGTGAGGGGAAAGTGGTGAGGGGGAAAGTTGTTTACGCCACTTTCATTGTTTGTTTTGCCGTAATTTTATTACGGTCAAAACTCGAGTTCACCCAAAATAGGGTAATTGACTTCTCCCTCCCACGGGGCGAAGTCAATTCCAGTGAAGTGTAAAGAGGCAAAAAAATTTGTTAAATTTGGTTAGGTAATATAATCAAATTTGGTTAGGTAAGTTTTAATATATTTTTTGTTTAATTTGTATATTTAGAAAATGATGAAAAATAAATTTATTAAATTTTAATACTTTTTTAATTTTAGAATTTTATTTGTTGTATTATTATAATTTATATATGCAAACAAATAATATAACTTTTTAAAATTTTATTTTATAATTATACATATATATAATTATATACATATATAATTATATTAATTTTTATTTATTATAATTTATTATTCACTAAGTTATCTTTTTTACGTCATCTACGTCCTACCAAACAAAAACAGAACTCACAGAACTACACTTCCACAATTAGCAACAAACAACGGAAGTGAATTAATTTTCACCCCAACTCCACCTCAATCTAAAGTCCACTTCCATCCTAAGTCTACTTACGTCGAAACAAACGTAAATGACCAAAAAATATAGTTTCCTTTAATCAGTTATTAATCACTGCTCAATGCTCATTGGAATTTATACACACCTTGTTTTGCGACGCCCATGCTCACGCACATTTAAGTGTGCATAAAATCAAGCTATTTGTGCAACTTAAGGGGCTGTTGTCCTACTACATGCATATAAGAATAAATAGTGTGGGTCCCACGATCCTTCAGCCTATTGGGGAGGTATAGCATTTTCGTTTATACTCCAATGTTGTGCTTTTAATTACTCAGCGATTCTGTTCTGCATGTTATCATGAATCTTATTTTTTAACTCTTTGACTTTTGGGGTAGCACCTTCATGAAGTTATTTATCTTATAAAAAAATGCTTTGGTTACAAAAAAAATTTCACAATATTTTATAAACTAAATAACTCATTGTTGGATTTCAACTCTGAAATTATAAATCATGCTTATTATTTTGCGATTTATACTATTCCATCAATTAAATATCACCACCAATGGTAATTTGCATAAATTTGCGTGTAAGAATAATTTGGCTTTTATCTTTCATTATTATGTTGCACTATTACAGGCATTTTTCCCAGACAAATAAGGAACTGGAGAGACTCGGAATTTCTCCCGTTGATTGGCAACTTTGAATCATCGTAAGCACCTCCGCAGACCTTTAGTTGTTGAGTGCTTGATTAATTAATTAGTCATGATCCTTGCTATCTCTCGTGGAAAAGGGGACCAAATTATTTGGCCAAATTTTGGACTAACTTATATCATGTATATGCTTAATATTATTCCTGTAGTTGTAACTACAGCAGGTTATTATCACCTGCGAGTTTTGTTTATATAACCATATCTAGCGTCTTTAGTTTAAGAAAGTTGGGGATAATTCTCATGTAGTAGCTACTTGATGTAGTATATAAGCTTCATGTTGCAGTTAAATTTTTATTAAATATAACAGCTAAATAACATGACGTGCATTAAGCACCCTCTAAAAATAACGAAATCACCAACTGAATTCTACAAAAAATTATGCAAAATACTCTCAAACCTGGAAAAAAAAAAAATCATGCAAAAAGGGAAAGAAAAAGCCCATAAAATGTTTTCACCAATTTAAATCAAACTGAATAAAATATGACTAGTGCACTACCACCACAAGTGCAGCAGCATAAGGTTGAATCCGAGATTGCAGCATAAGGTTGAATCCGAGATTAAACCACTTGATAATTATCGGCGACCAACTGAACCCTTTGCGAGAATTTGGAAGCATTGGCACCTCTTAGCGGAGTCACGTTAACAACCTGAAATGAGTCCGCATCTATTAGTAAACACAAACAAAAAGCATTTCTCTCACGCTACAGTTTGTACGGCAACTTATCAGGACATTCGAAAGAAGGATGTAGCGGGTTCGAACCTTCACGTCGCTAAAAGTGCTGGGAGCAGTAAATCTGATGTTGATGGGGAAAAACGTGGATGGATCGGCGGGGGGAACAACGAACTCCATTGATCCACTGTAATGAAGCAATGTGAAAATAAAATAAAAAAACGCTAATTAGAAATGCTCATCCAAGGTAGAAGAAAAGGATAAAAATAATCATACGGATGAAGAACAAAAAAAAAAAATAAGAAGACTTCTATGCACCTGCGATTTGATTGGTCGATGAGAAGAACAGACCACTCAAGTGTGGAATTCCTCGTGTCATACCTATAAAACAGATTGGAGAAACTTTAAAAAGTTAAAGAAACTCAAAAAAAAAAAAAAAAAAAAAAAAAAAAAAAAAAAAAAACCACTAGGAACTCTAAAAGTGCTAACGTAACCAAAGGTTGAACTGAGTGATTTTATTGTATTTATGCAAAAATACGATTTGTTATCACTTTCCGTGCATGTTGCCTCAGTAAGAGAGGGAGTACAGAGAGGAGGAATACAGGAAATACAATTATGAATATCTTCAGCCGCCCTAGCATACAAGCGCATTTCAATCGGTCACACATAATCTAAAAGGTTGTTTTTTTTTCTGCCTTAACAAAAAGTTAAAAACTAGAAGAGACATAAGCAAATCAAATAGGAAAACAAACTTAAAAACTTACCTCCATTCCCCATCAATCTGCTGTACTCTTGGGGCCTCCCGCAGAGCGGGAAGAGGTATTGAAATCAAAACATTTTGCAAGTCGAACAAATCCGAAGCTTCATACTCGATGTTCACAAAAGTTTCGTTTCCAGATATCGTCGGCCAGCAATTGACTGCAAAAAAAAAAATAATAAACAGCAAAAATGCATTAAATATGAAATCATAATTACACCGAATAACTGATGAAAAATTGAAAAAACCCAACAGACTACACACCAGTCAAAGGCAAAGAGGCTTCATCCATGCCCTGGATTCTCCATTTCATGAGGCCAACATCATTTTGACCCGTGGGAAACGGCCTGTTTGGATCTTTTAACCCAATAACATGCTGGCTGTTGAACAGTTCTTTGTTGATATTAGGGTGCGTCTTGAAGCTAAGGCCTGGTAGATCTCGGTTTTCAATCTGTTAACAATACAGTTAATTACCAAAATAATTAGAATCGGCTTAACTATCTAAGTGACATTGTATTCATTTCGAGCTTTCATTCAACATAAATTGGAAAAAGAAAAAGAAAAAAAAAAAAGATTCCAATCTTCTGAGAGAGATAAATCAGCGAGTGAAGAACATGCGTCATTCCACAGAGAGGGGAAAAAAAAAAACCTGAAATTGGATGAATCCATCCTCCTGGTTAAGAATTTGAAGAGAAAGAGTTCCCTGAAGATCAAAGTTACTGACGCCCCCGTCTCTCTTAATTGCTACATTAAGCCTCTCTTCGATGGTCAATGTGATAGGATCACTGGGGGGGAGAGATGACTTTGATGGAACAGCACTCGGTTGCACATCCTCAAGAATCACTTCTCCTTCGGCCTTTAGAGATTCCAAAAACTGATTAGTCTTTTTCGTTTTGCCTAGCTGCATTCCGAGGCCTTTAGGAGGAGCTGTGGCAGCTGCGGATGGTCGACCTCCTGATCCATATTAGGTAACCGATAAATCGTGAACAATTCTAAGTTCAACAAATTGGGGACGTAATTGAACGAAATACAAAGTTCCTTTTACTTTATTTAAGTACATTATACCAGCTTGCAAAATTTAATATGCAAGCTTATAAGTTGGCCCTACCTGAAAACTATAACAAAAATATTATATATTCTCAAAAAATAACAAAAATATTATAAACAACCTAATAAAAATTTTAAGTTGGTTGGAAAGAAAAAAAAAATGCAACATCATGTGAAATTTGGATAAACTGAAATGTACATCTTTCTAGAGTTTACAGTTGTTTACAAGTTCTTGGAATTATTGACATTTTACATAAAGCATTGGACAAGTTTTGCTTCATTCATGCATAGAGTGCCTGGACACGTTACCTTAAGAAATGCACCTCGCAACTCGCACTAATTTTGAAAATATTCATGTAGAAGTTATTTTCAATGCAAAACTCAAAGGACAGAACTCAAAGGACAGGCTGCAGCCCTTCTATAGAAAAGATACGAATTCACATCACTAACAGCTTAAGTGTCACGGCTCAGTGAGATAAATGGTTTCCAAGTTGAGCTATTTTAATAAAGCCTGACCACACAAGCGGGTCGAACCTTACATACCTTTTGGCTTGCTGGAGGTTTCCAAATCAGTGCTTAGTCCATATCCAGATCCACTTCCAAAACCAGTTCCAGTGCTGGAAATACTCATATCACTAAAATTGCTTTCAATTCTTTGAGGACCAGACAGAGACATAAATCCTCCTTTGTCTCCTCTGCCCCTTTCAATCTGCAAATATTTGAAAAATTCCATAGTACAGCTAACAACATGGAGAAGCAACACTACTATTTATACAATTGTTACGACCACTCTGGACGTTCTAAGAGAACACTGATAATGAGATATATAGGTAAATTTTGTGAGCCATGGAAGGTGATAGTTCAAAGTTTGGATATAAAAACAGGTTTGGCACTCGGAATTGTCTTCCAGAAAGCAATCTATCTTCTGTTGGATTAAAAATGGCGAGTCCTAAGATACAAGAAAAAATAGAAAAAAAAAAAAAATCTTACACTATTTTAATCAATAATTGTAGTTCAAAAACACCACTCAATAATAGTAAAGTAGGTGGGGTAAACTTAAGCACAGATGAAAATTGCTATGCAGAATTGCTGAAGTCATGTTCCTGGGGCTCTTTCCTACACAGCCAAACTGTCTAGTGTTGTTGACGATAGATTCTCTCCCTTCAGAAACCACTTTCTCAGTGCAACATATTTTCAAGTATTCTGTAGCTGGTAATGACCAGTTTATAATAAAGTGCTAGCTCATTTCTCTTACATAGACCTTCAAATATGTGCAAAAGTAAAGAGTAATGAAGTATAAATGGTTTGTGAACTCAAATGAATGACTGCTTATGTCCAGCAACTCATCCTAAATGAGAACATATTGGAAGCTATATTTTGAGACAATTTTATTTCGAGTACATAAACCATCCACTTTAACTAATGAGACAATAGCCATAACTTTTTTCAGATTGAAACTATAAGTTCTCTCATAAATAAATGACAAAACAGTAGCAAAGTATCAATACCTTGCTTTTGTCGATTTCACTAGCTTTTCGCTTCATAACATCCTTAGTTTCATTAATTTTGCTTTGCATGACCAGCTTGTGCAGTCTTTCTTCATGACTCTCCATCTCACAGTATTGTTTAACTTGCGCAATAGTCACATTTTCCTTATGACCCAGAGAGATGGTCTCGTCAAAAGCGAAAATCAGCTCAAAAGCTGTACTACAGATGCCCTCTTCATCTAAAGAGGGTGAGTATTCAGGTACCTTTAATTAAATGTAAGGGAACCATTACTAAGAAACTTTAAAAAAGTTCAATATGTACTGAAAGTTCCAGAAGAAATTAATGATACTGTTTTCAAAAATTGAACCAGATTATGTGCTCGTTATTTCTTCCATTTCCAGAATGAAAAATGAAAACCAGAAAAGCACGAGACGTTCAACACATCTGGTCTTTACCATGTAAAATTTTGGACTTAGTATCAATAAAGACCAAAAAACCACCATAATTTTATCAAAACACTTAAACTAAGTAGAAAACAGAAATATATGTGCAAACCACATAGGGTGATGATATCTGAAGTACAATCTTTAAAAGTAGTAGGCAAATATTAAAGAGATTCGATATAGAAGAGGATACAAGTTTAGACAGAAGTCTCAGCGTCTCCAGATCTTCAAGGATGTTACTTTGTTTATTTGTAACAAGGAGCAGATACAGAGCCTCTATTGGTTGATACACATAGCGCACATTTTCTGTCTCAATATAAGTGTGCTGTTTTCCAGATCCAACCAACTTTGGGAATGCTGCTAGCAGTCCTTCTATCCTTATTCGAGACATATCAACAAACTGTCGTGAAACAAGTACTGCAATAAAGTCCAAACAAAAGATAGTCATAAACCACCATTTTCAAGTATCACAAGAAAACACCCAGTATGTACATATATGGAAAAACCTAAAACAATTGATTCAGGTTCGTCTTTCTAAAGTAAACTGGTCCATGTACATGCAAAGTGCAAACATATTCTATCTCAAACATGGCACACCAGACCCAAGCTACTTGTTACAGCTATTATAATTAACTTGAATTAACTGAAGCTTTCATAAGGTGTAGCTATAAAGCTCTCTGTTAGGAGCAGCAAAGGCATAATAGAAATGTGATATCCTCCAGCAGTTATACAGGTTTAAAGAACCCAATGCCAAATCTAATCCAGATAAAGCTACTGGAATATAAACAGACGGCTCACAAGAGCTCCAACAAAAGAAACAGCCAACTTAATAAATTTTAGTGAATTTTATATCACAAAATCCAGATGATAATAATATGCAGAATGCATCATCAATGCAAAAGGCAAAAAATGGGCAAAAACATGCACACCTGCCCAAGCTTATTGCTTTCTCTGAAGTAACTATCTAACCATATTGAATATAGACCACAATACTTCTTACTATTTACCTCAAATACCAAGTCTCATAGTCACCCACATATTCATATCTCTATAATTTAACATTGCTTCTTAGCAACCATTTAGTGGAAGACAGAAACTGGCATCTTTTACCAAGGCTGTATAATTCTCACCTTTGCCAGACTTTGTTATGATAGAAGCTGCAAGAACCACCTATTAACACAAGCGAACATTTAGTCAAATGCTTTTGAAATCTGACCTGAACACATCTAAAAGTACAAGATGAAGAGTACACTCTCCAAAAGCTTTATATAATTTATCCACGAGTGACATCATTGTCATTTGATCACAAAATAACTTGCAAAAGCACCTCAACTTTGTAATGATGTCGGACAAATAATGCCGAGTTTCCTTATTTTTACAGCGTAAATATACATGGCAAATGCCCACTTCACGAACAGCAAAGAAGGCGGGAAAAGAATAGGGTCTTTCTTTTACCATTTTGAAGAATTTGGCACCGAGAGAGCGATTAACTCTAATTCCAGGACGTGTTGCTCACCAGATTCTCAGCAATCCTGACACGTAGAAAAATCCCGCTTATTAACTAAACCTTATCAAATGCAAGCTCCTGTTATCTTTCCATATCAAGGTAGTAGATAGAATTCACATGAGTAACTACATCAAATCATCAAAAACATCAAAAATCATGCATGAGAATAACATAATCAACAGTTTCGATCTCACAGAACCAAAATAAACAGCGATTCTGCTAGACAATTATACTAATCTACCAACAATTCTCTTAGATCTGCTAGAAGATTAGGAAACAAACATGTATTCCCCCAATTTAAACGCGAATTACAAAATATAACATTACACAGAGCGATTCATCAACAGATCCGAGCATCAAATCTACAACAAGCAGATCTAGCGATTCGACACGAGACAGAGTCAAACACAGATCGATCGAGAGAGAACGAATCAAAGAGCAGAGATCGAGAGGGAGAGCGCTTACCTGTGAGATCTAGGGTTTTTCCGAGATCCGCAGTTGACGAGTGGGGAGGGGAATCGGGGACTACTGGGGTTTCGGAGTTTTGGAGCTTCAACCGTGAGAAATGCGGGTTCGCGTTCGAGCCCTCGAGGACGAGCGAAAACCATACGGTGCATCGCTTATATAGTGAAGCGCGGTTGTGCAGTGCCACCGAAATGTGGTCCCCCACAACGTGGGTCCCACAATCAATTTCACTCGTGATGTTATAACCTTTGCGCCATCATTTTGGGCTCCGCGTTTGGAATTTTAGCCCATTTTAAGAACGAATTGGATCGTTTGTTTATTGGCCCACAAAGAGGTAATGGGCCACTGAAAGGCCCAAGAAAATTAGCTACCAATTTGCCTGTAACTTTAAAATGTTCAATTTGTTTTTGAGTAGCAAGCGTTTAGAAACCATACATGCATATTTAGGTTGCATTAAATAGAAATTAGATCAATTTTGCGTTTGAATGAAAATTAGTTTATTCTCAGTAAGAAGGTAAATGGTGTTTGGAACAAGAGCAATAAGAGTTATAATTTAAAATTAAAATTAACAAATTAGTTTATTCTTAGGAGGAAGGTAAATGGTGTTAATGATAAATTATTAATAATTAATTCTAAACAAATAATTAATTAATTATGTTACTATTTAAACAATAAATAATAATTTAAATATATTGATTAGATTAATTAATGATTTACTATCATTAAAATTAAATTTAAACTTTAATTAATCTCGTTCTTTTTCGAAAACAAGCTTATTCCAGAGAAATGGTGGAACAACAGTTTCAATTTTATACCAGCTTATTTCAGAAATTCAAAAACTACTGTTTTTGGACACCAAATATAACAGTTTGGGAACAAAAGGAGAAACAAAAATTTATTCTCCTCTTGTTCCTGAACCTTTCTTTTCTTTTCTTTTCTTTTTTGTTGAGAGATAGGTAGCACGCTACCCATTTCGTTTATTTCATTTAGAAATAAACATTGCTAAAAATGTGAATCAACTAGAATTCAAACTTGGATTACGGATATCAACCACCAAATCTTTTGCCATTTGCTCTAGGAACGATCGGTATCGAACCAAATTTTATTTTACAAAATTAGATTCCCCGTCCTTCTCAAGTACCTGCCCCTTTGGTGGCGTCACATTACAAACCATTTTGGATTGTAAATCTATGAACCACGAGCGTTTTTGACAGCTCTAAAGTTGGTCGAGATATGACTTAATTGTCGCATTCCCCCCCAACATCAGCTTTGATGGGCTAACCATTATAGCAAAACACACCAAAAAAAAATGCATAGAGAGAATGAGAGAAACAAGAAAATCTATTTTTTCAACTAACTTCAAGAAAACAAATGCTAATTTTTATCTCATCGTATCGTATCAGTCCCTTGACTCCAAATTGTACATGCACCCACCTCGCAAAATTCTCTAATGAGAAAGACAAAAATTTGGTGCACGAAGCACGCCGATTAAAGCACCCGCTTCTAGTAGCTTTCAGTAGCTGTCGCGCCGAAATCTGCTCTTTCAATTTCGCATCTATCATTTATTCACGTCAGTACTGTTTTTTTTTCTTTTCATGCTATGCCGCGACCTCTCTGCTCATAAGCATTACATACACTAAGGCCTCGTTTGAATTGACGAATCTGTAGATCCAATATAAGTCAAGTGCAGTGATATTTGAGTTTCTCTGAAGTATGATTATTTTTATGTTGTTTATTTTGACGTAATTCGTACAGTCTGAAAGTTAAATTTAATTATTTCTTCTATTTGTTTTGATGTAACTAAGTGTTGGTAAAATTAGTTTTTTGAGTTTCGTTGTTTGTTTTGATGTAAGTAAGTAGATTCTATTATTTTTTAAATATAGTGATAAATTTATCACAATAAATTTTAAGCTATTATATAATTAAATTTTTAATTATTATTTAAAAGAAATTCTAATTTATTATAAATAAGCTATTTCAAACCCATTATAAAGGAAGTAGAGTTTATATTTTACTGTTTAATAAATTTTTTAGAGTAGGTTGAGTGTGGTGGAAGTCGAGTTTGGCACTATAGACCTCCACTTCACCTACTCGACTTCCTTCTCTAAAGTACCGAACTCGACTTCCACCGCACTCAACCTCCTCTAAAAAAATTTATTAAACAGTAAAACATAAACTCTACTTCTTTTATAATATATTAGAATTATCTTATTTATAATAAATTAGGATTACTCTTAAATAATAATAAAAAAATTAATTATATAATATGTTAAATTTTATAGTGGTAAATTTACTACTATATTTAGGAGATAATGAGATCCACTTACTTACATCAAAACAAACAACGAAATTCAAGAAGCTAATTTTACCAGCACCAAGTTACATCAAAACAAACAGAAGAAATAACTGAATTTAAATTTCAGACTGTACAAGTTACGTCAAAACAAACAATAAAAAAATAATCACACTTCATGAAAACTCAAATACCACTACACTTGACTTATGTTGGATCTACAGATTCGTCAATCCAAACGCCCTAAGGTGTCGTTTGGTTAGATACAATTACAAATATAGTATAATTAGAAATGTATGCAGTTCAAGATGTAACAGTTACAACTATATTCATCATGTTTGATTGGATATAGTAGAAAATGCTGTAACTATAAATAATTTGTTTGGTTGTATGCGGTTAGAGTAATAATTTTTAAAATAATTTATCTTCAAATAAAAAAATTTAACACATACTCTTATTAGCATTTTTTGTAAAATGGAACGTGGTAATCTGTTGTGATTCTCATCGAAATGAATAAATAAGCAAATAAGATATTTAGTAGTATTTACAAAAATATAGAGTATTCATGCAATTTTGGCATATTAAGAGAGACGTGTACTAAAAAATAAATTAAAAAAACCTATTTTGATGTGACACAAATCTCCCATGTTTATTGGTAGCAATATTTCGTGAATAGCGTGGGGGCCAAAAACAGTTTGCTATTCACTTCGTTTATTAAATTTATTTCATTTAGAAATAAACTTAGTTAGAAATGTGAATCAACTAGAATTCGAACTTGAGTCTCGGGTATCAACTACCAAACCTTTTGCCACTTGTTCTAGAGACGGTTGGTAACAACAAAAGAGGCATTTGAAGGTTTTCTATTCGTTCACTCTCTTCTTTGGATAACATTTTTTGAGTTTTTATTTTTTTTTCCTTCTTATTTGCTGCAATATATTACCCAAAAATTCGATATGAAAATAGCAACAGATTTCAATCAAAATTTTCAAATTGCATGCAAAATATAGATTAAAATAGAATTTCGGATGAACTAAAATCTATTTTTCTTCTTCAATTTGTTTTTATAGCAGCAAAATTAAGGTTTTCATAGTTAGGTTGTTTGTTTGACAATTAAGTAATATAAATGCTGGAGTTTTCTATCATTTTAATTTTTTCTTTTGGTAAACAACTGTTTTTCGGGAATAGGGCAATTTTGAAAAGTCTAAATTTAAACTAAAAAAAAAACTATGTTAAAATAAACAGCAAAAAAAGATATTTACACAAAAATTTACTTAATCCTTTACCATATTTCATAAAACAAACACACCCTATGCATTATAAAATTAGCTTGTGCTATAATATGTATGGTAAACTACAGTAAAAACTTTTTTTTTTTTTTCTTTTTAAACTACACCAAGTGGGGGGAATTAAGGCCCCAACCTAAAAAGATTTTTGTTCAATAAAATATCATCCTCCTTATGGCTCACTTTTTCAAATTGAAAAAAAAAAAAAGAAAAAAAAGAGAAAAGCTTAAAATCAACAACCTTAAAAGAAACAAAAAGTGCGTTGTCAAAAAATTCGGCCCCACCAAAACCCGGGCCCACGGATCGGGCCCCACACACTGGGGCCCCGCAAAAGGACGAGCCCACCCGCTACGGCGAGATCTTCCTCGATTCTCCCATCAAACCCAAAGAAAAAAAAAAAAATATTTTTTCCGAAATTTTTTTAAAAAAATACACATCACAATCCTCTTCTTCCTTAGCACAGCCACATTTTACTTTGTGAATCAGATTTGGGAGCGCAAAAAAACAAAAAAAAAAAAAAGAAAAGATTTTCCGTTCACACAATTGGTATTTTTTATTCAGTTTCTTTTATAATTTCTTGCACGAAAGAAATTTAAATGAGACACATGGTATTCTATATTTGATGAATAATTATAATTGGGTTCTTTGTTATATTTGCCGTATAATATTGAATGATATTAAAATTCAAAGAAAAAAAAAATTTATTTGACTTTTCTATTAATAAGTATGGCATTCGATCTTAATAAATGAGCGTGTTCTTGTACTATTCGCCGTTCAATAATAAGTATTTTATATATTCGCCATCCAACATTGAATAACATTGAAATTCAAAGGAAAAAAAAAAAAAGTGTATCTCCCTCTTCTATTAACACGAGTAAAACAAGCCTCAATAAATTCGCTTGAATGATGTAAAAAATCAAAGGAAAAAAACAGAGCAAATCTTGGAAATTGAGAAGCCCCCTAACTCTATTTAAGAATCTTCCCTAAAGACAAACAAAATTAGTCCCACGTGAAAACAATTGTTTTGGTCGACACTTCCTTTTTTAAGTTTTGTATTTTTCTAATTTTCATTTTTTTTTACCAATTACATTAAAATATTTACTAAATATAGCAACAATTCCGTTCAATTTATTTATTTAGAACATTATTTTAGTTAGTTAAAATTTTAAGTTCTATATTTTATTAACAAACAATTATCTAATAATAATTATCTAAGAGTCGGACTACTATACTATTAATATATAGTATAGCACGAAATATTTTATGCTATCAAATTTTTTACCGTTAGAATTTTTTTTTTTGATCATTTTCAACCGTTAAATTATACTATTCAATCAACCACCGACTAAACTCTAAAAAGCCTACATCATTCTAACCGTACATCTTTCAATCTAATGATCAAAAACTTAATAACACCAATGACTCGGTGCTATTTATAATGTATTAGTCTAGTTCATTATCCAGGAATTTAATTTAATTTAAATAACCTTGCACAAACATTTTACATGTTTTTTTTTTTACATGTTAATTTAAATAACCTTGCACAAACATTTTACATGTTTTTTTTTTACATGTTAATTTAAATAACCTTGTGCACAAACATTTTACATGTTAATCGCACTCCACATCATATTTCTAATATTCTCATTTCCATGGAAAATTGTTTCAAAACTATCCCATCATTCCTACAAACCTGTACAGGGTTTCACCATACCCTTCCAAAAACAAAAAAGGCCCCAAAAAAAAAAAAAAAAAATTTTAAAAAAAAGGAAAAAATTTGAAAGGCTTTATACCTCGGGGGATCAGGACCTTGGGACTTGATCAGACGGCTGTGCTTGCTAATGGTGGATCTACACACATCGGAGAACTCCTTGGGATTAACGGGCTTGATCAAGAACGCTTCGGCGCCCTCGTTGAGACACGTGTCGATCCGATCGCGCACCCTCTCCGAGGAGACGATGACCACCGGAATATTACTCAGCTTCGACGACCCCTGCAACATGGAAGCGGAAAATTTCATAAAAACCCACTACTTTTTCAATAATCGCATTAACAAAAAAAAAGAAAAAAGGGTTTCGAATTGTTGATCGTCGGGGCCTTACCTTCACTGTTTTGAGGAGATCGTACCCCGTCATCTCCGGCATGGAGTAATCCGTAATAATCATGCTAACATTGGGCTCCTGTAGAAATTAATTTTGAAATTTTAGAAAAAATTGGTACAAATCTTTTTTTATAAAAAAATCATTAGACGAATTAAAAAAAAAAAAAAAAAGAGATATAAAATTACCATCCTTAGAAGCTCCAATGCCCTCTGGGCGCTATCGACAGTTGTCACTGCAAAAATTCGAAGCAGCAAATGTAAATCCGTGTTTCGAATCATTACAAATTGAAGAAACCATCAAAATCCACAAATAACCCAATCAAAATTTTGACTATTTTGGATAACACTTTTGAAGCAAACAAAGATCAATTACCTCTATATTTGGAGCTCCTGAGGAGGCGAGCGATAATGGCGAGCTCGATGGAGCTATCGTCGACGGCGAGGACGTGGAGCTCGCGATCGGCGTCCCCACCGTTGTATTTGGCGAGGATCCTCGACGACGACAAGGACGACGACATTGCTAATGGGGTATTTGTGATTTGATCTTCGAACACAATCTCTGTTTTCTTTCGAAGGAGAAATAGAGAGAGAACGAGGACGAGGACGAGGATTACAGGGGATGAGGAGAGAAGAGGGGGGGGGGAGGGGGATTTTTATAAAAGGAGCAGTGAATCTCCGAAATCTGAGAAATGTGGGGGCGCGGGGACCGAGGCGAGGGGGGGGAGGGGCAAATCTACCGGGGCTGATTCGGGTTCGGATCCCCCACACGGAAGCGGAGGGAGTTATTGCGTGGACCCCGGTCTATGCAACCGGTTCACACCAAGCTCGTGGAATTGGCTCGCCACGTCAGACGTGGGCCCGCAAAATTCATCATTTTTTTTTTTGTTTTTGTAAGTACTTTATGTTCCTTTGGCTCGGCCCGGCCCCAACATCACATCTTAAAGTTTTATTTATATACATTAAAAAAAAATAAAAATTCTTATATTATAAATGTTAATGCATGAATAATACGAAGAAAAAAAATTTTGTCCGTTCTGAAGGAATAAAAAATTTAATAAAACGATCAAACACAGTGTATATCTTTAAAATTATCTAGGTCTTCACAATAATTTTTATAACAGCAGAATTATTTTTTCTTTTTTTGATTGTCCGTGTGTGTATATATATATATATATACTTTTTACATCATTTGCACACAATAGTTAAATACTTTTTAAAAAATTAGTGGTCGAAAATAAATAATTGTAAAAATGAATTATTTTACTAAATTTAGGTGTACTATCTAATTTTTTTTTTTAAAAAAATATTTTCTATGTTGAGAGATTTATTTATCACATAAGAAGGGTGTAAATAATTTTCGGGTCCAGGGATGACGTGGAGAACCGGGCTCATTTACAATTTTGGGCTCAACTGCCCTTCCACTTTCTCGTGGGGCCCACCGGGGGATTCGCTTCGGATTTTCTCGGCTTTTCTTTCACTTTCTCTCCGTATCTTCTCACACGGAATCGGACCGACCGGGCCAAGATTTGGCTCATTAATATTTCGCCCCCTTTTTATTCCCTTTTATTTTCCTCTTCTTTTCTTTTCTTTTATTTTATTTTATTTGAGCTATTGATAGGGACCAAACGGTAAAAAGTCCACGCTTTGACTGATAATTTTTATGACATAATAAGAAAATCTCCCGTCACGAGTCATCGCACATTTTATTATGGACCCCCCCCCCAAAAAAAAAAAATTTTTTTTTGAGAAAGTTGATGGTTCATGTTTTATATATCATATATACTAGCTATGTAATTAGTCTCTCCAGTTCTTTTTTTGAATGTAAAAAATTATTTTATAATAGATTAAACAGTAAAGAATTTTAAAATGATTCTCTAATCTTTCAAAAGTTTCAGTCTTATTATCTAATTTTGTAATTTACTAATTTGAGTCAGATACTCGTTTTAAAAATGATTCTCTATGTATACATTTTATATAATTTGCGTCAGATAACTTTAGTCAGATAATTTACTAATTTGAGTCAGATAATTCTAATCTTATTCTCTAATCTTTCAAAAATGATTCCCTATGTATACATCTTATATAATTTTCACAACCATTAATTTATTAAAATAAATAATTAACTTAAATTTTAAAGTCAAATACTCGTTTACTAACTCAAAGCAAAAAAAATCAAAAGATTTTGTAGTACAATTGAAAGTTTGAAAGGTCGAGAAGCCATTTCAGAATAGTTTGCAATTCAAATAAGTCCTGTATATATTTTTTCACCTTTTTATAACTGTTGATTGATAATTTTAAGAAACTAAATTCACAAATTACCCAATGTCACTAGTGAATAAATTAATTTAACATTCAAACATAGACTAAATATTAAAAAGAAAAATGAAACCTTTTTATATTAAACACCCATTTTATCCTTCTATTATAAATAATTATCTTATATTAATTTATTCTATGTATATTCAAACTGTGGGGTGAATTTTTTAGTATTCCAGTAGAAGAAAAGGTTTAGTAAATGGGCCACCTATACATTTTAATATTTTAATACTCCCTTATACAATAATACAATCCTTGTTTTATATCGTCACCGTATCTATTAGGATACACTCATACATCAAGTATATTTTGGTACTTGCAACATAATCTTCAACAATATTTATTTTAATTTTTGACCTAACAAAGAAATATTTATAAATAGAATACATATAATGTTGAGGATCACTAAATGATTCTACAAATAGACGTATAAGAGGAAAGATAGGCAAAGTTGAATTGGCATGAATATATATATTTTCAGATTGTTCATTAATAAACATTATTTTTAGGAAAAATTTTAAAAAACCCCGTGGTTTCGTGCTTTCTTATTTTAGTACAATCGTAGTTTAAAATGTATCAATTTGCTCCCATGTGTTTTCGTTTTTATCTTTTCAATAGCTTTTTCGTTAATATTTCGTTAAATTATATACAAAAAACTTCAGATATCCATCTAGATTTATCGAATATTCACTTAAGGCACCGTTTGGTTAGGGAATAGGAATAGACCCTTATCCCCTCCTTTATACCCAAACGTTAATTTTTTATCCGAGAATAGTAGTTCTCAGTTATCCCTACCAACACATTCATGTTCTATATAAAACTATCTAATATTTTTCTTATCCTCGGGAACAACTCAATTTTTATCCAAACACTATTTTCTTATCTTCATACTTGTATCTATACCTGTAATAGCTAGTTCTTACTTATACCCGAACCAAACGATACCTTAAGTACAATTTTATTTTAACTTTGTCACTGATTTAAAAAAAATAAAATAAAGTTGATACTAAAAAGAGAAAAATTAAATCACATGAGACAAATTGATACATTTTAAACCACAGGTAGTAAACTGAGAAAGTAGGAAACTACAGGGGGATTTTTTTAATTTTTTTTTATTTTTATCCCCAAATTAATTAATATAAGTATAAATAAATAATAATTAAGGTGGGTAAAATGAGAGGATCCTTATTAAATTTATGGAATAGTTGGGGGGTAGGAACGGAAGGTGGGAAGAGATCTTTAATTAGTACCGAGAAAGATATCCGTCCCCCTCAGTCCCACACACTCCAAGAAATTATTCACTATTATATTATATTATTTTTAATAGAGTACAATGATATATTATTCTTATTGTTAATTTTTATTCTTTTAATACAAATTTGTAATCGGATAGAATAGTAAAGTTTTATCAATTTAACCCATTTATAGTGGCCTAATCTAGTATTTTACTATTTTTTGTTTGTGAATATCATATTATATAGTTTAATTTAACCGCAATCGTATACAGCTTAATATATTTAATAAAAGTCCGATCAAATATTTTGTACTATTAATTATCTAAAATTATTACAAATACCCTTGTGAGCATATAAAACAATCACCAATACCCCCTTCAAATCCAAAATTTTATGTCCTTTTATATGCAGGGTAAATTTCACATTTGGTCCTCAAACTATTAAATTACTGACACTCCAATCCTCAAACTTTAATTTATTATAAATTTTAGCTCAATCATAATCAAATTTAATGACTAAATATTGATATTTTGCTAATACAAAAGTTATATAGTAGTACCGTGTTTGATGATCCGCCAATAATTAAGATGCCATATAACTCTTCCAATGACGCATTAAATTTAACCAATTAAATTTAGTTATAAAAATTGATTGTAATAATTTTTAAAATTTGAGCCATATATTTAACAAATTAAAATTATAAGTTTAAAATGCCACGTACCTCGTAGTTTGAAAAACAAGCATACATTTTATTCTTTTAAATAATCCTTATATATATACAAACTCACCAATAGTAATAAGTAATATGGTGTTTATTATACACTCTTCTAATCTGATATGATGTAATAAGTAATATGGTGTGTATTATACAACTCTTCTAATCTAATGATTAGGATATTTTCGCAAGTCATTATCACGAGACAAGTGATGAACAACCAACCGTTAGATGGCGAGTATGTGTCACACACTTCAAAATAGAATATATGGGTATTTTTTTTTTTTTTATTTTTTATCTTATGTTGTTTTTTATGCTTAACCTTTTAAATGGATAATAATTGTTATTCCTAGGAGATAGGGAATTAACGTATCTCTTTGTTGGAGCATGCACCATCCGTGGGTGGCGGAGATATAAGATCTTATTTAAACAAACAAAGAAAAGATTCTTCTTAAAAGAAGATCAAATGTTTCCCATATAAAGTATAAAAAAACGGGGGAAAAAGTATCAGGGAATAAAAATAGAATTTTAGTAGCATCCCGGTGAGTTGGAATTGACCGGGATTTTATTTTACTGCGAGTTTTACGATGTGGGTACGTGTGTGTACGTGGCACCGCATTCAATATTTAATTATTTGTACCTGGAGCTAAATAAAATTAATTTGATGACCACTACAATTATATACTGCATAAAAAGCCTATGAATAATAAATTATAGGGACAATTACTTATATATTTTTTTTAAAAAAAATTTTAAAATTTTTTTGTGTTTCACATTTTTTCATTTTAATATATGGATTTAAAGTGTATCAAATTAGTATCGTGGTTTCTTACTTTATCACTTTAGTATCTGTGGTTTAAAGTGTATCGGTTAGTGCTCGGTTTTAAACTTTATAACTTTATTACTGTGGTTTCACACTTTATCACTTTAGTACTTAGTTTAAAAAACTATAGATAGTAACTTGATACAAAATTAAAACCACGGAATACTAACTTAATATAAAATTAAAACCACGGTACTAAAGTGATAAAGTGCAAAACCACATGGTAGTACTATTTTGATACTCTTTAAATCACAGATACTAAAATGATAAAGTGAGAAACCACAGGGTACTAACTTGATACATTTTAAACCACATGATACTAAAGTGAAAAAAATTAAAACCATAAGGGAGGTTTTTGAAGTTTTTCTATTTTTTAAATATTTACTACGACTAATTAATTTATTATTCTTAAAAGGTTAATATTAAAAATATATTTTTTATGTTTTAATTTATTTTAAATATATTTTTAGAGTTAAATTTTATTAATGAACCAAAATTATTATTTTACCTTTTCAAATATATCTTTCAATCATCACCAATTTTTCTTATTTGCTCTTAAGTTAGAGACAAAAAAAATATTTTGATTTTTGGTCTATTCAAATATAATCTTCTATAATCATCAATATTTTTTATTTACCCTTAAGTTAAGAAAAAAAATTGTATTTTAATTTTTTTAATTTGATAGATATTTAACTCACGTTTAATTCAAGTTAACTCAACGGCTGGTAACTTGCAGAATATTTTGAAATAACAAAAATTTATATGGGAGATATAATTTTGAAATAACAGAGAAGTATATAAGAGATGTATTGAAATGCAAAAATTTTTCTAAATTATATAGCAACTATTCCTAAATTGTAGTATAAAAAGATCGATATACAAAGATACACTAAATAAAATAAGTTTTTGATTTGATATTCAGAACGGTATAATATGGCACATAGAGTTTACACACTGTTATTATTTTATAATGCCACGGTAGTAAATCAGTTTCTGAAATTTTGTCAAAGAGTTATTATTTTACAAAAATAGATGAAATATTATTTTATATTGCACATTATTTTTATTATGCGGTGCACGGTGGACCAGGTGTAGGGAGTAATTTCTCCTGACCACGCCAACTTGTACGGGATCGTCGAAAGATATGGAGGAGATCCTTTCTATTCCGCCGTTAGGATTCGATGCGAGTTCGGTCGTACAAAGAGCGTACGTCCGGGCGCTGCCTACGTGGCGACAGGTAAGCAAACAAACCCAAGTGGTCATAAAGTGTAGAATATGATAGCCATATGTAATAACGTGGTATTTTTAATTAGTCAAATTATCTATTTAACATTCACCGGTTTTATTATAGCCATAGGAAAAATATATTTATTGTAACTTTTTTTCGAAAAAAAAAGATTTGATTGGCTGGATATAGATTATGCAGTGTATTTGTTATATAGTATAGTTTCTTTTAAAGTGATTTAGGTTGATTTTTGTCTATCCTGAATCGAAGTAAATTATAAAAAAAATTATTTAACAAATTTTTATTTTTTATATTATTATTTTTAATCACTACAACAGAATTAGATTATATGAGAATATATTTGGAACACTTTTATGTAATTGTTTTATTTATATCAAAACTTAAAAAAATATCTATTAATGCCTAAATATAAAATCAAATTCAACCAAAAATAAAAAATTATTTTACTCAACCCACTCCACCCAGCCATTCGGCTCGATTACAAACAAAAAATAAAAATAAAAAATCGGTTACTATTTTTTCCTTTCTCTCTTCACTCAATTTATTAAATTCTAGATGAAGAGCCATTCTCTCTCGTCCTTCTCCGCCACGTAGTAACGAGATAGAGTTTGTGATTTGCTAAATATTTAAATAAGTGTTGGTAAATTAGTAAAACACTCTTTTTGAATTATAACGATATTTTTTAACGTCACTATATACTTAGCGACCTCACATATAATAACACTTTTTAAAAATATCGCTAATTTAGTCAGCATTATTTTTTTGAACTTATACCGATATTTAAAAATATCACTATACACCGATTATATTGTAGTGAACGAAACAAATAGCAAAACTGAAAAAATTTAGTTTTACAACTGTACAAATAAAACCGAAATAAAAATAATTATCATCTGAACTTTAGTTTATCTGAAAATCTATTTCAACTTCAATATAACGTTCCGCGGAACAAAATAGACCAGGAAATAGCTTGGGAGCTGATGAGGTGGCAAAGTTTACCACAATAAAATTATTGTAGAAAACTGATCATATTTCTAAACATAATAATAATAAGAGGTAATATTTCTAAATTTAATTGGATTAATTATGCCAACAATGTGCCGTGGATGGATATATATATATACACAATTTAGTATCCTAGTACTAGGGTTGCGGATAATTAATTTGCAATATTTCAAAGAGAAATTAATATTATCAAAGCTAATTTTGATGCTTTTTTTAAACCTTCACTATAGCAAGTTGAGTATTTAAAATTAGAAATTTCCACATATTACCTATATACTAGTCTATATGTTGACCTTTATACCTGTCCACATGCATGGAATGCCACAAAATTTTATTCTCCCTTTAAACTGTACTACATGAATATTATAATATTCTTTTATATATTTGAATAACCATTTACTTGTTCTCATTGATATTTTTCCCCTGGCACATCTCATTGAGATCACATTGTTTACACCAAACAAAAGATTTGGGTATCTCATTTTTTGGATGTAAAAAGATATGGATATCTAAATGAAACCAATGAAGTTAATGTCAACTACAAGAAATGTATATACTAACATGATTCTTCACTTTCACTGTAATAAATATATGTACAAATCCATGGTCATGCTTGAGTGCTTATATTTTATTGTTACAGGGGAATGTCAACTACATTTGTTGAGTACAAATTAATTCAATTGATCTCAGAATCCAAATATTCAAGAATTTTGTTGAGTTCAGGATTTGAATAGGACATTAAGACTTTTGACTCTCACTCAATGTTTAAATATATAATAGATTAATTAAGGGGTTGACATTATATCTGATCAAGTATCTCACTGGCATTTGACTTACTTTAAAATGGGTTATTGCATGGGGAAAATTAATGGGTTTTTTTTAGCACGCTACTATTTATCTACTGGAAACAGCATTTTAATTAACAGTAAGAATGTTATACTGCTTGAGGTTCTTGACGGAAAGCGTAAAAAAAAAAAAAAAAAAAAAAAAAAAAAAAAAAAAAAAAAAGAGCTAGACCAAAGGGCGAAAGGATTTCCAGTGCGTCATCTACTGATATACCTTGTGAACTGTCTGAAAGAATTAATGTTATATGGTGAATTTAATAATTAGTTTTTCTTTTAAATTTGAAAAAAAAAAGTTAAACTTAAATGGGAGTAGTTATAACGACAGCTATAAAAGCCAGGGTATATATTAACTACAACCTCTCATTTATTTAGTCCAAGTACCAAATGTTCATCATACAATTTTGTATCCTGTGCATATCTCACTGTCCTTCAACTATACAGTAGCATTGTACACTTCTCAAGTGCCTTCTTAAACCAGCTAAGGCTTCTCAAGTACCAAACAATCAGCAGTTTGATTAGCAAGGCCTCTGATGTGGGAGGAATTTACTGTATCACATTTACACCACATCGTCCTTAACCAGTGATTCACATTTCTTTATTTTTTTAAAAAAATATAATAAAAATATGTTTTTAATAGCCACCATGAGATGGCTAAATTTAAGAAAAAAAATTGATTTCTTGAAGACGTCGTATCAGCAATACAACTAGTGCATTTAGAACCTTTTTTTTTTTTTTTTTTTTTTTTTTTTGCTGATCGATGCCTAGGGTTTGGGTCGGAGTTTGAACCTCTATGTGTGCATAAATAGGAGGTTTAGTCCTAGACTTTCAAATCTAAGTTATATATATCCTTCCTGCGTCTAGAGGTAAAAAACTTAAGGACATTATGAAAAAATAATAATAATAATTTATTTTATTGCAGAGCTTCTGATTTTAGACCTCAAAATTATATTTCAACTCTTGATCAGCATTACGAAAAGTTTTCGCTCTTGTTATAAGATTCGGCAACTGAAAATAGAGACAAATTCAGAGCCAAACCAGTGCTTAGTCTAAAATTGAAATGGCACCCATTGCTCTCACACTGCAGATGATCTGCTTTGCAAGGACAAGCTACAAACTCCGAGACAGCCTCTGCACTCTGCAGTAATGCTAATTAATAATAATATTTTGCCATATCTGCAAAGCCACATGAAACCTTCAATGGATGCACTAGTGCACGAGAATTTTATACTATCACACTTACATCACGTCATCAATAACAAGTCACAATTATATTTTTTTTTTTCAAATAAAAGTACAAAAAAAATATTTTTTTACAATTATGATGAAACATATACTTCTAAAAGAAGATATTTGATTGATTTGTTACAATACATATATATACCCGTTGCATTCTAGAATTTTTCGTGCAGTAGTTATGCATCTGATACACACACACACACCTCTTTAAGATCACACACAGCTCAACCTGAGCTTCAATAAGTAGTGCAATAGTAGTACACAAACACTAAATTGTTGATCTTCATGTATTCTCTTCATTAAATTTGTCCTAAAGAATAAATAATATTTATTGCAGGGCAGTGAAGTAAGTGATTCTGATTAGTACAGCTGAGCTCAGATTTGCAAACCTGCATAAATAGCTTTTATTAGCTTGGAGAGGAGAGAGAAGGATCTCCTGCTGCAGGAATAATTAAGCAGGTTCAGAAAAGATATGTTAGCAGATCTTATTGTACCAGTGGGAGATATTTGGGCTGGATTATCTTCCTGTACCACTGTAAAATTTTTGGGGTGCGTGTTTGCAAATTGCAAGTAGTAGACAAAAGGGTCAAAGTTAATAATAATAATGAAAAAAAAATCTTAATTTAATGGATTTGAGAGTACACTCCTGTAAGAAGCACAGTAAGAATATTTTTTTGGAGGGACATCACGAAGGACAAATTTGGAAGCGCGTCTGCCTAATTACACCCATTTGCATATTTTACAAAGTTCTCCTTTAATATATAGCACCGAGTGCTTTATACTATTGATAGCGTAGCAGTCGGATTTTATAGAACTAGATTACTATGCTATTTATAGCACCAAATTATTAGTACTATTAAGTTTTTGACACTTGGATTGAGAGATGTGCGGTTAGGATGATGTGGACCTTCTAGGGTTGAGTAGGTGGTTGGTTGAATAGTATGATCTAACGGGTGAAAATCATCAAAGAGGATTTAACGATAGAATTTGGTATTTATGTCAGCACATAAACATTGTATCCTAATATACACACACACACACACACATAACGATAGAAAATTTGGTAATACTAAGTGCTTATACATTGATAGTATTGTATCCTAATATACACACACACACACACACACACACACAGGAGATATGTAGGGATGAGATGATGGTGGTAGGTGGTGGTAAATGGAATACTATTTGATATAAGGGGTATAAGTAATTTGGTAACACTAGATAGAAAATTTGGTAATCTTAAGTGTTGGTGCTATTGATAGTATTGTATCCGGAATATACACACACACACACACACACACACACACACACACACACACACACACACACACACACACACACACACACACACACACACACACACACACACACACACACACACACACACACACACACACACACACACACACACAAAAGGTTGTTGATCTCTGTGAGATCGTTAGCGTTAACCATTAATAATCCTAAAAGTTCGAGTTGTTAGAAATACATAAATAATTCATTTGAAACGTATAGAAACAACGCTCATAAATCTTGATTGTGACTTGATTCAATCTAACTTTTTACTATTTCAAACGTGATTTGACCTAACATAACCTCCTGCTACATAGCAGAATACCAGCCCATTTGCCTCAACCTAGCTGTTGCCGCCGTATTAGTTGGGTGTTGGCTTATCCACGATACACTGCCGTAACTATCTAGCGTGAAATTTCACTGAAAGTTAGAGAAATTGAAATTCGCCGAAATTTTAGACATGTAAAATCTACGGAAGATCCAACCGGGCCTTTAAATTTGGGTCGGATTTGGGGCCCACGTTGTATTAAAAACTTATGGGCTAAAGTCCAAAAATAAGCCCAAATATTGTTTTATGGGCCGGAGTTGGGCCATTTGTGAGTGACTAAACCCTCTTTTTTCTCCAATATCAGTCTACTTCGTCGTGTGGGGTCAAATTAATGCACTGCAGTGTCAAATGTGGTTATTTAAATGTTATTTATTAGATATATTCTAAGCATAACTAAGATTCTTTTTTTTTTTTCCTCTCTTTTAAGTTACCCGTAAATCCTATTACTTCTTCATACAATCTCCTAAAAGAATCTACTATATTAAACCCGAGACAGGGTTTAAATCTCCAATCTATTCGTCAGCTTCGTAATACCAAACTATCAAATTAATTATTAATAGTTAATTTGATCACTGATGCAATCTCTTAATTGGTTGTTATAGCTAGATTTATTTCGCAGTGATGTTCCGGTCCACTATGACGGAATTAGGTTTCTTAGAAAGAAACCTAAAAAAGAAATAAAGAAGAGAAAAGTTGATATTGGTAGAGCAGTTCACAAGGATCAATCTTTAATTTATTAGTGGGTTCCAAAAGATACACCAAGTTATAACTAGATCTCCCTTTTGATCTGATGTTATTTTACTAGCACAAGTGTAGAATGCCTCCAAAGTGAAAGGCAACTTTTCCAACTAAACCTAGTCATCACTTTTGCTATTTGTACATCTTTTTCCAGCACTTTTGCTACTTTGTTTGTACACAAACAACACTACTTTAGCTTAATAGAGCCCTATCTTTTGAGAGCTTCTTAACTACGAACTTTTCTCTTTTTTTTTTTTTTAGTTAAAAGCTATAATATATGATACACAACATAACCATCAACCATGCATATTGAAAAAAAAAAAAAAAACAAATTAAATTTCTGAGAAGTGGATTGTGTTGTGGTACTAGATCTCAGTGCGCACTCTCTCTCTCTTTTTAAACCAAAATTTAAAAAATATAGTCCCTTATTACACGGTTCCAACCAAAAAAAAGTATTTTTATCAAGAGAAAATGGAAAAAAAAAAAAAGAGAATAAGAGATGCAAATAAAAAAGGAAAAAAAGAAGAAAAGTTAGCGTAACAGCGAACATCGTCGACTTTAGTCACATTGTTATGTCGGGTGTTTTTGAATTTCGGCGATGACTTGTTCACTATTTCGGACTTCGGTACAATTCGCTGCATTGAAATGTTAGTGAACGCCGACTTGTGCGGCAATGTGAGCTTATGACATGATAGCAATTGGGCTCGCGCCAACCGTCCACTATCGAGCTTAGTTCTCGGTGTCTCTACACCATTCCAAAACCCTCGATCTATCAAGTGCTGAGCCATTTTTGTAATGTATGTTGGATTGGACCTCAATTTAGTAGATAAGTTTTGATCCAAGTTTTCCTAACTTGTGTGAGCTCACAGTTTGTGTCTTCCTTTTATTGTTCTTTAAGTGTCCCTTCTCGTTGAACAAGTAGGACTTTGATTCGACCCAACCAAATCACGTGATGAATTGGATTGGTAAGCAGACGCAGGAATTGTAGATGGAATAGTTTGATCAGTTAATTGAACAATAATTCGTTGGGCCCAACCGCCGGCCCAAAATGCTTAAGCCCAGTTATTATTACTAGTGTCTAAGTCTCTTATAAACCCAATGACAACTCCATTCCCATCCGATGTGGGATTCTTGGGGTGTCACACTATCATTATCTATCATCATCGTCCCAACCTTATATTTCTCCATCCAATTAAAGGTTACAAACTCAAAAGCTTTTGGTGCTTTCTTAGTCTTTTGAGAGTATTCTAACTCAACTCTATATCTATATATATACATGGAACTTAATTTCTATAGTTTCTAGATATATTTTTCGGAAGGCAATAGTGGAATTTATAAACTTAGGACTTAGAACCACCAAAAAGGGAGAAGAAGAGAAGGGAGACTTGAACAGTGCTCCGACCTGGAGGACGAGATTGGAGGACATCATTTGAATCAGGATCACCAACAAGAAAAAAAAAAAACACACATATATATATAGAGAGAGATAATGAGCTGAGTTCATGCGCTTTTAAAAGTACATGAGCATTTGTGTTTGTAATTTTTTCGCCATTAGATTGTCTGAAAATTCGTGCAGTACTATTAATGATATGTTCCGTTAAGTCTTTTTTTATTAGTACTGTAAAAATTTTGAAACGATCCGATGGCTAAAAAATCATAAGCATGTTAAGCTCCTGTGCTTGTGCTTTTAAAAACGCATAACCTCAATTCTCTCTCTCTCTCTCTCTCTCTCTCTCTCTCTCTCTCTCTCTCTCTCTATTTATATATACATATATTCAACAAGTAGGGTTCTCTCTTTTTCGTTTACTTTTACTACTAAAATTGTTGCTTTCTCCTAGTGGTCCTCCACAAGTTGGAATTTGGTTTAGGTCAGTGTGTCTCCTTGTCATTGTATTAAGCTTTAAGCACTATAAATAACAGCTTAGGTCACCGTCCCTAATTGCTTTGTTCAATTGCTAGTGTTATATGTGTGCATAAAGTAGAGGAGGATTTAGTTAAGGTTTGGTATATGTATATGGTGTCCCTTGAAAGTGCGTTGAGACCATAGTATTCTGGATTTAGTGGTGTCTGGTGCTTTTGCTGACCTCTACTAAAGAATCGAATTTTAATTGTGGTGCATCTTTTGGACTAGGGAGAATCACTTGTGATGCAATACTTTGTAGGATTCCATTTGGTTGGGAGGCTTTAAACTTTTTCGCCACTACTTTTGGTGACCGGTGGACATTTTTTAAGCTTCTTTGACCTTATTAATTGTACCAGGAAATCTGTTAGAGTAGAGCTGCTCAAAGAAGTAATAATAGCTTCTCTTTAGAATATTCGTGTGGAAGCCCTATATTAGAATTTTACAATTGAGGCTTAACGATTATTTGGTTTTCTTGACCACACAGCGTAGCCTTCAGGCCTTTTACTTGCCAAAGATCATATATTTACCTTTTGATGTAAAAAAATTGTTCCGAAAACCAAGCGAATTGGTAATAATATAGTATGACGAGAAAATATATATGAGATCTAGTTCTAAGGTGGAGTTTTATAAGAAAATTTATTTGCATTGTTGCTGATGGAAATATATGATGAATATTTTGCTTTTCCTTTTGGACTTTCTTTTTTCTTTCTTGTGGGCACAAATTTATTCTTTGCTTAGATGCCTCATAATGAAAATACTCTCTGTTGATACTTTTTTTCTGCATCAAAGATTCAGAATAGATATTCTCATGCAATTGCCCTTTAATTAGATTCTATTCTATTTCAATTGGTTAATTCAAAATTTAATTACATTCTATTAAAGCTAAGGTTGATTTATTATATCCTTCTTTATAGATCATCCACTTGTAATTACCTTTTTCCTTTCTTGGATAAAATATACAATCACGAATAGTGGAGAGGGACAAACATACCTGTTTTTTTTTTTTTTTTTTTTTTTTTAAAGAGAAAACGATAGCTTGCTACCTACTATATTCATAAGAAGGATGAATTAAGCATTAGGGATGAAGAAGAATAACTCTGTTGAAAAGAAAAAAGTCGGAAAAAAAGAAGAGTAGTATAACACAAAACACTAATGACATTAAGACAAAGGTCGTTTAAGTGAGAGAGATTCCATTCACTGGGTCACCAACTGCTTGACCGTATTCAATGCCATCAGTGGATTCGACTTTTGCCTTTCGAAAGATTATACTGTTCCTTCCGTTCTAGATGACTCAATAACATAATTTGGTATGAGGTGACGGAGCACTGTTCCACTTGTCCCATACAGATCTAACATCGTTTCCCAAATCCCTTGACTAAACCCCTTCCACTGTCATCATGATCAGAAATATACTAACCACACACTGTGTAAATAAGTGGTCCATAGTCTCCTCTTCGACCCAGCCTGCACAACACACAAACTATATTTTCCGTCCACGCTCTCTTCCGGAGGTTGGCCATTTAAGGTATCCTTTTTTTTAAAGGATTAGCTAGGTAAACACTTTCACTTTTAAGGATATTTCGAGTCTCCATATCTTAGGTGCGCAGGCGTTCCCCGTGCCCCCATCATTTAGTGCTGAATAAGTCGATTTCACAGTGTACCTACTATTAGTGCTCCACCGCCATACCTGTTTCTATTTTAAACCCTAAAAAAATCGTTTTCACATCTCACATGTCATTCAATTGAGAAAATAGAAAATTCCTTGTATCTGATGGTGCTAAGATTATATGAGAATCACTATCCATCTAAATAGTGTTAAATATAAAAATATTTAAACACCGTTCTCTAACAGCTTAAGCTTTTAAAGTACAACGGTTGTTTCACATGGTATCAAAGCAGGAGGTCATAAATTTGAGTCACGCCAGGCTCCTAGCATATTAATTTCTTCTTATTTAATTCAAGTCCACGTCATGGGCCGACCAAGAAGTCTCGAGTCCAGACGCTAACAGCTTAAACTTTTATTAGAGTACAACAGTTGTTTCACAAATAGTGATTGTATTTAAATCTTGAATTTCAACTTTTGCCACAAAATGTTGTTTTCACTTTTGTAGAAATATAAAATGGCTACATCGCGCACGCCAAATACATTACTGGCCCTCACACTTTTGCAATGGACTTCTCCATTTTGGTGAAGCATTTTCAAATCAGATGATAGACATTAATGGAAGATCAATTAATATATATATCATAGAATATTAATTGCTTCCAAAGAGCTATATAACTTTATATGATCTATGAGCTATATATTTTAGAATTGGTTATCTCAAACATTTAAAATTTTAATTTTACTATCTAATTTTTTTAATTTGTTTGATTTAAATTTGGTTAGTTAACGACACTTTGACTTTAAAATTTGAGTCCGTCGTTCATCTAATTTTCCCAACTATAAATTAATTAAAATAAATAATTAGCTTAAAATTTAAAATAAAAGCACTGTTGGCTGACTTAAATAAAAATATTTTAAAAAATTTTTAGTAAAATTAAAAATATTAAAATATTAAATAACTGACTCAAAATTACCTACACTTCACGTAACTTCTATTTATTCTCCCTTTCTCTATATATCTATACATAGATAGAGTGAGAGAGGGAACTGTACTTGCAAATTACTTGGTAGGCCAAAAGTGGCAGTGACGTGTATAGAGACACACACACACACATAGAGATAGAGGTCAACAACTGCTAATCATTTTAAGGCGGTTCCCAGTGCGAAAAGCTAAGGTCGGCAAAAACACAACAAACCAAATAATGACGTCCTCCGTTCTTTCAAACAGTAAAGCTTCGTCTCGAGTTGCAGGGAGATTACGTGTGATGAAAAACGACGATACGAAAATATTTTATTTATTTTTGTATATAATAATGGTTAGTCGATTACGATATATTTTTTACGATCTTATTGAAGAATATAGAATCATATCTCTATATAATTTTTCTCAACTCCATTCTATCTTAATAGCGTTGGATAAATCTGAGTACAAAACTAAGCCTAAGTCTAATACGTGAGGAGGAAAAAAAAAAAAGGTTCGCTTCTAACGTACTATTGCTCATCCAAATATTCATAAAACTATAAAGGGAGGAGAAATTAATCCATTATTAATTATCACCATTTCACCGACCATTCCTAAAACAAGTGGCAGCTGGTTGGTACCTGAGATCCGACTTCGAATCCTAGTTTATTCATATTTCTAGCTAAGTTTATTTTTTAACGAAATAAACGAAGCGGATAACGTGCTATCTATCTCTCAAAAAAAAAGAAAAGAAAAAAAGATTATCACCATTTCGTGAATCTCAACACGGCACAAATGATTTATCCATCACGCGCGACCGGTGCTCAAGAATGATATAGCCTACTGTTTCAAACATAAAGCTCATGTACCAGCTATCAAGTTCTTTGTTACTTGCAAGATCTGTCGAGTACTCAAATATTTAAGCACCGAAAAAGACGGATCGGACCGACCTCTCAATGAAAGAGTACAATATGATTAAGACAATTTTTAATTCCCCGTGCGGAGTGAATATGAGCCATATATCCGTTGTGACCAATATTTTGAAATGTTTAAATTAAGTCCAAGGCAAAGATAGATTCGAGCGACCATCTTGTAATTAGGATGGTCCAATATTAAAGCGTTCCAATAATAGTGCAGTATAAATAATAGATCAAATCCTCATATTATCGTGGTGGTCCCAATACATTTTTTGTTTGCGTGTTCTTATAAAACGTATATGTTCCAATTTAATACATAGTTTTTAATTACGCGTGGAGCTACATCTTAATTGTCCGTACAGGTCTTAATATTTTTAATTAGTAAATAATGTTATTAAAAAAAATAGAGTTGAACAATGTTATTAATTAGCTAGATGGGGTCGGTAATTAATTAAGATGAGCTCAGTTTTAAATTGCGTTAGTGTGGAATTTTAACCAAGTCCTTGTCCTTTTATTCTCTCTCTTTTTCATTCTATCTCCTTTTGGAGTCGTTGATCAAGTGAAGTGAGAAAAAGCGAAGTCCTTTTCCACTGTGTGGGGACAAATTATTGCGTGGACTATGTTCATAGCGTCAGTTATGGACCGATCAATAATTCTCGTGATCTCTCAAAAACGTAAAAAGCACTATACTACTACATATATTTTATTTTATGATATTATTTTCATATAAATTTAATATGTTGATAATTTTATATGAAGGAATTTAATTGATTATGTGCACATTTTAAGAGTCCCACATGAAATTGTGTTAAACATCAATATTGCATAAGAATAATATTAAAAAAATAAAATAATTTAAAAAAATTAACTAATAAAAAAAATGTAATTCTTAGGCTGTAGTGGGTAGAGATATAAATAGAATGGACATAAGACCGGCTCGTACTCCTACAAATAAAGTAATTTATTATGACTCTATATATAGTAGGGTAGAATACTAAGGGTACTTTTAGTCTGATCTTCTTGATATATTTATACTTTATCGATGCTATGAATCTGTTCGTTAATTATTTTTTTCGGTCTGTTCAGAAAAAAATATTAAAATATATTTACAAGTAATACCTAAAATTCAAATATGTCCAAGAAGACAAAAAAAAAAAAAAGACATTGGTAAAATTTGCATATTATTTTAGATAATTATAAGGGATAGATTCGAGTAATTAAGAGTGTAAGACTTCACAAATATTCCTTCTTTTTTTTTTTTTGCTTCTTGTTTGGAATTCATCTCAAATGATAAAAACAATCTTATTTACTATCACTAAATTATTTTAGATAATTATTGTTTTAAAAAAATATGCAGGTCTTATTCTATCTACACTATTCACTTATTTTATTTTTTAAAGAACTCAAAGTTTAATAATTATTATTTTTAAACGCTCAAATATACTTGAATCCTCTGACTTATAAATTGAAAAGCAAACAATTTCTATCCTCTACTTTAAAAGATAAGAAAAGAGATATGCGAAACGAAGGAGCTAGCGTCTGAGAACCTCTTAACTTATCGTCTCAATTCAGAAGTAAAATTAAGATTGGATCCAAACATGAACTCTGTGCTTCTTAATTTTCATATTCTTAATTAATGATCAAATGTAAATATTTTTTATACGATCAAAATACTGTATTCGGATAGACTCGTGTTTAAGGCCTCCTCTTCTCCAATTTGAAGAAAGGGGGAGGGAGATATGGGCCATATGGCTAACCGGTCCGTGCTGACGTGGTGGACCAGGTCCAGACAATAGGTGAGAGTGGGCCCGGGGATTCACATGCGAAGTACAGTTGGTGGTGGGCTTGCTTTGGGAGGCGCGCCCCCCCCCCCTTCCCGTCCCCACGTCGAATATAATGTCGCTGTCACAAGTTGATTTTTTTTTTACTTTTCTTTTAATTGGTGCTGTCCCCGCCCGCTCTGCCGCCATCTACAGCCAACCACCTCTCAACACGTGTTAGTCCTCCATTGGCTCGTCAAGGCTATCAATTTTCCTTTTTAACTCGACCGTGCTTAAAATAATAATAATAATAATAATAATAATTAATGGCCTAGCTAGCTGTAAGTGTAACATTACTAATTGCATATAAATAATATTTACTACTAAATATTAATAGAAACTAAGTTAGAATACTATTAATTAATAGTATTAAGTCATTTTTATTATTAAATTTCCAGTTATTGAATGAACCAAAGTGCGATTATGATCGATGATATTAATGTAAATAATTGTAATGCCTGAATGCTACAAAAATTGTAATACTTGATGCTAAAATTTACTATTTGGTGCATGGTAGTATTATTGTAGAGTCAAAAAAAATAAAATTTAATATTATATTTAATTTATAGGTGGACTTTCATTATTATTATCATTATAATAATAATACTAATATCGGCGAAAATCTATACGGTTGAACTCAGATATGAGGTGTTGATGAGGTTTTGTGAGAATCGGAGAAAATTAACTACAAAAGATTATTGTACTTAGTCAAACAAGAAGTACATAAAATCAGATAAAATAAATTTGAGACAAAATCGAAAGAAACTGAGTGGTTAATTAATAAAATAAGTTGAGAACCATGCATGTTGAAAGGCTCTAATCCAATCCAAATACTAAAACTTACACATAAAATAAATTTTTTTTTCCACGTTACAAGCGAATCATTCACACTCCGTGTGGATATTATATGCAAAAATTTCTACTAAAGTCTAAATATATATAAAATCTAATCCAACTAAAAACAAAAAAAGTTTTTCTACTCAATACACCCACTCGGATTACAAATATAAAAGAAAAAAAAAAATTATCACCATCTCTCATTCTCCTCCTTCGTCGCCGCAATGACAGGTAGGTTCCTTGGAATTAATTTGCGAGTATCTCGTAGGTTACGATCGCCACGTGTTCCTTCGCCACGGGTCGTTAGAGGAGTATGTGCCAAATATTGAGGCGGCCCCCACATATAGCCACCCCACATATATATATATATATATATATATATATATATAAGTCATTTTTAATTTAATGAAAGAATAATTTTTTAACTGCACCGATAATTAAATGTCGCTATACATCACCATTTTTTTATAGTGAGTTACACTACCGATTAAAAAAATGATAGTACAGTGATGCCTCAAAAAAATAGTATAATACAAATAAAATAAAAAGGCTAGCTAGTTTGGTTCACGATTTATAATATAATATTTTAGTAGTTCTCCATATATATATTCTATTTTTTTGAGAATATCAAAATTATTATTATTCAACTCAAGTTGAATAGTTATATAATGAGGCGGTGAAGTAGTGGAGTTATTGTCCATTCCAAAGTAGTAAATATTCATTACTATATATATATATATATATATATATATATATATATATATATATATATATATATATGTGTGATGAGAACCAATAATGGTCCATTAATAAGCACATATAATTTTCTAACCGCCTATCAACCTAAGTGGCATTATAAATTACTTACAAATTTATCATTCCAAAATAAAAGTATAGTTAAAAATGCATAAAACTTGTTTGAACTATAGACCAATCTAATTTAATTATCTAATATTTTAAAATTTTGATTTTAGTAACTAAAATTTCAATTTATTTGATTAGACTGATCTAATAGCTCTTCAAATACAAAATTAAACTAATTGCCTACTCCAATAAATTTATAGTTACATAAATTGCATAAAAATACTGCTAATTTTGTAAAAAAAATGATACATCTAAATTTTGAAAGTAAAGTGTTACTAATTAGCTCAAATTAAATAAGTTAAAAAATTATACAGTAAAACTAATTTTTTTAAAGATTAAATAATTAAATCCCAAATTAAAAGATCAACCAAACGTTCCCTTTTATAGTGAAGTACAGTGTAGTAGGGTATAGTCGTATGGCGATGTATCAAAGCCTACGCTCCAAAATATTACTTAAAAAAAGAAAAGGGAGAAGGGAATCCAAGCACAGTAAAAAAGTACCACCCCAAATAGATTCAGGAAAAAGATTCCCTGGTCATCCAAGATTCCAATCCGGCGAGGTGATCTAAAACACCACCAACCCACTCCGGCTTGTGCCGAATTGAAATCTGGGCCGTCCAATCCCATTTAAAAGTGATCCCAACCGTCCCTCAACATGTCACCGTGATCTGAATCATCAAAGTCCTTCCAACAGAGAGGAAGCCTATTATATCATACTTATATCACATTATTAATAATTAATCAATTATATATATATATATATATATATATATATATATATATGTATATATATATATTTGAAAATATAATAAAAATATTTTTTAATAATTATAATAAAATTGGTGAATAATAAAATTATACAATTAACTAGAAACGCCAAATTAATAATATAACTAGTGCATTCTTTATATTTTTTTTCTTCTTCTGAAGAGCCAACTCGCTTCCAAATGACATTTTCGTAATAATGCCAAAATGGGAGGGTTACTCTCCTTTTCTGCTAATTAAAATGAAAAATGCTAGATGTACATCCCAAAAGGATGTACATCTTACAACCCCATTCTTGGATGGTGTGTAACTCACAAGTCGATGATGATGTGGTAATTTTCATCCAATGATGGGTGGATTTTTTAATTACTCAATTAAAATAGGGGAAAAACGTAGGAAGACCCCTAAACGATGGATCAATTTGAAATGACTCCCTCAACTTTTATTCTTTAATTACTTTTTTAAATTTTATTTTTTAAAGTGAGTAATGCTAGATAAGTAAATAATAATAACTTCATTGAATTCACAAAATTTCAGCTAAATTTAATAGTTCAATTTATCTATAATAATTAGCTGATAAAATCACTAAATATTGTAAAAATGTGTAATTTAACTAACTAAAGAAATTTGATAAAAGAATAAAGTTTAGGGCCTTGTTTCGAAATAATCTATAGTCGACAGGGCTCCGCGCAATTGTACTTAAACTTAAAAAAATGGTAGGCGGGGTGAGAGTGTGAACGCGACGGGCACTGGAGAGGGAGAAGAGAGAAGGGAGCGAGTAAAACTCGCGTAAAAGCCATAAAAAAAGAAAAAAAAAGAAAAGGGGATGGAGACGAAAACAGTGAGAATGGAAAAGATATTAGGGTTATAAAGATCGGAGAAAAATAGGAGAAAATACGTGAAAAATATCGATTAAATTATGTCGCCGAGCATCTAATGCTGTTATTGGGACTCGCACCCATCCATCCCCCCTCCTCCTTGTGCTACAATTCATTAGGTCGGAGTTTTATTTTATTCTCCCTCTCTCTCTCTCTCTCTCTCTCTCTCTTTCTCTTTCCCCCTCGGGGAAAGGTGAGGCCTCTCGGTGCGCTCCTATTGGAGGGAATTGGGAGTAAAAGGAGGGGAGGGGGAGGGGGAGGGGGGGGCGAAACCCTAATTCGGGTTTGTCATCTGTGTTCTCGAGTTTGAGGAGAGGCGAAAGAGCCACACGAGCCTCCGAAAGGTGCGATCATTTCATCTCTCTCTCTCTCTCTCTTTCTCTTGCTCTGTTGGTGATTGGATTTGGGAAGGGTTTTGATCGGCCTTTGCCCTTGCGATTTTGGGGTTCCCGGTGTTTGTGGGAACGCAAATTTTGGGAGGTTGGATTCTAAGGTTTCGGGATTGATCGGCTTTTTCTCAAATCCGATTGGTTGTTGTGGTAAATTCTACGTTGTTGATGTGAAATTTGTTCGCTTTGGCTTTTTGCAGGGTTCTGTAATTTAACGTACAAGGAATGGTTGCGATATCGGTTTTGCTATTTTTGAGTAATTCTTTTGAAAGATTGATGTAGGTCTCCAACAAGATTAAGGACAATAAAGAGATAAAGATCAGCTAAAGATTCCCAACTTTTTGTAACATCTGAGGTTTCATGGTTGTAAAGTGGTTCTTGGATCAAAATAAAGATATGGCAGCTGATTCCAACATGGGTTTTCACCAGGGTGGTTTCATTCCCTCATCCTACTGTAATTTTAGCCCTCACATGGTTTCATTCCAAACAGAGGCAATAAATAGCAGCACAGGAATGATATCTAGGGCTATGAGCATGAACACCTTAGTTGGTACTAGCAGCAGTTCTGGAATGTTCATTCCTGCGAGGCCCAGCTTAGTTAGCAAGATGCCGTCGGTGAGCCCATCCGCTAGTTCTTCGACCGATGCTTCGCTTGGATCGATGCCCAAGTACAAGTTTGTTACCGGGTCCCCTGCCGATTGGACTCTTAGTGAATTGGCCATACTGAAGGAAGGCCTCGTAAGGTATTTTGATTTGGTTCCTTAGTCTTTTCTCTTTGTTTTGATTGTTTTCTACGTCTTTATGTTATGTGGATACGTGTTCTCAATTAACACTCTTTTGGCCTGGCCTCTACTTCTAATTTTAGCTGTAGCTAGCTTTAATGGAGTGCTTGGCAAACAGTAAATCTGAAGCTTTTGTGGCTAGGGAAGCTAAAACGTGATTTTAAGCTTCAAAAGTATAGAAGTGCCACTTGGGTGCTTCTGCTTTTGCTGTAGAGAGTTGTTGTTGAAAATTCAGGGGATTTTTCAGTAGTGCTTTAGCACTATTTAAATGGTACTTGATTGAACAGTCCTACACCTGACGACACGACCAAACAAGCCCTTAGTGGCTTTTGATTTCTTTCTTTTGATTCTGGAAGGATTTTTACTTGGCATAATCTCTAATTTTACTCGTGTTAGTGTAAACTAGGCAAATTATTCAGTGACGGGATTGTTTGCTATAGCTATATGCCTAGATCTTTATCTTCCTTTGAGGTAATTGCCGACTTATAGAAATTTGAAGCTTCTCTACCCATTTAGATTATTGTAAATGCTAGTCCTAGGACTTGGTAACTGTTTCTTTTGTGGATGGCGGCAGCAGCAACCTGATTTATTTTAGCTTGTAGGCAGATTTAAGTGTTCAAATTTTGCTGCAATATTCGTCCCTAAATGACCAAATTGAACTAATTGTCAACTGTAATTTTATGAATTCTGCTTTTAACTTATAAAGCCTGTTCGTACACAAATTGCATTAAGCTGTTTCTCTGTGATTTTTTCACAAATCTTTATCTCCCTTTTGAATAGTTTCAGATTTCCGATCCTACCCCCTTATTTACTGCTTTTCTTCTTCTATAAATCTTGATTCCTGTATTACTAATTTGATTGACTGTTACAGATATGCTCATGAACCTAATATAATGAAGTACATCAAAATTGCTGCCATGCTTCCTACAAGGACAATTAGGGATGTTGCTTTGAGGTGCCGATGGAACACTGTAAGCTCTTTATATATTGTTCTGCTGTTTGTGGTTCTTTTTAAGTCAAATACTGAATTCTTGTTATTCTGCTAGGTGACTTGTCTAACATATAATATTCGTGTTTACTACATAAGTGAAGGTTGTTATCGTTGGAGTTTGAGTCATTCTCTTACGTTCTTGATAAAATTTCTTTATTTTACTTGTGACTGGTTTGTGCAGATACCTGTACTCGTCAATATATTAGTTTGTGTCTTGAGGATAGGTGAATGAATTTTGTTATCAGTTTTCGAGTTCTCTTGATAAATATTTCACGTGTATGTTAGGTGACGAGATACACAGTAAAACCATATCTATTCTAGTGCTTCATGCATATTAGACATTTCTTTAAAGAGATTTCTGTGTTTATTTTTGTACCACCAAACCCATGGAAAGCTGCTTTGCCCGGTGATCTTTTAAGTTTTGGAGATAAGAATCCAGTAAAATAGTTACTATACTGATAATTCATCATGTGATCATTTGAAGGCATAGAGTTATTTACATAATATTATGGAACTGTTTCTTTTGTCAGAGTAAGTAACACTTCATAGTTTTTGGTTTTCTATTTACATGTTGTTTTCTTAATCTTTTCTCTAATAACTATTCACTTGATGTTCTTGATATGTTCATATGCATAGAGAAGATGCAGTACCTATTTTGGTATATTCATGCCTCTTAGACTGATATATTTTATTGCTACAGAACAAGGAAAGCGGTAAAAGGCGGAAGACTGAAGAACATAGTACAGGGAAAAAGATGAAGGACTTGAAGGTATTTTTTTTTTGTTCTGTTGGACACATAATTACTGGCGCTAACATATTTATCTTAGATTCCTGGGGTTTGAATATCATGCACGTCTGTTCTTTGGATGAAATTTCATGCAAATGGTGAATAGGGAAATACCATTAGTTTTTAGATGCTTCCTCAGTATTTTATGTTGTTTTTCTTAGAATAATTTAACTTATTAGGATTTGTGGGATCGACAGAATTGTCCTATTTTTTATGCTTTGCCCAATTAACGTGCCTTTTAATTTAACTGTTATATCTTCTTTGTTGCTTTTCCCCATCTGTTATGCCGTATTATATATTGATGAATTAAGTTTCTTCATGGTGAGGTCAGGGTTTCACGGTTTCTTCTACCTCAACAGTCAACATTCACCCGGTTCCCTCAAATAATGTAGCTCCTTACTCATTCATGATGCATCAGCCAAATCAAAGTTGTCTTGAAGGTTAGTGGGTTTTTACACCATTCTGATGTTAATTAGCGATGGCATAACAGTTTTTGCTGTTGTTTTTTTCAATGATTTGAATTCCCTGATCTTATGTTGCTAAGTGATCCTTGAAATACCTATAATGACGAGTACATAGAAATATTATGTTTTTTTTTATTCTGAAGTACCTGATTCAGATTTCAAAAATTTTCAGATGAAACCATCTGCAAGTGGTGTAATGACGTAAGGGTAGTGAAAAAAATATTGTATGAAATGATTTAACAGGTTTTGTGACTTTGTAGGATGCAATGCAGCTTGTTAAATTGTAATTTGTTTTCTTATTTTTTTTATTTCGCTCATAGCAAGTTAAAAACATTTTCTCTAGTTTGTTCATTCTGATGCAAATTTAGTTCCATTTACCTCTTGTTTAGTTCGGTGTATTTACTACTGGTGGTGCTCATGCTGTGTGGGCAATAATGTTTCGTCAGCAACTCTTTAGATCTATTGCCATAGCCAGTCTCATGCTGAATAAGCTCTTTTTTTTCCTGAAATACAATGGTTTTCTCTTTTCTTGTGTGAGAATTTACTTCTACATGTTTTGTTGGTTATATGATCTTGGAATTACTTGCTATTATTTTCTACTGGAATTACTTGCTATTATTTTCTACCTGTCATTTTCCCCCCTCTAATCAAGTGAATGTATCTTTCTCTACTCTAAACAGCCCCTGCTGTAGATAGTGCAACGCTGCAACTTTTGGAGGAAAATGATCGATTTCTCAACCAGATTTCAGCAAGTATTGCAACATTCAAGGTTTATATTATACTATCTTGTCCTTCAGTAAACGAAGTTAGTTGTTATTGCAAGTGATCATTGGCAATAACTTTTTCCATCATGGAAGAATTATATCATACATTATCTGACCCTCAAAATAGTCTATATCCTACACTATTACGCATCTATGCTTCTCGTGTAATGAATATTTCAGATGTAAGATCCTATCAGTTTCTGATGATTAGCATATATTTAAAAGCGAAGTATCATGTCTAATGCACAAATTCTTGAAGTTTGTGACTTTCCTGCATGTCATCTGGAAATTGTGCGAATAGCTACCTTAAACATTCATATTTACATTATTGGTGCCTTTACAATCAGATGACAGCCTATTTATGGAAAGAGCATATCTATGTTTTTATTGTTAAAGACCGTGCATGTCAGTAAGCATATTTTGTGGGGTAAATGTGTTAGAATCCTGAACGATTTAATTGAATATCTGTAGCAGTCTTACCAAGTGTTTGATGTTCAAGAAAACTTATTGTTTTAATCAACAGGTGAAGGAGAACCTAGATCTATTTCTTCACACAAGTAACAACATAACAGCAATTCTAGACAGGTATGATGTCAATCCATTATGAAACTTATTACATGAAGTGACAACTGTTAGCTTATATGCATGCGCTTATGCTCCCTTCAATGCAGGATGAGCAGGATGCCTGGGATAATGAGTCAAATGCCGCCTCTACCAGTATCTGTAGATGAGCAACACCTCAGTTCTATTGTTCAACTTAGCAGAATGGTAAGATTTTGGGTGTGCCTTAATCTATGCAAATGGTCGTCGGAAATAAACCATACCATTTCTTCCATTCTTCTTTACATCGGATGCCTATCTTTTAGCCTTTTAGCCATTTAATTTGTTCGTTGTTAATTAATGTGTCCTTACTTGAAGGGTGTTTCTTACGGTGCTCCCCTTGGCCCTCACCTGAAGCAAGAACCCCGATGCTGAACATCTTATCTTGCGGTCAAGTTGGGTTCTCATGTAATTAGCAAATATTCTTCTGTAAATTGCAGCTTTGATGGCGAGAGTTTCCGCAGCTTCTGTACAAAGATTCTCCAAGGAAGATCTTGTTGCGGAACCAGAATATATAACTTACACTGACCAAGCACCAGGTGATAATAGAAAGGTTCTCCCGTGTATGTTCGATCCGATTCTTTGAGTGTAAGATGAGGCTTAACATGCTGTTCTTCCGTATGGTCCTTTGTATTTTAAGTCTTTGATAGATCCAAGTTGCTGAAGTTTTGGTGCTTGTTGGGGGTATTGATTTATTCACTGTGTTTATGTTGTTCAGCTAAATATCCTATCAATTCCGATGCAGAACTAACCAGGATTAATGTAAATAAATATATCCTTAAGATTACAGCTTTTGCCGCATAGCTGATTATGCCATTCTCGTCATCGTTTTGTCCAACCAAGGCTGATCAGTGGCCGGGCTTGTTATACCTTGCAAGCTGTGGTGCAGAATATTTGCCTTTTAATGTTGCGCACCAGTAGGAGGATTCGGTAATGTAGTAGTCCAAGAGAAGTTTGCGTCCTTGCTTCGTGGCTTTGCTTAATCCAGTGAAGTGATAGACTGGGTGTTCCACTGATATGCTATTGAGTATTGATGATTTTGGCTGTTTTGAATGGTACGCATGTCATACTTGAATGGAACATATATGATCATGCCCACTTGAGTTAAAGAATAAAGGTGCTGATGGTCTTAATAGTTCGTGCGGCTTTCCTTTTATCAGTGTGTTCAGTGGAGATATATAGTGACATAATTTTAACCCTTTTTCATATTCATTCGTATTTTATTGGGTTCTCCCCTTCCAACGAAATAGTTTGTGCACAGCTATAATGCATTAAATTGCTCATCTCCAAGCGGGGGGGCTTAATCCGCATGCTATTAAGCAAAGCTTCAATCGCTCTTTCTTCGTATTCCTCTGCTTGCCACTAGACACTGCAAATACATAATCAAACTAGCCTTCCATGTTCAAGGAAAACGTAACCCTCTGTATGCGTCAAAATACACGAATACAATCGCCTAACATCGCCTTGAATGTCCTCTATTTTCGAAACTAAAAAGAAGCAATAACAAAAGAAGAAAAGAAAAGAAAAGAAAAGAAAAAGGAACTACATATCTACAACATTAGCTCCTCAAATGCAGCAGTTGAAGCTTAAGCTAAAATGTCCGGCACCGTAAACAGTTCGGGTGGAAAAGAAAAGAAAAGAACAAAAGATAAGCGACAGCATCTGCATAGCAGCGAAGTGCATTACGTCAGATTACGAATCCTGCATAAAAAACAGCAATTATAAAACATCAAAAAAACGTGTGCACTGGAGAGTCAAACCACCAAAGAGTTCATAGGTAGCTCTTTACTCAGGGACTGCAGAAGTACTGCTCCAAACTTGAAGAAGTATATACATTAGGTGCGATTTGGCCCGCTTCCATTGGTGAAATGTATAGTTGGTATCTTATGAATCGCTGATTGAGAAGAAATGTCATGTAAAATATCAGTAACTGTGCATGGGAAAAAAAAAAATATATATATATATATATATATATATATATATATATATATATATATATATATATATATATATATATATATATATATATATAGTGAACAGCTGAGCAAATTGATTAGAGAACATACAGATAGTTGGGAGATTATTTCAAGATTTGTGTCGACATGGAAATCTGACTCCAATTGTCGAACAAAGGAGGTACGCCCAATTTCAGCACTGGAAAAGAGGACCTGCAGAAAAAAAAGATGTTTATCCAATAATTGATAATTTCAAGGAGTCAGTTGAAACCCTTGCAGAATGGCTAATGGCTTTTAAAGAAAATTTATGTCGAAAAGAAAATTATAGTGGAAGATAGGTACAATATCAGAAGGCAAGAAATAGAAACTTCAATGTGAAGTATGAAACATTAACAAACTAATCAAACTAATCAAACTTTCAAAGGACCGGACCTTAATTAAGCTTAAGATAAGAGCTATCTCATCCACTTAAAATTTCAACATCAGTTGTTATAGTACGGACCAACGATGTAAGCAAGAGAAACAATTGGCACTCAAACCTGAAAACTGGCCTCAACAGCAAATCCGGACCAAAATAAGTTTTGGTACAGGAGGACCTCATGATGGGGTCATGAAGAAGACACATTAAGACTACCTTAGCAATTATTATACTATCTTGTTCTTTGACCCACAAAATGGATCTATTAATATGTTACCAGATCTCTACTGTAAAATTGCCCAACAAAACTGTAGTACATATACATCCTACAAAACATTAAAAGGGGGCGTAGCTCCTGAAAAAAAGAATTAACTTACGAACACAATGACCACTTTTATACAAGAACCTCCCATCCTCATCCAAATAAGTGAGAACTAAATCCAGTTATGAAAACAACCAGGTCATCATCCAATGGATTATGATCTCTTTGCGTCACTTGACTCGCTATTAGACTTGCATGTACAAAATTCCTAGCAATTTCACTCAAAGACCTAAAGAAAAAGGACCAAAAGAAAAGGAAAACCAAAAAGAAAACATGTCTGCGATGGGCTAAGGAGCTGTGTGGATGGTGATTGTATTGATTACAAAAAACAAAACATGAAGATGGATGTATCTCCAAATTGAATCCTTTGTACCTTTTCCTTCATCAAACCACCACTCTGGAACAGTCCAGCACTTTCCAGGGCCAAAAGCACTCTTTCCTGCAAAGCTAACGTCTGGAGTTACATTCCAGAAATCGCAAACTCTAGCTGATAATAGTATTTAGAGGTCATGAATATCAAACAAACTGAACTTTGACATGAACTCCAACAAAGAATGAACTTCACATGTTTAGCCTACTATGGAGTATCAAAGGAGTCATTAACAGAGACTATTAAAAGGCTTAGCATGAGTAAAAGCCTTGATTAGTAAAGCAAATGGGCATTACCAATGATTTGGATTTGATGATTATGGAAAATAATTAGTCGATTCATAACTTTAATAGCATGGTGCTATCACTCTTTTTCGAAAAAAAAAGACCTGTTCATGAACATTAGATTGGTAGAAAAAACTATTTTCTTCACCAGAAAAGAATGTGCAGATACCAGTGGCATAGATTTAGTATGAAGCATAGAGAAGATGAGTGATAAAGAGGACAAAAAACACCCAAACTGAACCCATCCAGTCATTATATCTGCATCCTCGCTAACACTACATAGATTTACATTCATAAATAGAAACATAATAAAGAGAGAGCTGTAAGATTTCAAACCTCACTCGCATCATCGATAACTGTTTCCATCAAGTAGAGATCACAATGCTTGGCTATTTCAAGCAGCAGTTCCACAACTGGTAACCTAACAGTAGCATGCTTCTGCAGGAAAGATATTAACAGCATCATTCGAGTAACCGAGATGGCAAATTTAACGAAAAATCTCAGGCCCGTTCGAACAAACCTGAAGGTCCTCCGGACTTGTCTCCTCCAAAATCACACCTAGAATCTGGCAAGTCATCTGTATGCAGCCAAGAAAATGTTCTAATTAAGTTCAATAAGTAACTAAAAGATAGTAAAACTTATTGCCGTTGTTACACACGACAATTTACCCAAATCTCCATATGTATGCACATTTAATAAGCCTAGTTAGCAGATGAATTCCGCAAGAAGAACAAAATATCAAGGGATTCAATTATCCTCCACTCGGATATACCTTCCGAACGCCGCTTAATTTCTTCCTCACGATTTGCCCTGTAGTGAGCTACAGACACCAATGAAGAAATATTAAAAAAAAGAAAGAAAGAAAGAAAGAAAATTTTGAGTCAATATCAACCACTCCGAAGGCTCCGAAAAGCCCTAATCTTAGAATTGTTCCGAAAGACGAAAGAAACTATCCGCATTTACCGGGGTCGACTCGACCGCGTCGGAGACCTCCAGCTTCGGCGCGGTCCCCGCTCCTCCCGAATCCGCCGCGGCGCTCGGGACCCTCCGCTTCGGCACGCTCCGCCTCGGCCTGGTGGGCGTCGACCTCAGGAACTTCCACACGAAGACCACGGCGATGGCGAATCCGGCGACGGCGCCGAGAGATCCGGCGCTCTAGGGATTCGCAGCACCGCGTAAGAAGAAGAAGAAGAAGAAGAGGAAGAAGAATATAGGGTTAAGGGAATCAGGGCTAGGGTTAGGGTTAGGGTTAGGGTTAGGGTCACACCTTGTGGCGGAGGAGGAGGGCGAGGGTGTCGGAGATCCTGCGGTTGAGGTGGCGCGCAAGGCGGCGCACGAGGGCTCCGACGTGCTCGGCGACGCGATCCGACATCCGTACGATCGATCGCAAGTGGCGGGCGTGGAGACGCGGAGATGGAATGGGAGGGGGGAGGGGGGGGGAGGGAAAAAGGAAGCAACGAGTATCGCGTGCGTCAAGGTATGGTTTGGTGCGGGGCCGATGAGCATCTTTTCTTAACTTGCAACGTATCCTATATATACTTCCCCTTTTTCTTTTCTTTCCCACGTGCATGTATTTGCCATACAAGTTGCATTTACTAACCATTTTATCACACGGCGTTTAGCCCTAGTGTCGTTTCTATTGTACGAATAAAGATAACATCTTCCCAGCTAGGTATTGGAATAGATTTTAAGTTCGTTACATTTCAATTTAGTTATACCCTTTTTCTGAAACCTTTTCTGCACACTGCAATATTTAATATCCATGCATTTTATATTCCGACGAATGCACATATAACTGAAAAACCAACCAGCGAAAGAATAAAAAAGCAAAAGACCCCGATCGCAAATCCTTAATTTTTCACAATCACATGGCAAAAGAAGTAAATCAGTAAGAAACTTGCCCATGAGCAAGTTTTTCTACGTAAACCACACAACAGTAACATCAGCGGCAAAACAGTAGCTAAAACCACACCACTAGAACCTCAGAGCATACTTGCAAATCAATTCCCATCAGCTGTTACAAAGGCAATCTTAAACATGCTTTGTAATTTAAACAACTAGTCAGTTTGGATCCATTTTTCCCCATCGCCAACATTAAGCAAACCATACTATCCCCGGTGAAATAAAGCAAAGTATGAAACCCAGACAGAACGGCCTTCACAACCACACACAGCAAGAGCAGTCTACACTCTCAGCGCGTTTTTGATTCCAAAGTTGGTAGATTTGTCTCCTTCACACTGCGAATGAGTGTTTAAATAAGATCGGCAACATTCATGGGCATCTCATCGATTTGTGTACTGTAGTACTGCTCGATATCTCTTAGAATCCTGATGTCGTCCTTGCGCACAAAATTTATAGCCACACCCTGCAAAGTTTCATGGTAGCAAGTTTAAAACTTTGTCAAAGCAACTCACTGATTGCAGACGAGCTGCTACAACTCTAACATGTAGCATGAAGCATAGGGAAATGAATACGATTAGCAGAGATTTTTTTTTTTTTTTTTAAATTACTTGTTGTCTTGTTGATAGTTAAATAGGATAGAATCCTATAGAACAGGCTTAACAAAAATCACAAACATTTTCTTTTAGTTAAAGCCTATAAACAAGTAAAGGCCAGTAAATTAAATAGGATTAATAACTTGATATTAAAAGAATATCATGCTAAAGCTTCATAAAGACAACTAATACCTTGCGCCCAAAACGTCCTGAGCGACCAATCCTATGTATGTAGAGCTCTCGATTGTTTGGAAGGTCATAGTTTATCACTAGAGAAACCTGCACAGACACACACAAAAAAAGGAAAACAAAAAGAAAAAAGAAATTCATGGTCAGGCTGGCTATGAATAAATGAGAGGAGATGCATAGAACGATTATTGCCGAGGAAAGATTCACCATCAAATTGGATACATCAGATTAACACATCACGACTTGGGAGTACTTAATTAATAATGCAATGCCTGCCAAATGGAAGCTTAATGTAACTTGCCTGCTGAACATCAAGACCCCGAGCCCACACATCTGTAGTGATTAAAACACGTGTTGCACCTGATCGGAACTCCGCCATTATAGCATCTCGTTCCTTCTGAGGCATGTCTCCATGCATAGAAGATACTGTGAAGTTATTACTACGCATTTTCTCAGTCAACCAATCAACCTGCCAAAAGGGAAAAAAAAAAAAGGTTTCTTGATTTGATATGTAAGAAAGATATGACAATTGTAGGAGACTAGTTAACTTAGAGGATTCCAAATAGATGAAATAGTTTTGGCATCGTAAATAAGCAAGCGATATCCGGTTATTATAGTTGATATATTAATATATTTCACCTGTATCTCTCTAACAATAAAAAATATCGAGAAATTGGGACTACAAGTAGCAAGTAGCAACCAACCAAAATTGGTGGTTTCTTGAGGCAAAGGTAGAAAATTTAGGCAAACGTATGGACCATCTACAAACTTCTAGCCAAGTTTGTCACTTGTCAAATACGATAAATATGAATTAGATTGCTAAGTCTATTATTACCTTTCTCTTGGTGTTGCAGAAAATAACAGCTTGGGTGATAGTGAGGGTGTCATATAGATCACACAATGTATCAAACTTCCACTCCTCCCTCTCAACAGCAACAAAGAATTGTTTGATGCCCTACATATAGAAAATGAAACACTGTAAAATCCTGTAGTAATCACATTACCCCCGACAAACTGTGATAAACAAAAACTTACCTCGAGGGTCAATTCATCACGCTTCACAAGTATCCTAACAGGATCAGTCATAAATTTGCCGGTCATCTCCAATATCTCATGCGGAAGGGTAGCAGATATCAGAACAACCTACAAAATTGCAAGTAAATACCATTACCAATAATGAAACTGCACATATCCAAAACATTGTGACACATAATACTTCAAAGTTACAGGACTGAACATATGGCATAGAGCAAGCAACATGTACTTCAGAGATAGTTGAGCAAGTAATAAAAGTAAGCTCTTGTCAAAACTTTAATGAAAAATGCTGCGGCCGGAATAGGCCCTTAACCTAACCTCATAACAGAAAGAAGTTTGGGGTTTAAAAAAATAAAAATAAAGAAAAGAAGTTTGGGCGAGAAAGGAAAAGTTACATAATAGGTAATTGAACAAGCATATTTTTACATTACTACTTACATCTTCGGACAAAAAACAGATATACCATGTGGAATTAAGAAAGAAAAGAGGAAAGAGGAAAGAGGAAAGAGGAAAGAGGAAAGCACTTCAAGGGCATGTAAAAGTTTATATTCTTGCCATACCTGAAGATCTGGGGGAAGATATCTGTATACATCATATATCTGATCCTTAAATCCTCTGCTCAACATCTCATCAGCTTCATCCTGTTTGAATGTTAATGGATTAGTTCTAGTAAATTTACATAAATGTTGATCATATAATTAATAAAAATGATTTGGAAACTGACAAGGACTAGGAGTTTGACGGCTCTTGTACGCAGTGTCCTTCTTTTGATCATGTCACAGACCCTGCCAGGTGTCCCTGATACAACATGAACTCCATACTCTAGTTTTCTAATATCCTCGCCAATACTCTTTCCACCAACACAGGAATGAGCTTGTATGTTTATGAAATCACCAATAGCCAATATCACTTTTTCAGTCTGAGAAGCCAGTTCTCTAGTGGGAGATACAATCAATGCCTGGACCCTATCAGACAATTTTAAGAGAAGAAAAAAGTAAGAAAGAATAAATATCACAGAGTCTTTATTTACTTAAATTTGACCAATCAAGATATACAACTAAAATCTCAAAACTTTGCGATCTTGCATGAAAGTTGACAATATATATATGAGCACAACAAGCAGTACAGAAATTCAGAGGGCTAAAATTGACCATCCAAATCTCTAAGACTGTGAACTGCACGGTTGGTGGCTAGAACTTAGAAGATCCTTGCCTACATGGAAATGGCTGCTTTGACGGCTTTGAGACAGCTTACGGCATGCTGGAAGGGATTATACAGCAGACTCATCCCACAAAACTAACTTCTATTTAGGACCTGCTATCATCTATGCAGTGCCATTAAGAATTTTCCGCGGCCTATCTTTAAAGAAATTTGGAGTATCATATAAAGATTTTAGTAATGGTTAGGAAAGGCATGAGACAGTATACCCTATCAAACATACATAATTAACGTCTTTCACTGCCAAAACTGAATCGATTAGAGAAGCCTTTTGAAGTTCCACTATTCTGCCCAAAAAGAGAGTGTCATTAACCACAAGACCTCACCAACTAGGAGATTACCTAAAGATCTTAATGTCATCTTCCAAGAAAAAAAAGAGCTTAAATACCTAACAGAGAACATATATATATAATCGTTGCTTTTGGCAAATGTTGATTACTCAGAAATGATGTCCCATAATACACAACGTAAACAGTATGGAAAAGTCCAACAGTGCCAACATCCAATAGCAGTCAATGACAACATGCTCAATTAAAGCGAATTTCAGGAATAATTCAGGAAATTATTTTCCTGATGATCATAATTAAGCATTACTTTTCTAATTTCTATTATCTTCAACCTCCAAAACAAACACATCAAACTTCATATTTTTCTGTCCAAAGAAAACTTTACTCAAATACTAAACTACATCAGTGAGAAGAAGGCAATCCAACATCCATCTGCTTTCCCCCAAGTATATAATATAAAGACCTACTCCACCTTCTAAGATATATGCAGAAAACCCTTTTCAACTAGTGAGAAAAATTAGGTCAAGATAAGCATTAATAAGACGAGAAATACTTTTGCAGTACTATGAAAGAAAACAACGAAATATAACACATAATTCTAGCTTTTTACATGGATATCAATATCCTAAACAATTTCTAGGGCTTTAGCAATCTCCGCAATCGAGACAACGAATTAGGGTTTGTGATTGTAGCCGCCGCCAAAGATTTCCAAACTAGAACAAAAATCTACACTTGAAAATGGATTCGAACAACGCGATATTACTCACAACGCCAAACAAATCAAAACCCACACTTCCAACCAAACCCTACATATAAATTGGCCGAAAACATATGCGAGAGAAATTGGGAAAAAGAAAGTTCGTACTCTCGGACGGCGGTGTCGACCATCTGGCAAACGGAGAGGGCGATCATGGAGGTCTTCCCCGTCCCGGACTGGGCCTGGGCGATGACGTCGCGGCCCCTGATGATGGGGATCACGGCCCTCTGCTGGATCGCCGAGGGCTTCTCGAAGCCGTAGGCGTAGATCCCGCGGAGGAGGTCGTCGCGGATCCCCATCTGGTCGAAGCTCGTGATCACCTCCACCCCGGGCGTCGTCTCGAAGACGAGGTTCTCGTCGTCCACGCCGCCGCGCCCCGGAGGCTGCCGCGCCCTGGGCGCCACAGCAGGCGCCGTCGCCGCCGCCGCCATGGAGGGATTTTTAGGGTTTGGGGTGGAGGAGAAGGGGTAGAGGTAGAGGGAAAGAGAGAGAGAAGGGGGGGGGGGTGACAGGGTAAGGAGGAGAGCGGGAGGAGCACGAACCCTAGAAGGCTCGTTCGTGGTGGCAGCGTCGTAATATCGGGAGGCTGCGGTTTGGTATAAATGTACGGAGACCCCTCACCGACACAAACTCTTGAAATTCATCCCTCTGATTTTTGTTTTTGTGGTTGATCGCCCTCCAACTTCAAGAATTTGAGTTTTATTATTTGATTTGATTTTGATTTTAATTTTATTAACCTTGTGATTATCATTAAACAATTGATTTGTCAACAGAACTTCAGTCCTGTAATTCCTTGTCCAGCCCATTTAAGCCCGAGCCTGGTTGAAGCGAACCATTTTGGACCGGATTGGGTCACGCAATGATCCAGTGAACCCATGTGTCTGGCTCGATCATTTTAGCCCAAGGCCTACTTACGTAAGATTCCCATTGTTTTGACTACGACTTCGTTTAGAATTTGCTGGAAGTGGAAAGCACAAAAAAATATTTTATTTATTTTCGTACATAATATTGTGTTTCGTATATTGCGATGAGTCGATTACGATATATTTTTGGCAATCTCATCAGAGAACGCATAAGCATATCCCTATATGTATTTTTCTCATAGTTTGACCTCAATATCAAACTAAGCCTAAAGCCATTATGCCAAACAGAGTTAAGATAGAAGTACATAAAAATATATTCTTTTTTATTAGATTATACAAAATGTATTTTAATCAGCTTTGATTGCGATATGCCAAATGAGATATTATTTATAAAACTAAATGGGCTATTTTGGTATAGTATTTTAAACACAATCTCTCTATAACCCGAGTAGTGTTACAAACGATGAGAAAGTGCAATAGAAAAGCACTTTTAGTTTATTTTGCTTGGTAAAAGAATACATATATTTTTTGGTAATTTTTATCAGTTGGCGTATGGCTTGGAGTCTCTTCACTTACTAAAGTTATGCCACATTCCTTGCCCATACCAATGGGATTGACTTGGGTCTTCTCTCTTATTTTGGTTTTTTGTTCTCTTTTTCAAAATAATTTATAAATTTTTTTCTTTGCCAACACGCTTAGTATTGACTTGGGTCCTCCCCTTTCCTTAAAATTAGACATACTTTTTTATGAATATTGCAAAGATGGTTGCCAATGTGCAATCTAATTTCTAGCTATCAATGGTTATTAATCAACTTTTCTGTACTATTAAGATAATTAAAATCATTAAATTTGATGAAATTGTTAATAAATTGAACAAAATTTTAATTTTTTTTTTGCCTGAAATCATCAAATTAATAAAAATTAATGGATAACAATGCTAAAATAAATTTTTTTTGAAGAGGGGCAATTTTAAAATGATTTAGACTTAAAGGAATTAGTAACTTTTCTCTTAAACGGTCATGTCTTGCTTATTGGGCGAATATAAATAAGATATGGTCTAAACTGCATAGAATTTTTTTTTTGTAATTAAGCCTATAGTTTGGTAAAAATGTAGGCGGCGACCCTACTTTTAAAATGACACTATCAACTTTATTTTTTATTTTGAAAAATTTAATTATTTGAGTTATTTTAGTTAAAAAGTTATATGAAAATTTATAGTTTCATCAATCATTAATCATCAATTATTCTAATTTTACTTGCGAAGAAGTGACTAAAATTGTTACATATGATGAAATCATATATTAATTTGATTAAATCCCTAATTTTCATAAATAAAATTACTTAATTTTCGGAGATTAAAAGTTAAAAGGTATTCTCAATTAAAACAAAATTGTAGAGTTAAGGGACCCATTTCAAACTTTCCTATAGATGAGGGGTTCTCCATTCATTTTTACCATTCAAAACCGCCTATAAATAGTGGGTCCTCAATGCATTCATTACCTAAAATAAAAAACCTTACACTCTCTCTCACCCTCGCCATTGCTGTGAACAATGTAAGCTCTCTTCTCCTTCAGCACCTCCTCCTCTCCTTTTTCCTCCCAAACTACTCGGAATAAGCCCAAAAACTCAACTGGTTTTTGCTAATCCTTGGTGCTCTCCCGTAAAGGAGCCTCCTTTTACCCACTTCGCTCCACTCTCCTCTTCTGAATACTCGTTGAAATGGGAAACAGGGGACTCCCCTGCTTCTTCTCCCTCCTCCCCTTGCTCCTCTTTGCTCCCCTTAGCTGTTCCCAAAGTTGCGACTCGAGCGATTTGAATGCGCTCCAGGGCTTTGTGGAGGGGCTCCAATCGAGTGATCTTGGGTGGAGCTTTAATGGGTCGTCTCCTTCAAATTGCTGTACTTGGGTTGGAATATCATGTGATGTGGGCTCTGTTTTGGTGAAGAGGGTGATTGGTTTGGATCTCTCTAATAAGAGTTTAAAGGGCTCTGTCTCTTCTTCTCTGGGTGGTTTAGACCAACTGATGCAGCTCAATCTCTCAAACAATTCCCTTAATGGATCGGTTCCTGTGGAGCTATTCCATCTCCCCCATTTGGAACTCCTCGATCTTAGTACGAACGTGTTATCTGGGCATATACCTGCAGAATCGAACCTCCCGTCGATTCGACTATTCAACATTTCTGCCAATTCGTTCAGCGGCAGGCACCCGATACTCGCCGGATCGAGCAATCTATCACTCTACGACGTCAGCTCGAACAGCTTCTGGGGCCCCGTCGATACAGGTATCTGCAATTCCTCTGATTCCGTTCAGTTGCTTCGGTTCTCGGCGAACATGTTCTCCGGCGACTTCCCCGCCGGCTTCGGGAACTGCAGGTCCCTTTCCGAGCTCTCGCTCGACACAAACGGCCTCACCGGAACTTTGCCTGATGATCTTTTTACACTATCCTCGCTGTCCCAACTGAACCTCAAGGGGAATGCACTCTCTAGTACTGTGAGCACAAACATTAGAAACCTTTCCAACCTTGTTCACCTAGATATTTCCTTCAATAATTTTTCCGGGGCGATCCCGAATGTATTTGATAGCATAAGTGAGCTAGAGTACTTCAGTGCCTTTTCCAATAAACTCACTGGGGGTTTGCCCCCTTCTTTGTCTAACTGTTCGACACTCGCTCTTCTTGACGTAGGAAATAACTCTCTTACTGGAACTATCGATCTTAACTTTACGGCCTTGCCGAGGTTTAAGCACCTCAACCTCGAATTGAATTTCTTTTCCGGTCGTATTCCTTCCGATCTTCCCAATTGCATGCAGTGGTTAAATCTTGCTAGGAACAATCTCGTCGGCGAAATACCCTCTAGCTTCAAGAACTTGACCTCTCTAGCCGTTCTCTGGCTCGTCGATAACAACTTCTCAAACTTATTCTCGGCACTACAAATCCTGCAGAGCTTGCCCAATCTTACAGATCTTTCGCTCTCTGCGAACTTTCGCAGTGGCGAGTTAATGCCGTTAGATGGGATTCAAGGATTTGCTAACACAGAAGTCCTTTACATTATGTTTTGTGGTCTTTCCGGTTCTATCCCACCATGGCTGGCGAATTTGACCAAACTAAAAATCATGTGCATTTCCTTGAACCGTTTAACCGGGACTATCCCTCCATGGTTGGGGAATCTTGATAATCTCTTTTACCTGGACCTCTCAAATAATTTGCTCACCGGAGAAATTCCTACTAGCTTAACGCATATGAAGAGCCTTGCGTACGGTGACTCATCACAGGATATCGGCATTCTGTTCGAGAAATATTCAAGTACCAGTAAGTTTCTACAATACCGCAGCATTCGACCGTCGATCATTTTGAGCAATAATAAGCTTGTTGGGTCGATCTTGCCCGGGTTTAATGGCCTTGTGAACCTCCATGTGTTGGATTTGAGTTTCAACAATATCTCGGGAGCCATACCCGATTTGTCGGTCATGTCGAACTTAGAAAGCTTGGATTTGTCGCACAATCATCTCACCGGTATCATACCACCCTCTTTGATTAGATTGAATTTTCTTTCCAGTTTCAATGTGTCGTATAACAACTTAACCGGGCAAATTCCAACGGGAGGCCAATTTGATACGTTTAATGATCCATCAATTTACATGGGCAATTATTATCTTTGTGGACCTCCGACTAAAAACAACTGTTCTGATGAAGATACAAACTCTTCCGCTAAAGAAGAAGGCAACAATGAAACTGAGATAACTTGGTCGTATCTTGGAATGGGACTTGGATACGCCACTGGATTATGGGGTGTGTGTGGAATCCTAATATTCAAAAAGTCTTGGAGTGATGCTTATTTTCGGATGGTTAATAAGTTATTCGATAACATATATCATATATGTGATAACAGTAGTAAATATATGAAAGGTTGAGTAGAAGAGTACGTGGATGACGAAGACCAAATTCCTCAAGTTATTAGTTTTCTAGTTTGTAAACTAGTCCTGTTGTATGGTGTTTCTTTTTTTTATGTTGCATGGGATTTGTCATTGTAAATTCACAACTTGTATCCTACATAGACACGGCAAACGGCGGGTTAGTTAATCCGCGGGCGGGTTATTATACCCGTGTTACTTGGGCATGAATAAAATTTACCCACAAATTTTTAGATAGCCAACATCTTTACTCATACCCGCCAGTGGGTGGGCGGGTGGGTATGCGGGTTATCCGTAAATTTTTTTTTTTTTTGCTCTTATATTTTTAAATGCAAAATATATACATATAAGCTTTAAAAGCGTAATATAACTCATTGCTTAAAATATTATAACATACAATAAAAATATTTAAAGTCTTAAAGAAAAAATATTTATGAAAGAAATGCAATGAAAAATTAGGATTATAATATATAGTATAGATAAATAAGAAATATATATTAATTGAAAAAATATATTTTGTAATTAAAAAAATATATGCGGCATTGCGTGGTACCGCTGCTACCCAAAATGCCCATCGCAATTGCATTTTACCCGTAATTTTTGGGTTGAAAAAGTTGGTATCCATACATGCAAATTTATGGATAATTCGCGGGTACTCATGGGCTTTGGGTCAAAATTGCTGGGTCTAATCCTACATATAATGTTTCGCTTAGTACTAATTAATGTCTACTACATGCGCCGTTATCACTTGAGGAAGTGGGCATGTACGGCATAAGCCGCATAACCATTGTACTTTTTCTTTTTCTTTATATTTGATAAAAAAAGTTTAGAAATTATCTAAATTATAGATTGTTTTTAGCAATCTAATCAACTGTTTAAAATTTAATTTTACTATTCGACCTCTCAATTTATATGATATGAGTTGTTCCACACCTTTTTTTTTTTTTTTTTTTTAATTGAAGAAATAGGTAGCTAGCTATTCGTTTCATTTATTAAGTAAAATGGACTAAACTTACAAGATGAATGCAGCTAGGGCTTATGTGATTGAAAGAAAAAGGAAAGTCAAAAATAAAGGAAAGGAAAAGAACCAGAGATAAAAGCAAACCAGAATTAAAACAATTGATGACCTTGATTTGATTTTGATTTTGATTTTGATTTTATGACCTTGTGATTATCATTAAACAATTGATTTGTCAACAGGACTTCAGTCCTGTAATTCCTTGTCCAGCCCATTTAAGCCCGAGCCTGGTTGAAACGAACCATTTTGGACCGGATTGGGTCACCCAATGATCCAGTGAACCCATGTGTCTGGCTCCATCATTTTAGCCCAAGGCCTACTTACGTACGATTCCCATTGTTTTGACTACCACATTGTTCGGAATTTTCCGGAAGATTGCATTATGCTTAAAAATACGTTTAAAAAATATATATCAATACTAAACTAAGTCTGCCATTATGCCAAACAGAATTAAGATAGAAGCATATAAAAATATACTCTTTTTATTAGATTATACAAAATGTATTTTAATCATCTCTCCATAACCCGAGTAGTGTTGCATACGACGATGAGAAAGTTCAATAGAAAAGCACTTTTAGTTTATTTTGTGCGGTAAAAAAATAATGGGTAATTTTTATCAGTTGGCTTATTTTGTGCGGTAAAAAAATAATGGGTAATTTTTATCAGTTGGCGTATGGCTTGGAGTCTCTTCACTTACTAAAGTTATGCCACATTCCTTGGCCATACCAATGGGATTGACTTGGGTCTTCTCTCTTATTTTGGTTTTTTGTTCTCTTTTTCAAAATAATTTATAAATTTTTTTCTTTGCCAACACGCTTAGTATTGACTTGGGTCCTCCCCTTTCCTTAAAATTAGACTTACTTTTTTATGAATATTGCAAAGATGGTTGCCAGTGTGCAATCTAATTTTTAGCTATCAATGGTTATTAATCAAATTTTCTGTACTATTAAGATAATTAAAATCATTAAATTTGATGCAATTGTTAATAAATTGAACAAAATTTTAATTTTTTTTCGCCTGAAATCATCAAATTAATAAAAGTTAATGGTTAACAATGCTAAAATAAAAATTGTTTGAAGAGGGGCAATTTTAAAATGGTTTAGGGTTAAAAAGTAGCAACTTTTCTCTTAAACGTATAGGTATTCTGTTGGCTGATTCTCAAGAAGAGAACCCCTACGGCGGACAGGCTTTTTAAAAGAGGGTGGATTCAAAGTGCTGTTTGTGTCCTGTGTGGAGTGGAAGAGGAAACAGCGGACCATCTGTTTACCCAATGTGTTTTCAGTAGGTTTATCTGCGTGAGGGGTGTCGAGGGGGTACAGACCCAAGACTTGGGGGAGGAAGTGAACCAAGTTTGGGACAGATGGAAAAATAAGAATTGCCTGCATATGAGGAGAAACAGCCTGTCGGACTTAGTGGGTTGCTGGTGGATCGTCTGGAAGACCAGAAACGATTGGATCTTTCGGAGTATAAAACCGAACCCGGAGACGGTGGTGTCGAACTTTAGGCAGCTGATAAAGGATTGGGACTCCACTTTTTTTTTTTTTTTTTTATGTATGTATACGGGGCCTCGGATGCCCTACTATTGTAGCCGAGTTCATCTATCTAATAAATGAAGCGGCTACCTCTTTCTCAAAAAAAAACTTTTCTCTTAAACGGTCGTGTCTCGTTTATTGGGCAAATATAAATAAGATATGGTCAAAACTGTATAGAAATTTTTTTTTTTTTTTTTGTAATTAAGCCTATAGTTAGGTAAAAATGTACGGCGGCGACCCTACTTTTGAAATGACACTATCAACTTAATTTTTTATTTTGAAAATTTTAAATTTTTACAGACCGTCTCTAGAGCAAGTGGCAAAGGGCTTGTGGTTAGTACCCGAGACCAGAGTTCGAATCCTAGTTGATTCACATTTCTAGCTAAGTTTATTTCTTAACAAAATAAACGAAGCGGGTAGCGTGTTATCTATCTCTCTCAAAAAAAAAAAAGAAGAAAATTTTAATTATTTGAGTTATTTTAGTTAAAAAGTTTATGAAAATTTATAGTTTTATCAATCATTAATCATCAATTATTCTAATTTTACTTGCGAAGAAGTGACTAAAATTGTTACATATGATGAAATCATATATTAATTTGATTAAATCCTTAATTTCCATAAATAAAATTACTTAATTTTCGGAGATTAAAAGTTAAAAGGTATTCTCAATAAAAAAATTGTAGAGTTAAGGGGCCCATTTCAAACCTCCCTATAGATGAGGGGTTCTCCATTCATTTTTACCATTTCAAAACCGCCTATAAATAGTGGGTCCTCAATGCATTCATTACCAAAAATAAAAAACCTTACACTCTCTCACCCTCGCCATTGTCGCCATTGCTGTGAACAATGTAAGCTCTCTTTTCCTTCACCACCTCCTCCTTTACTTTTTTTCTCCCAAACTACTTGGAATAAGCCCAAAATCTCAACTGGGTTTTGCTAATCCTTGGTGCTCTCCCGTAAAGGAGCCTCCTTTTACCCACTTCGCTCCCCTCTCCTCTTCTGAATACTCGTTGAAATGGGAAACAGGAGACTCCCCTGCTTCTTCTCCCTCCTCCTCTTGCTCCTCTTTGCTCCCCTTAGCTGTTCCCAAAGCTGCGACTCGAGCGATTTGAATGCGCTCCAGGGCTTTGTGGAGGGGCTCCAATCGAGTGATCTTGGGTGGAGCTTTAATGGGTCGTCTCCTTCAAATTGCTGTACTTGGGTTGGAATATCATGTGATGTGGGCTCTGCTCTGGTGAAGAGGGTGATTGGTTTGGATCTCTCCAATAATAATTTAAAGGGCTCTGCCTCTTCTTCTCTGGGAGGTTTAGACCAACTGAAGCAGCTCAATCTCTCCAACAATTACTTTAATGGATCGGTTCCTGTGGAGCTATTCCATCTCCCCCATTTGGAGCTCCTTGATCTTAGTATGAACATGTTATCTGGGCTTATCCCCGCGGAATCGAACCTCCCGTCGATTCGACTGTTCAACATTTCCGCCAATTCGTTCAGCGGCACGCACCCGATCCTCGCGGGATCGAGCAATCTATCAGTCTACGACGTCAGTTTCAACAGTTTCTGGGGCCCCGTCAATACAGGTATCTGCAATTCCTCCGATTCCATTCAACTCCTTCGGTTCTCGGCGAACATATTCTCCGGCGACTTCCCCGCCGGCTTCGGGAACTGCAGTTCCCTTACCGAGCTCTCGCTCAGTAAAACCGGCCTCACCGGAACTTTGCCCGATGATCTGTTTACACTATCCTCGTTATCCCGACTAAACCTCAAGGGGAATACACTCTCCGGCATTGTGAGCACAAACATTCGAAACCTTTCGAACCTCGTTCACATAGATATTTCCTTCAATAACTTTTCCGGGGTGATCCCGGATGTATTTGATAGCCTAAACAAGCTAGAGTTCTTTCATGCTTCGTGCAATAAACTCACTGGGGGTTTGCCCCCTTCTTTGTCTAACTGTTCGGCACTCGCTCTTCTTATCCTAAGAAATAACTCTCTTACTGGAACTATCGATCTTAACTTTACGGCCTTGCCGAGGTTAAACGCCCTCAACCTCGCGTCGAATTTCTTTTCCGGTCGTATTCCTCCCGATCTTCCCAGTTGCACGGAAATGATGACCTTATGTCTTGCTATGAACAATCTCGTCGGCGAAATACCCTCCAGCTTCAAGAACTTCACCTCCCTATACTATCTCTCGCTCTGCGGAAACAACTTCTCCAACTTATTCTCTGCACTACGAATCCTACAGAACTTGCCCAATCTTCGAAACCTTATACTCAACACGAATTTTCGAGGCGGCGAGTCAATGCCGTCGGAAGGGATTCAAGGATTCACTAACATGGAAGTCCTTATCATTGCGAATTGCGCACTTTCGGGTTCTATCCCACCGTGGTTGGCGAATCTGACCAATTTGAAGGTCTTGGACATTTCCTGGAACCATTTAACCGGGACGATCCCTTTATGGCTGGGAAACCTCGACAATCTGTTTTACCTGGACATCTCAAATAATTTGCTCGCCGGAGAAATTCCTACAAGCTTAGCGCTTATGAAGAGTCTCATGTACAGTAACTCGTCGCAAGAAAGCGTGGGGTCACAATTTTATCCCTTCGTCATCCTGAGAAATTCCAGTGGAAGGGCTCTGGAATACAAGCAATACAGCAGCTTTCCGCCGTCGATAATTTTGAGCAATAACAAGCTTGTCGGGTCGATCTTGCCCGGGTTTAATGGCCTTGTGAACATCCATGTGCTGGATTTGAGTTTCAACGATATATCGGGAACTATACCTGATTTGTCGGGCATGTCGAACTTAGAGAGCTTGGATTTATCGCACAATCATCTCACCGGTGCCATACCGCCCTCTTTGAGTAGATTACATTTTCTTTCCAGTTTCAATGTAGCTTATAACAATCTATCCGGAAAAATTCCAACAGGGGGTCAATTTAATACACTCAATGATCCGTCAATTTATACTGGTAATTATTATCTCTGTGGACCTCCGACTAAAAACAACTGTTCTGATGAAGAATCAAACCCTTATCCTAAACGAGACGACAATAACAGAACTCATGAGACAATATGGTTATATCTTGGAATGGGATCAGGATTTACCACCGGATTCTGGGGTGTGTACATTGCCTTCTTATTCCGAAGATCGTGGAGGATTGCTTATTTTCAAATGATTGATAAATTATTCGATGATATATATGTGATGGTAGTATTAAGTTGGAGGAGGTTGAACGAAAAAATTGGCCGACAAGGACCAATATCTTGAAGTTGTTACTTTTCTACTTAGTCCCGTGCGCTGCATGCATCGCGTTTCTTAGTTTTACGTTGCATGGGATTTTGTTATAATAAATTCACAACTTGTCTTCCTGCGTACAATTATTAATGTTTTGCTTAGTATTATAATTTCTACAGCATGCATGGACCATTATACTTTTTCTTATGTTTAATTTTCACTTATTATTTCTTGCTAGTTACTTAATTGATTCTTGTTTATAAGATTCAACTATTTATCAAACTAGTGATTATTTCATGCATGCATGGAATTATAACTATTAATTAATAATTTATAATGTTACATGAATTTATGTTGAGAAACTATTTTATCTATATAAATTCATTCTTTCGCAATATTAAATATTACAAATATTAATTGCGCAACAAACAACATCCTTGCAAATCGTTGCAATAAATCTTATAATATGGTTGCGTCCTTACAACAACACAAACTAATTAAGTAATACAATAAAATATATTTTTGGTCGTGAATCGTTGTCATACGTTGAAAGTGAAATTCCCTTTAAATTAAGGTCAAAAACTTCGTGTGGATGAATTGTTCTTAACGCAAATGGTAAAAAATTTGATGGTTAATATTTAAGGTTCCAAATTTAAAATCCGATTCTTCATATTTTCAATTAAAAAAAAAAAAAAAACTAAGCATGCGAAATTTAGCTAAAATCAAGAGTGCCATGATCTCATCGGAGAAAAATGCTTTTTACCATACTTTTGGTAATTTGTCTTGTGTAATTTAATTATCATCCGCTCAGATCAAATTTGTTGGTAATTAAGTTTACCAAATTTAATGACTTTTATTATCACTTTTTAAATAATTAAATTATGTCAATCAACAATTGATAATGAAAAGAGTCAATAATTTTTTTTAAAAAAAAACTAGATTGATTAATAGTTATTAGTTAATTAGTTAATGACTAATATAATTATTAATTTTACATATTTTTTAAACTAAATTAAGCATAAAAAACATTAAATAAAAAGGAATTAGAAGTAGAAGTTGAGGGTCAAGAACAATTTGAAAAGACCCGGTCGGACCGGATAGGGCCACACATGGACTGTGTCAACTTGGTCAGACCAACTAAAGAAATTGAAAACTCAAGCCTAGCTTGGTCTCCCGTGATTCGTATTATTATTATTATTATTATTATTATTATTATTATTTGTTGAGGGTCAAGCCCAATTTGAAAAGACCCGGCCGGACCGGATAGGGTCAACTTGGTCGGACCAACTAAAGAAATTGAAAACTCAAGCCTAGCTTGGTCTCCCGTGATTCGTATTATTAGTTAGGTTAAATTACACCTTTGATTCTCAGACTATAGGTAGCATGATATTTTGGTTCTTAAACTTTAATTTATTATAATTTGCAGTTCGGATTTTTTGAAGTATTATAATTATTGATATAGAAGTGATATGAAGATATTATGATTGATGATGCGATATTAATTAAGATATTATATCACTTCTACATTAATAATTTGTTAATATTTAAGTCCACTAAATCCACTAACTTAAATTATGGACTTAATTCTAGCAATTCAAAATGTTAAGTAAAAATAATAATAAATAAAACTTTCATATTCAAGGTATCACGTCTCTCATAGTTTGAGGGTCAAAAGTGTAATTTGTCAATAGACATCTCTAGTACAAATGACAAAGAGTTTAATAGGTGGTACTTGAGATTTTAAGTTCGAAAATGAGTTGTTTTATATTTCTAGAAGCGATGGATAACATGTTATCTTTTTCTCTTACACAAAAAAAAGGTGTAATTTATCCTATTACTTATTACGGTCTTGGTTCAATCTGCTATTAACCGATCCAATATGTGAAAAATCAGGCTAGGTGAGTCAAATCTGATTTTTATTTTTTGCAAAATATCTTTTGTCAGTCACATATAATATGTTAGAACAAATACCGCAACGAAAATTTGATTGTGATTTAAATCTAACTAAATTTGTAATAAAATTAATAAACTCAACTTACAGACAATTGCAAAATCTAAATAAAGAATTTGATGTTTCCGGCAGCGTGCGAGGCACTGTCCTAAGACATATTTTCGTCCTTGCGTGCGGGATTAATCGGGAACAACACCCAAAGGTACGACTGGAATTTTTCCTCCCGCGAGCGCGATCGTAAAGGAGATCGACGAAGACTCTTTCAACACCCATTGATAAAAAGATCAAATAAAATTAAAATAAGAGTTTAAATAAACTTTCTCCTTTTGTATTTTACTTAGCTCTCTCTCTCTCAGCAACATTCATCTTAGATGAACAGTGCAATCCATTGTTTAAATAGTGGAAAGAGAAAGGAACGTTGGAATCCCAATGTTCTCAACATACCACTTAATTCATGCCTTTATATAGCATTAAGAAGAAATAAATTAAATTTAATTCAATCAATTAATTAACATAATTAAAGACAATAAAAGCGAATAATTATAACATTAGATGATATTTAGAGATTTTGAATTTTTCACCAACATAATAATCACAATACAGATAGCATGCGGTCCATTATTTTCTTCGGTCTTAATCATTGCAGAAATTACTGCTTGCAACCGGCGTATCAAGTGCCTTGTTTCTAAAATTCAATCATACGTGCATTAAAATTGAAAAGGAGTGAGCGAGTAAGGCTAAAAATCAGCTGAACAAGTAATCCGAGCTCTATTCAACCGTACATCTACTTTCAAATCCTACCATAGATATACTACCAAATATCTACAACTTTGAAATGGCCTTTTAATCAAAGTATTATCTCTTTTATTTGCCTTAATTTTTTTTAAAAACTATTTGGTGCCAAAGTAAATGTTAAAAGCTTATAATTTTCAATGTAAACATATATTGTAGATCGTATTATCAATTTGATTTTGATTTTAAGACATTGTGATGATTGATTATCATTAAAACATTGATTTGTCAACGCGACTTCACAACTATAATTCGTTGCCCAGCCCATTTAGCCCAAGGCCTACTAACATAAGATCCCCATTGTTAGGCTTCAACTAGGGCCATTGGCCCATTACGCCAAAAAGAGTTGAGATAGAAGCACATAAATATATTCCTTTTTTTAATTAGATTTTACAATTTTTTTTTTCTTAATCCATTCTGATTGTTATATGTCAAATCAGATATTATTTATGAAACTAAATAAATTATTTCAGTATGGTATTTTAAACACGATTATTTCAGTATGATATTATTTTTTTTTAGATTTCGCTTGGAATTATTGGGAGATTGTATTACGTGCGGCGAAAAAGTACGTTAGAAAAATATTCTGTTTGTTTCTATACATAATATTATTGCGTTTCGCAATCGGTTATGATATATTTTCTACGGTCTCATCGGAGAATGTAGAAGTATATCCTATATGTTTTTTTTTCTCAACTCTATTTTATCTAATAGTGTCAGATAGACCTTAATAACAAACTAAGTCTTAGACCGACCGTCCCTAGAGCAAGTGGCAAAGGGCTTGGTGGTTGGTACCCGTGACCCAGGTTCGAATCCTAGTTGATTCATATTTATAGCTAAGTTTATTTCTAAATGAAATAAACGAAGCGGGTAGCGTGCTACCTAATTCTCAAAAAAAAAAACAAACTAAGTCTTAGTTTCAAAGTTTGGCGTATGGCTCGGTCGCTCGGAGTCTCTCCACTTAGGCTTAGCTTGGTATTGATGACTATCTAACGCAATATTATATACGGAAATAAATAGAGTATTTTTCCTACGTATTTTCTCACCGCACGTAACGCAATCTCCCCGCAATTCCAAACGAACCTATTTTTCCAACGTAATCACCGCACGTAACGCAATATTCCCACAATTCCAAACGAAACCTATTTTTCCAACGTACTTTCCCACCGCACGTAACGCAATCTCGCCGAAATTCCAAACGAAGCCTTACTAAAAGTTAGGGTCTTCTCACTCATTTTGTGTTTTGTTTTATTTTTCAAAATAATTTATAAATTTTTTCTTTGTCAACGCCCTTGGTATCGACTTGGGTCTTCTGATTTTCTTAAAGTTTTTTTTGAGAAAAAGATAACACGCTATCTGCTTCATTCATCAAGACAATAAATTTAACTATATAGAGTGAGGCAGAAGAGGCCTCAAGAGAAGATAAAATAAAAAAAAAGAAGTCTAAAAAAAGGTACGAGGAGAGTAATAAAAAGATTAAAAAGAAACAACTGCAGCGTCAAATCGAGTATCCAAAATATGAAGAACTCGATCATTCATTCCCGTTTTCTAATTACACGCTGGGCAGTAGCAATAGCGTCAGTAGATAGGTTTCTAAAAATAACATTATTTTTTTCACGCCAAATCATCCACCATGTAGCTGCCACTAGTGTCTTCGGGGCGTCATTTCCTCTGTGCAACCTCTCCGATACTGTAATGACGTCCTCAATCAAGGGAAAAGACTTACTTTTTTATGAATATTGCTATGGATTTTCCAAAAGCTAGACTTACTTTTTTATGAATATTGCTATGGATTTTCCAAAATATTATTTTTATATGCTTTATCTGCTAGGTTTGAATTAGTGTTACCCATATTGCTTATAATTAGAGTCCAAATTATCATGATGTTTTACAAGGTTTTGGATTAAAATTGATTTCTTTTACTTACTATAATTTTTAGTTATCAATTTAGATATGGTGCATTATAAGGTATAACTTATCCAAAAATCTTTCATCTTTCTATTCTAAGGGCTTAAAAAAGTAAATTTTTTCCCCTCAAAGATGAATTTTTAGCGAACCATAATCAAAGATGCATGGTTGCGAATGTGCATTCTAATTTTTAATTTAGCTATCAATTACAGTTATTAATTAAAGATTTCTTTGCTGTAAAATTAATTAAAATTATTTAATAAAATTCTTAATAAGTTTAGTAATATTTTAATTTATTTGCCTGAAATCACCAAATTAATAAAAATTAATGGTTAACAGTGCTAAAATAAATTTTTTTTTGAAGAGGGGCAATTTTAAAATGGTTTAGTGTTAAGAAGTAGTAGTAATTAACCTCTCTCTAACTCGACCATCTCTCCTTATTCCCGATCCAAACGCTAGAGGGTTAGACGTGGATTGTGTCAACTTGATCAGACCAACTAAAGAAATTGTAAACTCAAGCCTAGCTTGGTCTCTTGTGACTCGAATTTTTTTTTTTTTTTTGAGAGAAAGGTAGCATGCTACTTGCTTTTTTTATTTCATTTAGAAATAAATTTAGTTGAAAATATGAATCAATTTCTAACTCGCCTCTCGTATCAATCATTACATGCGCCTGTGCTTAACTGCTTCAAGACGGTCGGTTGTGACTCGAATTATTAGTTGTGGTAAATTGCACTTTTGGTCGTTAGGCTATACGAACAATAACACTTTGGTTCTCAACCTTCGATCAATTTATTATAATTTCTTATTCAAAATTTTTTAATTATTATGTCTCAAAATTTAAAATACATAGGAATATTTTGTGATTTAGTCTAAAAGTTACGCAAAAATGTTCAGAGATCCTCATTTTGAAATGAAACCGTCAACTTTAATTTTTTTAATTAAGATTTTTAAGTTTTTAATTTTGAAAACTCAATTATTTTAGTTATTTTAGTTAAAAACTTTGTAAACAATATTTATAGTTTTGCCAACCATTGATCATTAATTATTTTAATTTTATTTGTGAAGAAGTGACTAAAGTTGTTACATTTGATATATGAAATCCTCTATTAATTTGACAAAATCCATAATTTTTTAAAAATAAAATTACTTATTTTTTGAAGATTAAAAAGACAAAAGGTGCATGGTCTCATTTAAAACAAAATTGTACAGTTAAGGGGTCCATTAATTTCGAACTGTCCTATAAATGAGGGGTTCTCCATTCATTTTCGAAAAATTTCTTTGTTTCATACTTTCATATGATAATTTGCGTCTACTTAATTACTCAACCTACGTACTCTCTCTCTCTCTCTCTCTCTCTCTCTCTCTCTCTCTCTCTCTCTCTCTCTCTCTCTCTCTCTCTCTCTCCGTATTGTTGTGAACACTCCTCTCCTTCACCACCTCGACTACAGAAAAAGAGCCTCTCCCATAAAAGAGCCTCCTTTATTTGTTGGAATTTAGTATTGTTCTCCATATGTTATCAACAAAAAAGTACAAAAATAAAAAAATAACAAAAATTAAATAATTGAAAATTTTATAATGGAAAAGAGACAGTAATTTACGTGGTTCGGCAAGTTGTTGATGTTCACGGAAAGAACAGGAGAAATGTATTAATTCCTTATATGAAGAAATTAAAATACAGGCTTATGCCTTTTTATTGCTTTCAATGTAAATACAAGAGCTTTATATCTACTGCCGCTCTTACCTTATTATAAGAAAAATTTATATATTAGTTTTAAATAATTTTTTTAGAAAGAATAAAGAAAAATTAAACAAATTATTAATTAAGTTTCTGTACTTTACCTTGCATTAACTTGCATTAACTTGCTTGCTATCTTTCTTCCTGCTTGTTGCTTGTTTCATTATCTGTAAAGTTGTAATCCTTTCATAGGCATGCATGTACATGTACAATTGTAGTCGGCAACTTTAATGATCAACTTCTTTAATTAGCCTGTATATGTATAGACTTTTAACAGACATGACATACATATATTTCATACATACGCATGAAACACGCTTGTATATATGTATGAACTGCATTTCACCACTATCCAATTAAAATCATTCTATTCACATTTGAAAGACTTTTGTAGACTGAGTGCAACTTCGATCAACTTTCTATGTACAAATTTTTTTTGCATTTAGAAAATTTTATGGGTCAAATAAAAATATATATATATATATATATGCCCTATATAGAAGAAAACATATAACCAACATTACCCACTTAACCCTAGCTCCTCCCTAGCTCCTCTTCTGGTTACGTACCCATTTAAATGGGACGAAGGGGAGTCCCCTGCGTCTTCTCCCTACTCTTGCTCCTCTTTGCTCCCCTTACCTGTTCCCGGAGCCATCAAAGCTGCCATTGGAGCGACTTGAAGGCGCTCCAGGGCTTTGCGGATGGGCTCAAATCGAGTGATCTTGGGTGGAGCTTTAATGGGTCGTCCTCTTCAAATTGCTGTAATTGGGTTGGAATATCATGTAATGCGGGCTCTCCTCTGGTGAAGAGGGTGATTGGTTTGGATCTCTCCAATAAGAGTTTAAAGGGCTCTGTCACTTCTTCTCTGGGTGGTTTAGACCAACTGAAGCAGCTCAATCTCTCCAACAATTCCCTTAATGGATCGGTTCCTGTGGAGCTATTCCATCTCCCCCACTTGGAGCTCCTTGATCTTAGTATGAACATGTTATCTGGGCTTATACCTGCAGAATCGAACCTCCCGTCGATTCGACTATTCACAATTTCTGCCAATTCGTTCAGCGGCACGCACCCGATCCTCGCCGGATCGAGCAATCTATCAGTCTATGACGTCAGCTCGAACAACTTCTCGGGCCCCATCGATACAGGTATCTGCAACTCCTCCGGTTTTATTCAAGTGCTTTGGTTCTCGGCGAACATGTTCTCTGGCGACTTCCCCGCCGGCTTCGGGAACTGCAGTTCCCTTGCTGAGCTCTCGCTCACTAATACCGGCCTCACCGGAACTTTGCCCGATGATCTCTTTACACTATCCTCGTTGACCAACCTGAACCTCGGTGGGAATGCTCTCTCTGGCATCGTGAGCACAAACAATATCGGAAACCTTTCCAAACTTGTTAATATAGATATTTCCTCTAATAATTTTTCCGGGGCGATTCCGAATGTATTTGATAGCCTAAGTGAGCTAGAGTACTTTGGTGCTTCATCCAATAAACTCACTGGGGGTTTGCCCCCTTCTTTGTCTAATTGTTCGACACTCACTACTATTTACTTGAGCAATAACTCTCTTACGGGAAATATCGATCTTAACTTTACGGCCTTGCCAAGGTTAAAGTACCTCAGCCTAGGAACAAATTCCTTTTCCGGTCGTATCCCTTCCGATCTTCCCAATTGCTTGCAGATGCAGACCTTAGATCTTGGTGGGAACAATCTCGTCGGTGAAATACCCTCTAGCTTCAAGAACTTCACCTCTCTATCCATTCTCTGGCTCTCCGGTAACAACTTTTCCAACTTATTCTCGGCACTACAAATCCTGCAGAGCTTGCCCAGTCTTATACACCTTGCGCTCGATGATAACTTTTACGGTGGCGAGCTAATGCCGTCGGATGGGATTCAAGGATTTGCTAAAACAGAACTACTTATCATTTCGTCTTGTGATCTTTCCGGTTCTATCCCGCCATGGCTGGCCAATTTGACCAAATTGCAGTACTTGGTCATTTCGTCGAACTATTTATCTGGGAGGATTCCTTCATGGTTGGGTAATCTTGATAATCTCTTTTACCTGGACATCTCAAATAATTTGCTTACCGGAGAAATTCCTACTAGCTTAACATGTATGAAGAGCCTTGCGTACGGTAACGTATCACAACATTTCGGCCTTATGATCATTGGAAATTCAAATGGTCAGTTTCGAGAATACAGTAGCCTTCCACCATCGATAATTTTGAGCAAAAATAAGCTTGTCGGGTCGATCTTGCCCGGGTTTAATGGCCTTGTGAACCTCCTTGTGCTGGATTTGAGTTTCAACAATATATCGGGAACTATACCCGATTTGTCGGGCATGTCAAACTTAGAAACGTTGGATTTATCGCACAATCATCTCACCGGTACCATACCACCCTCTTTGAGTAGATTGCATTTCCTTTCCGATTTCAATGTGGCTTATAACAATCTATCGGGAAAGATTCCAACAGAGGGCCAATTTGATACACTCAATGATCCGTCAATCTATGCTGACAATTATTATCTCTGTGGACCTCCGACTAAAAACAATTGTTCTGATGAAGAACCAAACTCTTATCCTAAAAGAGACGACAACAACGAAACTCATGAAACAATATGGTTTTATCTTGGACTGGGATCAGGATTTGCCACTGGATTTTGGGGTGTGTATGTTTTGCTATTATTCCAAAGATCATGGAGAATTGCTTATTTTCAAATGACTGATAAATTATTTGATGATATATACGTGATGGTAGTATTAAGTTGGAGGTGGTTGAATGGAAAAATTGGCCAACAAAGACCAATATCTTGAAGTTGTTACTTTTCTACTTAGTCCCGTGCGTTGCATGCACGGCGTGCGTTGCATGCATGGTGTTTCTTAGCTTTACGTTGCATGGGATTTTGTTATAATAAATTCACAACTTGTCTCCCTGTGTACAATTATTAATGTTTAATTTGCTTAATTATAGTATTATAATTTCTACTGCATGGAGCGTTATACTTTTTCTTATGTTTAATTTTCACTTATTATTTCTTGCTAGTTAATTAATTGATTCTTGTTTATAAGATTCAACTATTTATCAAACTAGTGATTATTTCATGCATGCATGGAACTATAACTATTGATTAATAATTTATAATGTTACATGTACTTATGTTGAGAAACTATTTTATCTATAGAAATTCATTCTTTCGCAATAATAAATATTACAAATATTAATTGGGCAACAAACAACATTCTTGCAAACCGTTGCAATAAATCTTATTATATGGTTGCGTCCTTACAACAACACAAACTAATTAAGTAATACAATAAAATATATTTTTGGTCGTGAATCGTTGTCATACGTGGAAAGTGAAATTCTCTTTAAATTAAGATCAAAATCTTCGTGTGGACGGATTGTTCTTAGCGCAAGTGATAAAAAATTTGATGGTTAATATTTAAGGTTCCAAATTTGAAATCCAATTGCTTCATATTTTCAGTTAAAAAAAAAAAAAAAAAAACTAAGCATGTGAAATTTAGCTAAAATCAAGAGTGCCATTCTCAGAGGAGAAAAATGCTTTTTACCGTGCTTTTCGTAATTTGTCTTGTGTAATTTAATTATCATCCGCTCAGCTCAAATTTGTTGGTAAGTTTACCAAATTTAATGACTTTTATCACCTTTTAACGAACTAAATTATGTCAATCAACAATTGATAATGAAAAGAGTCAATAAATTTTTATAAAAACTAGATTGATTAATAGTTAATGACTAATATAATTATTAATTTTGCATACTTTTTAACTAAATTAAGCGTAAAAAACATTAAATAAAAAGGAATTAGAAGTAGAAGATGAGGGTAAAGCCTAATTTGAAAAGACCCGGTCGATCGGACCGGATAGGGCCACACAAGGACTGTGTCAACTTGGTCAGACCAACTAAAGAAATTGAAAACTCAATCCTAGCTTGGTCTCCCGCGATTCGTATTTTTTTTTTTTTTTGAGAGATAGGTAGATTCGTTTTTTTTTATTTTTTTTTGAGAGAGGTAGATTCGTATTTTTTTTTTTTTGAGAGATAGATAACACGCTACCCGATTCGATTATTTTATTTAAAAATAAAATTAGCTAGAAATGTGAATCAACTGGTGATTTCGAATCTTTGCCCCTTACCAACCATCGTATTGCCCTTCATTACTCGCTTCTGCGACAACATGATACGCGATTTGTATTATTAGCTAAGCAACTTTCTAGTAGCGGTAACGCGGCAGCCCGAGAGGGGGGATGGGCTGAAGACTTGGGCAAGTATCAGCTTCCAACGGCATCAGCACACCCTTATCAAGGCCGGCATTAGAGTGAGCCCAGGCCGAGGGTCCGGAGCCCTATCTAGGCCGGGATTAGAGTGATCCGCGGGCCCATGGTCCGAAGCCAAAAGGGAGGGCAAATTCCTGTTAGTGGCAGAAGCGAATCGTTCCTCGGGCCCGGGGGTCCACAGGCTTGGGCCCGATCTTGTTCAGAGCAGAATCGGACCGATCCTTGGGCCCGGGGTCCAGAGGAGAGATAATATTGATCAAAGGCCTGGGCTCCCCAGGAGTGATATCAACCAAAAGCTGTGGGCTCAAAACGTAAACAATCTGATGCGCCTGCTGCATGTAATAAATTTTTTCATCGTTGACCTCGGAGTCTTCCGCCATTTTCCAGATCTTTTATCCCCTTGGTTAGGGGTTAGGGATAGAAATAGATCCTTATTTCCGTCTTTATATCCAAACACTAATTTTTTATCTGAGAATAGTAGTTCTCGGTTATTCCCACCAACACCTCTATATTTTATATAAAACTACCTAATATTTTTCTTATCCCGGGAACAATCCAATTTTCATCCAAACGTTATTTTTTTTTATCCCCATACTTGTACATATCTCTGTAATAACTAGGTTTTGCTTATATCCGAACCAAACGTTAGAAACTAATTTTTTAAGATCTTATGAAAAAGACTTAAAACTAATTTTTTAAGTCTTCCGCCATCGTTTGACCTCGGATAATTTTGGCTTTCAGTAAAATAAAATAATTTTAAAACTAATTTTTTGGTTGAAATTTATTTTTTGTCAGTTGCCAAAAAAAAAAAAACCTCTTTTTGATAAGTTTTTAAGATCTTATGAAAAAGCCATTTTTTTCTTTTTTTTTTTATTTTTTATCAGAAAAGAAAAAAAAAATTTTTAAAAAAAAATTTTTTTTGTTTGAAAAAACTTTTTTCCTGTTTTATAAAGAACTAAACAAACCCTCCAGTCCAATCCAACTAGGAGGTGGTCTTCTAAGTCGTACTTGTACCGTATTATTTACGTCTCAAGTCGATCAAATTTTTTCTTTTGAGATAAAAATGTATGTTATTTTAAAAAAATTATGATGGAATGTGTAAAAATTAAGAAAATAATTTGATTGATTGGAGATGAGTGACATAGTTCAATTGCGATATTTTAGACTTTTTTACTCAGGTAGCTATCCTCTCTCGAAACCTATTAAATGGAGACAAAGGCCTTTACAAGAATAGGATCCACCAAAGGTGTAAACAACTCTTTAAAATATCACTTTTAGCCTCTTGCGGTTAGAAGAAGTTAATTACGTAGCAGCTACACCGCATCATTTATATCCAGTCAATTATATTTTTTTTTAAAAGAAAAGTACAGTACAGATTTTTTTTTTAAAATTATGATAAAATTGGTAAACTTCAGAAAAATAATTTGATTGGCTGGAGGACAGTTATATTTTAAAATATTTTCTTGCTGTTGAGTGGGTGCATGCGTGCGTGTGTGGCCGGATGGGCTTACGTGCCATTAAAAATAGAAAAAACTTCAAAAACCCTCACCGTGATTTCGTACTATTTCACTTTAGTATCCTGTGGTTTAAAATGTATCAATTTGTTCCCTTGTGATTTTGTTTTTATCTTTTTGGTAGCTTCTTCGTTAATATTTTGCTAAATTATATAAAAAAAACTTCAGATACACATCTAGATTTATCGAATATTCATTCTAGTACTCTTTAATTTTAACTTGGTCACTTATTTAAGAAAAAAAAGACAAAATTAATAATAAAAACAAAAAAACGAAACCACACGGAGGCAAATTGATACATTTTAAACTACAGGGTACTAAAGTAAGAAATTGCGAAACCACATGGGGACTTTTGAAGATTTTCCTAAAAAAAAAAAAAAAAAAACCTATTATGAGAGATAAGTGGTTAAAATGTATAGAAAATACCTGCATTTTATCCCGATTTAAACAAAATTTTTTTGATTTTTGTGTTTTTTAATCCGAAAGAAAAAATATGGAGACTTTTTTTTTTTCCTGTTTTTTTATCCGAAAGAAAAACTATGGAAAATTATTTTCCTTCTCCGAAAATAATTTTTCACCATTTTATGAAGAACTAAACAACTCCTTAGTCATTTCCAATTAGAAAGGATATTCTGTGCGACATTTACACCACATCAATTACATTTTAAACCAATAAAATTTTGTCTTTTAAGATAAAAATATAAAACTTTATTTTTTTTCAAAAAATATAATGAAATGGTGAATATTAGAAAAATAATTTGATTGATTACGAACATAATGACGTGGTATGCAGTAACATTGTAGGTCTTTTTCTTTCCTAGCTTCTTAATTAAGTCCGGACAGAGACCTTTACAAGATAGGATTAATAAAAAGTGAAAACAGCTCTTTGACTAATCACATCCCCAGAAGTTTACTCTGGAGGTGTCCACTTTTTAACCGAGAAAATTTCATATATATATAACATATATTTTTACGGAGTCTTACAATTACGAATTTATCACTAAATATTTTTAATTATCTAACATAATTCTTAAAAACTTCAAAATGTACAATTATATTATAATAAATCTAAAATTTAAATATATATTTTAAACTAAAAATATCAAAATTAAAAAGTTAATATGATAATAAAATATTAGTAGATAGAATAGCAATAATACATAAATATTTATCTTAAAATGTTGAAAGTTTGTTTACAAAATGTTGAAAGTTTTTTTGGAAGAGTCTCTAAAGTTTCAAGTTTTTTTTTTTTTTTTTTTTTTTTTTATTTTGCTGTAGAAATAGTTAATAAGATGTAGACATAGACATTAGACAAGGACTGTGTAGAGAGATAGATGCACAAATGAAGGGTGTAATTAATCGACCCTAGCACCAATAAATACACGTATATTTTGCGCATGGATCTATATATAGTAGCCACTGCCATTGTGTAGAGCTGTAAAATATACTAGCCACAAAGACCACAACCATGCAGTACCGTGTGCTAGCACTTGTAATTCTCAGTGTATGGCTTTTAGGCCATCATGGTATCCTAACAAGCGGGTGCTTCGAGATCGAAAGGGAAGCCCTCCTTACGTTCAAAGCCGGTATTATCGATACCGGCGGTCGACTGTCTTCGTGGGCCGGCCGAGATTGTTGCAGCACTTGGAAGGGAGTGGTATGCGACAACAACACCGGGCATGTCCTGAAGCTTAACCTTCGAAACAATTATCAATGCGATGATGCCAATTCATCCGATTGTGCCCTGCGCGGTGAGATCAATCCATCTTTACTTGTTTTAAGTCATTTAAGCCGCCTTGATCTTAGTTGGAATGATTTTGGTGGAATCTCTATCCCGAAATTTATCGGTTCATTAAAAAGCTTGATGCATCTTGATCTCTCTTTTTCTAATTTCAGTGGTGAAATACCTGAGCAACTTGTCAACCTATCTAATCTTCGCTATCTTGACCTCTCCGTTTCAAACTTCGTATGTACAACACCTCCTCAGCTCAATAATCTGTCTCGTCTGCATACTCTTTATTTGAGTGATACTTTTGGTTCCGACAACCCTTGCGTTGGTGACCTTTCATGGCTCTCTCAGTTGTCTTCTATTAGGGTTCTCGATTTAAGCGTGCTAAATCTATCCAATGCTACAGATTGGTTAGAAATAGTAAACACGTTTCATTTTCTAACAGAATTATCGTTACAATCTTGTCACCTTACTGTCATTCCGACATCTCTTTCTCATGTCAACTTTACATATCTAGAATCTCTTGATATTAGTGATAATGGTCCCTTCAATACCACCCTACCAACTTGGCTGTGCAATCTTACCAAGCTTTCCTATCTTGATCTCGGAAATTCTGGATTTAATGGGAAGATCCCAGACTCACTTGGAAACTTAACTTCGTTGAACTTCCTATGGTTAGACTCTAATAATCTTGAAGGTAGTATTGTTGGAACAAAATTCCGCACATAAATCTGATTGTGATTTAAATCTAATTAAATCTTGTTATGAAAATAAATAAATCAACTTACCGATGATCGCTAAAATTCAAAAATATAATTGTAGAAAAAGAATATCAACAAATTGATCCGGAAGCGTGCGAGGCACTGCCTTAAGGCGTATTCCCATCCTTACGTGCAGGATTAGCCGGGAACAACACCCCAAGATACGACCGGTATTCCCCCTTCTGCGAGCACGATCGTGAAGGAGGTTGACGAAGACACTTTCAACACCCGATGATAAAATGATCAAATCAAATAAAATAAATAGAGAATTTAAATAATATTTCTCCTATTGTTTTTCCACTTGGCTCTCTCTCAGTCATGTTACTCTATAAAGTGAACAGTGCAATTCAATTTATAGAGTGGAGAGAGAAAGGAACGTTGGGCCCAACGTTCCCAACAATTCCTCTTAATTCATGCCATTAAGTGGCATTAAGAAGAAATAAATTAAATTAAATTCAATAAATGAATTAACATAATTAAAGACAATAAATAAAATTAAATGATAATAAATGAGAATTAATTAAAAGAGAAATTATTGAATTTTCTCCAACAATCCCCCACAAAAATTCAAAATTTCAAAATAGGAATTAAACACGAAAAACAAAATAATTGAATAGATCATCGGGTGTTTATACTATGCAATCGGTAAGGTGTCTTTAAGAGACTTAACCTCACTTAGTGTAAATAGTTTCCATCAGAAGGAATCGGAGTGAACTGTGTCTTGAACTACGTTCCTTTGGCCCCGACTTCAACTACCACACACACAAGATGTAAATCTTCGTCATGCGGGTCTGTGCGTTAATGGCCATGCTACAGTATCTTGATTTTTCATAAGAGCTTCTATGGATAGCCCATATCACATAGCCGCGGCCACATACGGATACTCTTATATAGGTGGTTTCCTCCAGGGATGTGTGTAGAGTCACATCTCGCGAAAATTATCGCCTTGGATTCCATTAAGAGCTCTCAGCTCAACCTAATCCACTACACGTAGCACTACTCACCATAGGGATGGGATTGGAGCTAAAGCTCCTTTATAAATTTGTAGAAAGTGCTCTTGGCCAACCCGACAATGCCTTGTTTTTACCACATTGAACCTTCTTCAAGGGATCGCCTATCACAAAGGTTGGGTTCCCATCGCAGAAGGCCCTTTACGGGCAAATCCACATCCCCCTCGATGACTCCAGGACCTTAGTCCTATTCATGCCGCTTGTCAAGCAATCTGCAAGAATCTTATTAGATCTGATAAACAATAACATGAGAGGTTAGCCATCTAATAAACTTTTGTCTCAAATTAATTTACCTGCCAATATTAGAATTTATAAAATTCTTTTCCAAGATGAACACTTAGGATGAAATTACGAGAGTAATTATAATATCAAAATTTATTAAACTGACAAAAGAGCGCCCCCACAATTTCTGAGATATACCAAAATTTAAAAATATGAAATTAATCATGTTTAAGAGGGTTCACATCAACAGTGAATGAAAAGCCCAATCAATTTTAAAATTTTATTTCAATTCGATATTTTCGAGCAAATGACAAATGCACTCAAATAATATCTGCAGCAAACAGATTTTAAAAAAATTACTGAAATATTAGATAATAAGAAATTTAGAAATATACTATAGTGCCTCTTATATACCTATTAGTTCAATCAACTTCTGTACACTATACCAAGAATAAAAAGGCAAGTTAAAATAAGTTCAGGTTACCCCAACTGGCAATCATAATAGAATCCTTTCATAAGTAAAATGAAGGACATTCGCTTCTTGGCATTGCATAAAACATTAAGGGCTTGAGTGATTAAAGCATACTGTCAGCAAGAAAAACAAATTAATAGTTGAAGAGAAGAACAGAGATGCTCCAACCTGCTATTCAATCATATCAAGTGGCATCACATAGACTTATGCATTTTAAGACAAGCTACAGAACAAGGTTGCCCCGTAAAACCGCAATTGAATGCTACTATAGGCAGAGATAAGAAAAATTATTCCTGCTCAGGGCTGTCAACGAACTGACCACAAGTAAGCTCAGTAGGTTATGCTCAATTCAATAATAAATAAGATGAGCACGAGCTAGCTCCAATTTATTTAAATTTGTATGTTAATCATACAAATAAATTGTCAACTAAATTATATATATAAAAAAAAACTGAGTGATTTATACTTACCAAATAGTTTACTGTAGCAAAGCCTTTTTTAAATCAGTACAATGTAATGCTACAGTAATTTTTTTTTTAATAATATATTTATAAATTAAACTTTAAGAAGAAGCATACACTTAAAAAACAATTTACTATAGCAAATTCTTTTTCTGTAACTTTTCAAATCTGAAAAAGGTTTTGCGAAAGCTCACAAATAATTTTACTGTAGCGGAACTCAAAACAGTAAAATATATATATGTTTTTTTTTTTTTTTAATAACAGTAAATAACAAATAAAAATTGCAAATAAAATATATGCAATTAAAATTTGAAAATACTAATCTCAACTTAAATTAATATTGCATGTCAATCATACAAGCAAGTTATAACAAATAGTAAACTTTTTATGTCAAACAACAAGCATTTAACTTTTCTACTGTTATGTCAAACAACAAAACAGTAAACTTGTATCTCAAATCAGCAAATAAAATTAAATAATATGCAATTACATGTTAAATTGCTAATCCCGAAAACCTTTATGTTTGAATGTCAATCATACAAACAAACTAACAAATAAATTATATATATATAAAATTAAAATTAATTTAACGCGGATTAGCACCCGTTAAATTTCAATCACAATCAAATTGGAAATACGCCTTAGATTGTTAGAACAAAATTCCGCACATAAATCTGATTGTGATTTAAATCTAATTAAATCTTGTTATGAAAATAAATAAATCAACTTACCGATGATCGCTAAAATCCAAAAATATAATTGTAGAAAAAGAATATCAACAAATTGATCCTAAGCGTGCATCGCTTCTAAGGCGTATTCCCGTCCTTACGTGCGTGATTAGCCGAACAACACCCCAAGATACGACCGGTATTCCCCCTTCTCGAGCACGATCGTGAAGGAGGTTGACGAAGATACTTTCAACACCCGATGATAAAATGATCAAATCAAATAAAATAAATAGAGAATTTAAATAATATTTCTCCTATTGTTTTTCCACTTGGCTCTCTCTCAGTCATGTTACTCTATAAAGTGAACAGTGCAATTCAATTTATAGAGTGGAGAGAGAAAGGAACGTTGGGCCCAACGTTCCCAACAATTCCTCTTAATTCATGCCATTAAGTGGCATTAAGAAGAAATAAATTAAATTAAATTCAATCAATTAATTAACATAATTAAAGACAATAAATAAAATTAAATGATAATAAATGAGAATTAATTAAAAGAGAAATTATTGAATTTTCTCCAACAAGTATACCTACATCAATTCAAAATATGTGCAATTTAGTAAGTATAGACTTGGGTTCTGTTGGCATCGGCAGAGACATTGCAGAGTTAGTAAGGCCGTCTCATTGTCCATGGAAGAATATGGAGACACTATTATTAGAAAATAATAAGCTTCATGGGAGTTTATTTGGATGGCTAGATGAGATGAAGAATCTAAGCTTTCTTGATCTCAGCAATAATTCACTAGCAGGGCCTATTCCTAGTGGAATTGGGAGACTCTCAAATTTAATAGGGTTAGACCTCTCTTATAATTCCTTGCAAGGTGTCATATCTGAAGCTCATTTTGCCAACCTATCAAATTTGAATCAATTGTACTTAAGCTCAAATTCTTTGACCATTGACGTGGATCAAAATTGGATTCCTCCGTTTCAACTTTCATATCTCGCTTTAGATTCTTGTCAATTTTTGCATCATCAATTTCCAGCGTGGCTTCGATGGCAAACGCAAATTTGCAATCTAAGTCTATCTAGCACAGGGATCAGAGACACTGTGCCGGAATGGTTTTGGAGTTTACCATATCAATACTTAGATCTCTCTCATAATCAGATCAAAGGCAATTTGCCCATGTCCTTGCAATTTTCAAGCCTAGAGACACTTATTTTGAGGTCTAACAGACTTGAAGGCCCAATTCCATCTTTGCCAAACACGCTTGTAACATTAGATCTCTCAGAAAATTCTATATCAGGACCTATCCTCTCACCAATCTCGAATATGTCACAGTTAAGTTATTTGTTACTATCAAGCAATCAGATTAACGGTAGTTTCCCATCTTATATATGTAAACAAAATTTCTTGATAGTTCTGGATCTATCAAACAACTCTTTATCAGGAGAACTTCCTCAGTGCTGGAAGAATTCATCCCTTTTTACATTGGATTTGTCGAACAACAATCTTGCTGGCGAAATTCCTTCTTCAATTGATTCACTATGCACACTCACATCATTGCACCTCAACAATAACAACTTCTACGGAGAACTTCCTTTGGAACTGCAACATTGCAATAGTTTAGTGCTCCTTGACCTTAGTAGCAATAAATTCACAGGGGAAATTCCGACATGGATAGGTGAAAACCTAGAGTATCTAGTAATACTGCAGCTGAGGTCAAATATGTTTGTGGGCGAAATTCCTTCGGAACTTGCACAACTCACCTACCTCCAATTCTTGGATCTTTCACATAACAATTTGACAGGATCAATACCACGTTCTTTTGGTAATTTCAGTGCTATGATATATAATACAACTCCTAAGCATGATGGAAATATATATACTGTTGATGAGTGGCTCATTACAGCCACTGACTACAGTAGTAACTTGCTTGTGGTAATAAAAGGAGAAGAGTATCAATATTCTACCACTATCTACCTTCTCAAGGTTATGGACCTCTCGAATAACAACCTAAGTGGTCAAATTCCAGAAGAGATAGTAGCACTTGGGCTATTGCAGAGTTTGAATTTATCAGGAAATCATCTAACCGGAATGATTCCGGAAAGGTTAAGTGATATGCGCTCCCTGGAATCGCTGGACCTCTCACTAAATGAGCTTCAAGGTGCTATTCCACAAAGTTTGTCGGCTTTGACGTTTTTGAGCCACTTGAATTTGTCTTGTAACAATTTATCTGGAAGAATTCCAACTGGAAATCAATTGAGCACACTCGATAACCCTTCAATTTATATTGGCAACGCTTATCTTTGTGGACCTCCGACGGGAAAGAATTGTTCTGAAAATGTAACATTGCCTAATGTTGTTGGAGATGACTACAATGGATCTGAGTCAACATGGCCATACCTGAGCATGGGACTAGGGTTCGTCGCTGGATTTTGGGGCGTGTGCGGCATCCTAATATTCAAGGAATCATGGAGTAGCGCTTATTTTCAAATGATCGATAGGCTATACAACAAAATATATGTGATAATAGCAATAAGAATGAGAAGGTTGAATAGAAATATGCAGGGATAAAGTCCATTTTCTGCAATTTATCTCCATGTATGCATGGTGTGTTTCATGTTTTTCTTTTGCATGGTATTTGTGTAATGTCAGCTTAATAATAATGTCGATCTGCATCCTGTGAGATTTCCTCTTCTTTTTTTGTCCCCTCTTTTTGAGTATTATTAGTGCTTATATTATGTCTTTCTGGTTTGAGAAATTGGGTTGTGACATCGCATAGGCTGTTAGATCCGATCAATTTCCGCCGGCCACAGTCCTGATCGTCGGTCAGATTTATGTATGGAAAAAAAAAATTATGGAGGAAAATATGAATGTCTGTGGTGGGTAGCGGATCCGAAACCCGTTATGTTTTTTCTTTTCGTTTTTGTCCTAGAGGCGAGAGATCGTGGTCGGTTGTAATCTGAAGAACTTTGTATTCCCTTTTTCGTTCCATAGTGAAGTACTCTCCTCTCTCGCCCGTGATTTTTTCCTGCAAAGAATTTTTCACGTAAATCTGTGTGTTCTCTTTTGTTTTCTACTTGTGGTTTGATTGATTCGTTGTTCGCCATTTAATTTTCGTTTGTCCGTTTGTCGTAATATAGGCATTACCCCTTTTTTGATTCTCTTTTCTACTTGTCCTGCTAATCCCGGCGACGAAACATCTTATAATGCCGACTTAGTTGGGATTAGGTAAAAATGTACATGGACCAATTATAGGCAATTCTACAGTAGTCCTCTCAACTAATTCTTACTTCGTACAATTAAGTGATTTTAGTTGAACAGATTTATAATTTTTTTATCAAATTAATTGGTAATTTCACAAAATTTACTAATTTTAATAACTTTTGAGTGAATTAATTAATGACTTTAATCACTTTACAGAATAAAACTATATCAGTAAATGGTTATTAACTAATAGAGTTATTAAATTTGATAAAACTATCTAAATTAATGATTAGTAAATAGTAACTGATAGAGTAATTAAATTTGATAAAATTTTTATTTTACCTAAGTATAAAAACTCCTAAAAAAGAAAAGAAGTTGAGTGGTCTCAATTAAAAAAAAAAAGAAAGTTGAGGGTCCAATTTCACAATTGCCTATTGATGGGGAGTTGTCCATTCATTTTCACCTAACGATCATGTAGGTACATTGTTTGAACTCGGACACGGATCGATCCTAGCTTCTGCATATATGTTTGCATCATCATTCTCAGCTGATCAACTAAAATTATCGCTTTTCCAAGCCATAATTTGCAAAGTAATTTCTGTCGAATTAATTTTGATTTATAATTATTAATTATTAGTTGCTTCAACCCGTTTCGGCTCAGTATTAACCAAACTGATATTTGGAAAATCCAACCAGAAGGTAGGTCAAATCTATTTATTTTTTTTTTAATCGGACTTACTTGCATTAAATACCTTTTGTTTTTAGTTTTTTGTTTTTTTTTTAGAGATAAGTATCATGCTACCCGCTTCGTTTATTTTATTTAGAAATAAGTTTAGCTGGAAATGTGAATCAACTAGGATTCGAACTCGGGTCTCATTAAATACCTTTTGTTAGTCGCTTTTATTAGGTATCCTCTTGAAGACAGATAATATCTATTTACCTTTTGTTGAGATTTTAAAATTTTAAACTGTACAACATCATTTTCAAATTATGTGACATATACTGAAATTACGGAACATACTCTTTAATATTTAAAAGATATATATGTGGCCTGATTTTACAAAAAAACGGAGAGAGAATAATCGCATTTTCCTCACGTTTTAAAAAATTCAGTCTTAATCTACAAATTTAAAATATATGGTTAAATTTTACAAACACGCAAAACCAATAAATCTTTTATATATGCAAAAAAATCTATTTCTATGTAATAAAACTAAATATGATAATTAAACATTTATGATGTCATTGTTGAAAGAGTTGGTGCATCAGTGGTTAACCAACACTCTTTGAGCTAGTGACTTCTGACTCAATAATATTTCGGAATTATTATTTGATCCAATTTTTAAAATATGAATGAAAACTAGCCTTTTCCTCATTTACGCTTCACCTACTCACCATTTCATTAATTCTCCCAAAACTTCATCCTATATGTATTTTTGGGCACTTTGGGGGAATTTTTGGGCTAGGCCACATATATAGGCTTAATTATCAATAGTCAAGGTTTCGTCTATGAATAATTTGTCACTATTTCCTATGTAGGAAATTTAGTTTGAATTTTCCAATTTGTCTAAACTAGTTGCAATCAATTGAACGAATAATTAATTTTCCACACATAAACATGTCCAAAATTTCAAACTTAGTGATTAGTTTTAAGTGTCAGAAGTTCAAGGCCAATTTAGACCAAAAAAAAAAAAAAAAAAATCAGGCCGGGCCAGATGGGGTTATGCAAGGATTATCTGGACTTGATCTCGGACCAACTAAAAAAAGTGAAAACTCAAGCCTAGCTTGGTCTCTCGTGCGCGGCTCTTATTATCAGTTAAGTTATTTCGATCTGGTTCAGATATGCAAAGAACAGGATCTAGTGGGTCGAATCTGATTTTTATTTTCCTTTTTCATATGATTTATTTGTATTAGATAGTCCGTACTTGGTCTGTTATTTTTGAGTCTTTATTGTGACAAGAAATTATTACTGCACGTCTGTTTGTTTCGCCGGAAGTGGGGTGAAAGTGGGACGAGGGAAGTAATTTTCGGTGAAAACTGACCACTTCCGTTGTTTGATTCACCGTAATTTTATTACGCCCGAAAGTCTAATTTACTTAAAATAATGAACTTGACTTCGTTCTCTCATGGAGCGAAGTCAATTACGGTGAAGTACAAAAAAGACAAGAATGGATTAATGTGTTAGGGTTACCTCTTTTAAAATATGATCAAATTTGATTAGGTAAGTTTTAATATATTTTTTATTTAATTTGTATATTTAAAAAATGATGAAAAATAAATTTGTTAAATTTCAATAATTTTTTAATTTAGAATTTTATTTGTTGCATTATTATAATTTATATACAAACAAATAATATAATTTTTAAAAATTTTATTTTATAATTATACATATATATAATTATATACATATATAATTATATTAATTTTTATTTATTATAATTTATTAATTATTATAAGTTACAAAATAGACAATAATATTACTTTGGAGTTATGCCATCTAATTCCTATCAAACAAACAATGAACTCACAAAACTACATTTCCACAGTTAGAAACAAACAAATAAATGAACTAATTTTCATCCCAACTCCAGTTCAATCCAAAGTCCACTTCCACCCCAAGTCTATTTACGTTGAAACAAACATGCCCTTAGCGTATAGCATGCGGCACTTGTAAAACTCAATCATAGTTGCTTTCAAATCAAAATCAAATTATTTAATGTATTCTACAAAATTAAGAGCGTCATTTATTAGAATTCAAAAGTTATTAAATACCTATTTTGGTATAAAGAATACTTTTCTGCTAGTATGGTTCAACATAAAAATACTTTTTTGCTAAAAATGCTTTTAGAATTTGGGAAAAAATTGAAGTTTTTTTTTTCGCTGTGTTTTAGCATAAAACGAAAACTCATTCATATTTTTTTTTCACCGAACCAAACAAATATGAATTCTTTTTTTCATATCTGAATATATTAGGACTTTTACAGAGATAAAATTAAGTTTTTAATTTACCATGTTTGTAGGGACGTGTATGTAATTAATCTTTAATTTTATATCACAAAAATTTAGGATTTCAAAATAATTTTAGATTATGTAATTTAAGACTTTATATTATTTATTGTATATCGTATTATTTTAAACACAAGTTATATTATAAGTTTTAATTAATTATGTATATGCATTTTGCATTTGGAAAGTACAGGAGCTAAAGAAAAAAAATTATCTTGTGCGTAACGTGCATACCTGCTTGTCCGATCACGGACGAAATTAGGACTCGATTTTAAAGGGGACTAGAATACATACAAATCAAAACTTAAGCAAATAAATGAGATTTATCTAATCAAATTTTTTTATGAGAAAATATATTAACTAAATAACTAGTGTAAAAAAATATTACCCGTTTTTTATTTTAAACTTAACTTCTAATTATTTGATTTATTTATATAATTTCACTCAAATAACTTTGAAATTTACTAAATCTAATAGTAATTCAGTAATGATCTAATTTTTTAATTTTTTGTAAATACAATTACGACTATTCATGACTATTAATTGATAGAGGTATTAAATTTAATCTAATTTTTAATTTAATTAAATAAAATTATTATCTAAAATAATTAGAAGTTATGAAGGTACTAAGCAAAAAAAAAATTATAGTTGAGAGAGTACTATGTTAGCATCAAGAACTTTTTAAAAAGATAGTTCGATAGATATATTTTTGAGATTAGTTAAAAATATATCTTTAAAATTTTTTATACATAAGAGATCATTATGCATATTTTGAAAAGTTTGGGGGCCATGAAACCCACCCGCACCTCCTTATGCTTCGTTTGGTATTGCGGGAAGATTGCATTACGTGCGGTGAGAAAGTACATTAAAAAAATATCATGTTTATTTCCGTACGTAATATTGTGTTTTGCATATCCTGATAAGTCGGTTAAGATATATTTTTTGCGGCTCCAATCGAAAAACGCAGAACTATATCCACATATGCTTTTTCCTCAATTCTATTTTATTTAATAGCGTTTGATATATCTCAATACCAAACAAGCCTTAGTCTTTACATAGCTCCACCATTGTATCGGATGGATATGAAAAAAAAATTATTGAATGTATAAAGATTTATAAATAAATTCTTATTTATGTCTATGTAATCCACAAGTACAAAAATCCATCCGCGATTTTTCCAAATCGTTAGTTTACCAAGTCCAGATATCTCCTAAAGTCCAAACAAAGACCTCTACAAAGAATAGTCTGGACTAACGCGACCTATGTGCTACGTGGGACCGAAGAGAAAGTCGTCGATCATTTATTTATACAATGTGTGTTCTTTAGATTCCTATTGGTATATAATGACTAGGAGAGTGTCCAACCTAGAGACTTGGGAAATGATGTGAATCTGGTCTAGAATAATTGGATGGCTAGGAAAGGAACGCAATCTCTGAATACTAAGCTGATCGAACTAGTAGCTAGCTTGTTGGTTGATCACTCAGAAGGTCAAGAATAGTGTGATCTTCGGACAGACCCAGCCGAACCCCCTCCTAACGGTTTACAAAATTAAGTAGTTGATGAACCTTTGGAAGCAACAACTCTAAGCGAATAGACATTATTGCAATCGGTTTTTTTTTTTCCACCCACTTCGAGACCTATACTGTATCACTCTTGTAGCTTATATCATATTAACGAATGTAAACGAATAACACGCTATTTAAAAGAAAAAAAAAAAAATAGAACAGTCCAGAAAGAAACTTTTACGAGAAGAGGATCCATAAAAATGTGAAATAACTCTTTATCCGATGGCATCTCGGGATGTTTACCCCAAAGCTTCATATTATATGTCCTTAGGTCTTTCTGGAGGAATTTTGTGAAACTCTTGAGTACGCTATTTTTAGCCAGTATTATAGCTTTTTGGCAGGGAGAGGAAGTTTACTGTATAATAATTGCACTATATTATTTATATTCAATTAAATATATATATTATTTTAAAAATATAATAAAAATAAGTTTTAAAATTTATAATGAAATGAGTGAGAGGAGAGCAGTTTAATTGGGAGAAACACTGCATCACACCATGTGACTAATTGGGTGCATGCGTGTGCGGCTCTACGTGCCACCGGAATGCTGTGGTTTAAAATGTATCAACCGTTTATCTCTTTTTATTATCAATTTGCCCTCATTTGGTTCCGTTTTTCTCATTTATAGATCAAACAATATAACGCTTTACTGCATTATTGAATTTTGGACAACATTTTGCCAAGATAATAAATTAAAAAAATTACTTACGAATTTTCATATATAAGCATTTTAGATGCTGTATATTACATTCATCAAAATAGTGTTTGAATATAGGGCAAGTATTATTTTATTATTTAAGAAATAGATAATGATTTAAAAATATATTAATTAAATTAATTAATGATTTAATATCATAATTACAATTAAATTTTAATTTTCATTAACTTTGTTCCTACTTTAAAACCGGCTTGTTTGAGAAAAAAAAATGGTGGTAAGCAATTTCAGGCTTATACCAAATAGTATCAGCTTATTCCAAAGACTCGAGAATTACTATTCTTAGATACGAAAATTTACATTTGGAAACAAAAGGGAGAACAAAAGCTTATTCTCCCTTTGTTCCCGAACCAATGCTGCCTTTGCGTATAGCATGCGGCACTTCTAAAACTCAATAATAGTTGCTTTCAAATCAAAATCAAATTATTTAATGTATTCTACAAAAGTAAAAGCGTCATGTATAAGAATTCAAAAGTTATTAAATACCTATTTCTTTTGAATCAAATAACAAAATCCCTTCGTACATTGGTGAATTTTACATATGAAGTGATTGACTGTATATATTTCTAAAAAATGTCTTTCTAATTCATATATCTCTAATTATGTAATTATTATTTAATTATTAATATCATAATAATAATTAATATCTCTCTAATTAGGGCCTAGCTGGTCGAATCTTCTTTTTTTTTTCTCTTTCGTAGGATTTGTTTGCACAAAATACCTTCGTTAGTCTAAAACATATATATAGACTACTTTTTTTTACAGCCTTTATCGTCACCGGAAATTATTACTGCACCTAGCTTATGGCACGCGCCACTTCTAAAACTCAATCTTAATTAGTTACTTAATCTAATTATTTAACGTATTCTACAAAATTAAAAGGGCGGTATGTATATAGGACTTCAAAAGTTATTAGATACATGTTTCTTCTAGATCAAATAACAAAATCCCTTGGTGCATTGCCGAATCTTGAACTACTTACCTCCAAGATGACAAAGTTTCAAAATTCATGAATTTTTATGTACAAGTGTTTTAGATATTGTACATTAATACATCTATCAGATTAGTTTTGAATCTTAAAACAAGTGCATCTATATATTACCAGCTAATTAATAATGCATAAACATCAACCCTCGCATCATTGACTCGGGGTCTTTAATTAGCCACTTCTACTATATATACGCTGTATTCATTAATTTTTCCTCCCAGGGGGGTCCCAACTAGTTGCATTATTAGGATCATTGAAAATTACTCGTTTCCTCGTTCATTAATGCTTCTCGATCCTCATCACAAGTTCCCCCAACAAAATTCCATCTTATATATATATTTCTTGGGCTTTTTGGGGGCTTTTTGGGCTATGCCATAAATACGTAGGCATAGTTATGTTTTTTTTTTTTTTGAGAGAAAGGTAGCACGCTACCTGCTTCATTCAATTGGGAAAGTGAACTAAGCGTACAGGATGGAAGCAGCTAAGGCTTCCTAGGAAAAAGCGGAACCGAAAAAAAAGAAAAGCGAAAGAAGAAAACTAGAAAAAACTATAAAAAGGTAAAGAAGGAAGGGAAAATAAGACCAGAAAGTAGAATCAACATGACGGATTACGGTAGCGAGGTACGTAGGCATAGTTATGTTAAGTCAAGAATATTCCATATATATAATATTTAGTCAATATATATTCTCCACGTGCAGAGAATTCGATTTCATGTATGTCCAAGTTTAAAAACGCACAGCTATAATCAGTAGCACGTTTAAAATTCAGCCATAGTTGCTTTAAAATTAAAATCTAATTATTTAAGTTTTATTTAAATATCGGAATAAGTTATTCACGTATGAAAATTTTTTAGTATGACTATAATTAAAAAGTTAATTTTTTGCTTCTTCAATAATTTTAATGTTTATAATTTGATAGAATAGTATATTTTCCGTACGCGATGATTTACTATATTTATAAAAAATAGTTTTTTAATTAATATCTATCTAATTATTTAATTATTATTATATTTAAGTATTAATATCATAATAAGTATTAATATCTCTCTAATCAGCGCCTAGCGGGTTGAATCTATTTTCTTTTTCTTTTTTTCATAGGATTTGTTTGCACAAAATATCCTTTCTTAATTAGTTGCATATGGAGAGTCTATTGTCAACTATATATCGTCACAAAAAATTACTACCGCACTTAGCGTATAGTGCGCGCACTTCTAAAATCGATCGTTGTTGCTTTTAAATCAAAATCTAATTATTTAACATATTCTACAAAATTAAAAGAGTTGAATATAGGAATTCAAAAGTTATTACATACCTGTTTCTTGTAGATCAAATTGTCGAATCATTGGCGCTAATCATTAATCACAACTATTAGAAATATACAACCAATTCACTTAAAGCGTATAAGAGCCCACGGGTCTCGATTGTGATTCGGTCCATCCAGCCTCACACCATTTCGAACATGATTTGGCCCAATCCAATCTCACGTCATTTCATACGTGACTTGGCCTACATGACCTCCCGTCACATGGCAGGATTCTGACCCTTTTAAACCCACAATCCCTTCTCCAACACCTAACCCGTGACCACTGACTCTGATACTATTTGTCGGATCGTTGGCGCTAACCGTTAATCCCAAAAACTTGAGCTATTAGAAATACGTAATCAATTCATTTAAAGCGTATAATCACGGTAGCCTCTGAGTCTCGATTAGCATTTCGTGCAATGAAATGCACGCCATGAAGATGACTTGGTCCAATCGATATAATGCATTACCGTATATGACTTAGCCCATATGACCTTCCATACGAGGGTAAGAATCTTTGGCCATTTAAGCCAACACAAATAACAACACCCCTTCGTACATTGTCGAATAATTTTGGACTACTTTCCACCAAGATGACAAATTTTCAAAATTCATGAATTTTTACGTGCAAGCATTACATCTTTTAAGATTACTTTTGAATTTTAAGACAAGTGTACTTATTACTAACGGTTTAAAAACCGATCAAACCGGCTGCTTCGATTTGCTCTACTGTGAACCCAATCTATACAACAGTTCAGTTTAACCCTTTGATTCGGATAAGTCAAAAAATCGCTTTGAATCGTTCGAACCGGTATTTCACCGATTCCATTTTAATCAAATTGATAGGACGTTTTTTTGATTAAGTCGTACTAAAATCCAGCAACCTAAAATTAACTTATTTTATTTTCTATTAACACAATTTAGTCTTATAATATGTGAAACTCGACAACTTATACCTACTTAATTTGGTTTAAAAATTAATATTTTATAATTAAGTAAGATACTAAAATAATAATAATATATGTATATTTTTCTAATAACAAAATTTAAAAAAATCATTACATATTTATGACGTCACACTAACCTCACTGTTTTAATTAACTAGTGACTCAGTGGTTAAACTAGTTACCCCCGATCCAATAACAATTTTGGGTCATTATTGGACCCAAATTAATTTTAAAGCATTGCTAATTACAGCTAACAATGTATAAAACAATCCGGTGCACCCGGTGCACGTAATAATTAATATTTGGCATCATTGACTCAGGGAATTTTGCCTATTCCATACGTTGTGTTCATTTTCCTTCCGCGGGTCCCAACGTGCTTGGTTCCAGAGAGGGACCCTTGTTGCGTTATGAGGGTCGTCAAAGAAAATTACTACTTTCCTCGTTAATGCTTCTCACTCCACAAGTTCACCCAAAATTTCATCTTATGTATATTTCTTGGGCCCTTTGGGGATTTTTGGGCTACGCATATATGCCACTTATCTTATTAATAGCAAAGTCGTTGGTCTTCTGAGTTCCCAGATTGGATTGAGAGATGTGTGGTTAGGATGATGTGGGCCCCAAAGGTTAAGTGAGTGGTTGGTTAAATAGTATGATCTAACGGGTGAAAATCATGAGGGTGGATCTAACGACGAAAACTTGGTAAGACCAAACGTAGTCTTATTGATAGTATCGCAATGATTTCTATATATATATATATATATATATATCTAGGCTTAGTTATATTATTAAAGTCAAGAGTCCATATATATAGTCAATATTCTGTGCGTGTAAATCCCTGTACCAGATACGTCCCTGTTATCCTGTACCTCACCTTCAAATAGGGTAAATCCCTATTTAATCAAAAAAAAATATTCTGTGCGTGTAGAAAATTCAGTTCTAGATACGTCCAAGTTTCAAATCAATATGGATTTAAACGCATCTAATATGTAATTAAGAGGCTTTGATATCGATAGTGCATTATGTAGGCATGTTTCCTTTATTAATTGTTAGTACATAGATTTAACTGTTTAAAATTTGAGTAATGATTCGGTACTTATTAAAAAAAAAATAAAAAAGATCTGAACCCTTAATTAATTAAGGGTAAATTGGTAATTTTAATACTTAGCAGGTAAAAAGATTATTTTAAGATTATTTTACTCAAGGTTAGTTTGGTAATTAAACAATACAATATTTAAAAAAACTTTTCCCTAAAATTATGCATTAATTATAGGGATTTTAGAAATAATTTTATTTTTAAGAATTGAGGTTATAAAATTATGCATTAATTATAGGAATTTTAGAAAGCTTTTATTTCTAAGTACGATGAATTTAAATTTTAAATATTTAAAATTTAAAAGTGAAATTTAAATTTAAAAGTAAAATTTAAATATAATATCATATTTTATCACAAATAATATTCGCAATCTATCCGTTTCTTAAATATTTCTTTCTCACACACGTAATACCCGCTCGTATATATAATATTTATTCATATTTTTTAAAGTTGAATGTATAAAAATTATCTCAATTTTATTTACTAATATTTAAAATATGAGATATTTTTCAATTTTAAATTTGTAGATAAATATGATTCACAAACTTATATTGATTTGAGATAATTATTAAAATTGTTGTTGATAGACCTTTTTTTAGTAGCAAAAAATATTGCATTCCATTACAAGAAAAAAAAAATATAGTTATCCAAATTTAACCGAATAATATTTACTATTGGATATTTTTTCACAAACACCCCATGAAAAAATATTCCATACTCATAAAAAAAAACGAAAAATCTCTACGCAACATACATTGAAAATATTTAGTATTCACTCTCTTTTAATTAATTTTAATTAACTAACTAAAAGGAAATTAGATTTGAAAAATAGAATAATTTAAATAAGCATATCAAATCAACTTTAAATTTTAAATTTGGTTCATAATTTCAAATATAAATTAATATTTTAATTCAAAATTTGAAATTAATTAAAATTTTAATATTTGGGTGTGTAAATAATATTTCAAATCGAAAATAATTAATTAACTTGAAAATATATCAAATTTTAATATTTGGGTGTGTAAACAATATTTACATTTAAAATATTTCAATGAAAAATAATTAATTTAACTTGAAAATATAAAATATCATATTGTAAATCATTTGAAAATTTTCTTATATGAAATGTCAAATTATGAAAGAAAATATAGAGAGAGAAAAAATAAAAATATAATAGAGGTAAAATAACTAAATTACCTATGTATTAAACGACAAAAATATCCTTTTAGAGGTACATGGTAATCGGTACCTCCTCAAAGGACTCGCTATCAGATGTTACAATTTTAATAAAATTAAATCAACCGAATTTATTAACGAACTAAATTTAAAAAAAAAAAAAAAAAAAAATAATAATAATAATAATAGAATCATTACTCTTAAAAGTTTACTTGGAAGAGTCGGTAAAGTTCCAATATTTTTTTCCCCTTTTCTTGTAGGAATAGTTAATTTGATGTGGACATAGACATAGACTGTGTAGGGAGAGAGAAAAATAAAGAGAGAGAGATGCGCAAATGAAGGGATCGATGTAGTAGACCTTATTAGCATCAATAAATACACGTATATATATATTGTACATACATGGATCTATATATAGTAGCCATTGCCATTGTGTACAACTATAAAATATGTACTAGTCTCAAGAGGACCACAACCATGCAGTACCGTGTGCTAGCACTTCTTCTCAGTGTATGGCTTTTGGGTCATCATTGTATCCTAACAAGCGGCCGGTGCTTCGAGATCGAACGGGAGGCACTCCTTACCTTCAAAGCTGGTATTATTGACACCGGCGGTCGATTGTCTTCGTGGGCCGGTCGGGATTGTTGTGGCACTTGGAAGGGAGTGGTCTGCGACAGCAACACCAGCCGCGTTGTGAAGCTCAACCTTCGAAACAACTATATGATGTATTCCAATTGGTCGGATTATTCCCTGCGCGGTGAGATCAATCCATCTTTACTTGTTTTAAGTCATTTACGTCGCCTTGATCTTAGTGGGAATGATTTTGGTGGAATCTCTGTTCCGAAATTTATCGGCTCGTTAAAAAGCTTGATGCATCTTGATCTATCTCGTTCTAATTTTAGTGGTGAAATACCTGAGCAACTTGGCAACCTATCTAATCTTCGCTATCTCGACCTCTCTTATTCAAACTTCATATGTACAACACCTCCCCAGCTCAATAATCTGTCTCGCCTGCATACTCTGCGTTTGAGTGATGCTTTTGCTTTCGACGGTACTTGTGTCGACAACCTTTCATGGCTCTCTCGGTTGTCTTCTATTAGGGTTCTTGATTTAAGCATGCTAAACCTATTCAATACCACCCTACCAACTTGGCTGTGGAATCTTACCAAGCTTTCCTATCTTGATCTCGGAAATTCTGGATTTCATGGGAAGATCCCGGAGTCACTTGGAAACTTAACTTCTCTGAATACTCTATATTTAGGATTTAATGATTTTGAAGGCAGCATACCGAGATCAATTCAAAATTTGTGCAATTTAGTGAATATAGATTTGAGCGGTCTTGGCATCGGCGGAGATATTGCAGAGTTGGTAGGGCCGTTGCATTGCCCATGGAAGAATATGGAGCAACTAACGTTAGGAAATAACAAGCTTCACGGGAGTTTATTTGGATGGCTAGAGGAGATGAAGAATCTAAGCACTCTTGATCTCAGCAATAATTTACTAGCAGGGCCTATTCCTAGTGGAATTGGCAGACTCTCAAATTTGCAAGGGTTAAACCTCTCTTATAATTCCTTGCAAGGTGTCATATCTGAAGCTCATTTTGCCAACCTATCAAAGTTGGAAGAGTTGACGTTAAGCTCAAATTCATTGATCATTGATGTGGATCAAAATTGGATTCCTCCGTTTCAACTTCGGTGTCTCTATTTAGATTCTTGTCAATTTTTGCATCCTCAATTTCCAGCGTGGCTTCGATCGCAAATGCAACTTAATGATCTACTTCTATCCAACACTAGCATTGCAGATAGTATTCCTGAATGGTTTTGGAATTTGTCATTTTCCTCCGTAGATCTCTCGCATAATCAGATTAGAGGCAAGTTGTCCATGTCCTTGCAATTTACAAGCCTACAAGAGCTTATTTTGAGGTCTAACAGACTTGAAGGCCCAATCCCATCTTTGCCAAATTCGCTTGAAGCATTAGATCTCTCAGAAAATTCAATATCAGGACCCCTCCTCTCACCAATCTCGAATATGTCGCAGTTATATTATCTGTTACTATCAAGCAATAAGATCAACGGTAGTATCCCATCTTATATATGTAAACTAAAATATCTAGAAGTGTTGGACCTATCAAACAACTCTTTATCAGGAGAACTTCCTCAATGCTGGAACAATTCATTCCTTTCAATCTTGGATTTGTCAAACAACAATCTTGCCGGCGAAATTCCTTCTTCAATTGGTTCGCTGAGCTCACTCACATTATTGCACCTCAACAATAACAATTTTTATGGAGAACTTCCTTTGGAACTGCAACATTGCAATAATTTACTGTTCCTAGACCTTAGCAACAACAAACTCACAGGGAAAATCCCGACATGGATAGGCGACAACCTGCAGGATCTAGTAATATTGCAATTGAGGTCAAATATGTTTGTGGGTGAAATTCCTTCCGAACTTGCACGACTCGCTTACCTCCAATTCTTGGATCTTGCGCATAACAATTTGACAGGATCAATACCACGCTCTTTTGGTAATTTCAGCGCTATGATCTATCATACAATTCACAATTATGACGGAAAAGGATTTTCTGTTGACGAGAGGACCTTTACAGCTTTTGACTACAGTAATAATTTGCTTGTGGTGATACAAGGAGAAGAGTATCAATATTCTACCACCATCTATCTTCTCAAGATTATGGACCTCTCAGAAAACAATCTAAGCGGTCAAATCCCAGAAGAGATAGTTGCACTTGCGTTATTATGTAGTTTGAATTTATCAGGAAATCATCTAACCGGAATGATTCCGGAAAGGTTAGGTGACATGCGCTCTCTGGAATCACTGGACCTCTCACTAAATGAGCTTCAAGGTGCTATTCCACAAAGCTTGTCGGCTTTGACATTCTTGAACTACTTGAATTTATCTTATAACAATTTATCTGGAAGAATTCCGACAGGAAATCAATTGAGCACACTCGATAACCCTTCAATTTATATTGGCAACACTTATCTTTGTGGACCTCCCACAGGGAAGAATTGTACTGAAAATGAAACAATATTGCCTAATATTGTTGGAGAAGACTACAATGGATCTGAGTCGACATGGCTATACCTCGGCATGGTATTAGGGTTCATCACTGGATTTTGGGGCATTTGCGGCATCTTAGTATTCAAGGAGACCTGGAGTAGCACTTATTTTCAAATAATCGATAGGCTATACGACAAAATATGTGTGATAATAGCAATAAGTATGACAAGGTTAAATAAATAGAAAATTGTGCAGATGAATTTCATTTTCTACAATTTATCTTTATGCATGGTGCGTTTGATGTTTTTTCATGTTTTTCTTTTGCACGGAATTTGTTACTGTATATTCACAATATTCTCACCGACTATTCCTGGCGCAAATGGCAAAGAATTTATTGGTTGGTATCCGAGATCCTAATTAAGTTCGAATTTTAGTTGATTCACATTTTTAGCTAAGTTTATGTCTACTTTATGTATGATAATATTTTTTTTCCTTGGTTTGAGAAGTTGAATTGTGCTGCATTAACCCATTTTTTTTTAAATCCTTTTATGCACCTGCTAGCTATTTAATTTGTGCTTCAAAAACTTTCACACAGCATTAATAGTTGGACAAATAACTTAAAACACATGTAATTATTGAAAAAGACGAAAAAAAAAAACCACTTCCTACCAAAAGTATAATTTTGCTGTGTATATATAATACGATGGCAATTATATGTGGAGAAGCTATTAAAACAAGCTACAGTAAGTCGGCGCTAAAAAACCGATCTTTTCTGTTTGTCCTGCTAAACCCGGCGACGAAACATCTTATATTGCCGACTTAATTGTATCTGCCCCCCCCCTCAATTAGAAGCAATTCTACACTAGTCCTCTCAACTTCTAACTTCGTAGAATTAAGTGATTTTAGTCGAACAACTTTATGAATTTTTATCAAATTCATTGGTGACATTTACTAATTTTAATAACTTTCGAGCGAATAAAGTAACGACTTTAATCACTTTTTAGAGAATAAAATTATGTCAGCCAATGGTCAATAACTAATAGAGTTAAGAAATTTGATAAAACTTAGTGATTAGTAATTAATAAATTAATTTAATTTGATAATATTTTTGTTTTAGCTAACGGTATGTTGGGTTCGCTTAAAACGAAGCATCGAAAATGGTACTTTTAAAAAGTGACATCTTATTGATTGTTTGGTTTACGAAAGTAAATATAAAAGATACTTTACAGAGATAGGTTGATAAAGTGAGTATAACTAGAGTTCATTTTTTTTCACTTCAGCCCAAAGAATTCAGAAGTCGCCGAAAATGAAAAGCTTAGCTAAGGGGTTATATTTGTTTTTAACTTTAATATTTAAATTTATTTTTAAAGTTCAATTTCACTTTAAGTTTGAATTAAAATTATGATCACATTTTGAATTTTATTTGTAAATTAAATTTAAACATAAAATTTTAAAATCAAAATTATGATTTTACATTTAGATTTAAATTTTTAAAATTTATTTTTATTTAAATTTAAATTCTAGAATTTAAATTTAAATTTTAATCAAAATTATTTTTAGTTAAGAATTTCAATTTGAAATTTGAATTCATTTTCCCCTAACGATCATGTAGGTATAATATTGTTTGCATCATATATAATGTCTCAGGTGATCAACTAAATTATAGTTTTTCCTCCCCACAATTAATTTAGTTGTGGATTTTGCAAAACCCAAAATAAGTGGATTTTTTATGCAAATTGGCCTTAATTCTTTGCTATGTAATAATTAATTGATGCTTGCTAATAAGATTAATTCAGCTATTTATCGATTAATTCGTGTGATGTACAGAATTATAATTGTTAATTAATAATTTACATTGCTAAATAAATTTATGGCGAGAAACTATCTTACCGAAACAGTCAAATTTAACTTATTTTCCACCTTTATTTATTATATATATCTTCTACTCTTTAACTTTCCTCTCATCTACAAAGCTCCACTTCAAATATTAAACTTTAGAATAAACTTCAAAACGGGCCCCTGTGGTTAGCTCATTTCACTTTACTCTTCTACAAATTTTGGCTATATTTTATTGTAAAAATTCATCATTAAATAGAATAATAAAGAGGCTCTTATCTTGGAAGTACGGAGGGCTGCTTACGTTGTTTCGATGTTGTGGCTTTCGAATCGTCGATTGGCTCCGTTAGACTTGATCTAGAGTATTTGAAGTACCTAGAAAGTAAATTTTATGATTTTTCGATATTATTTGCCTAGTGAACGAATGGGCTAAAAATCAACGGCTGAAAATAAAAATCTTACAAAATGCGATAATATGGCATTAAAAATTTAGATCAAAGATATTGATCTTGTTTTATATAGTATAAAGAATTTTCTATCAAAATTTCATGTAATTTGGATATTTTTACACCGTTAAACTTTCAAACGGCTTACTATGGCCATTAAAATTATTTGATTTTGTGCTCCTTCGATCACTAGGCAAATGATATCGAAAAATTATAAAATTTATTTTCTAGATACTTCAAATACTCTAGATCAAGTTTAACGGAGCCGATCGATGATTCGAAAGTCGCAACATCGAAAACGACATGGAAGCACGGAAGGCTCCGTGCTTCCGATAGCATAGTAGCCTCACACATAATAAAGTGATACATTTCAAAAATTTTATCATTTTCTGACTTGTAAAATCCTGCAAGATCTATCTGCGCTGGCTACATCTACACACGCGAAATCACATTCGAAACAAACCCTTTTGCTGGATATGAACTTGATCTCAAATACTCGGCAACGAAACACCCATCAACGGATCCGCAGCAAGTCTTAGTTACGTTAAAGTCGGCGCAGAAAAGAGTATTGTTTTCTGTTTATTGGGCTAAGTCGGTGACTGACAGATCTTACACCGCCGACTTTATGGCAATTTATGCACGGTGGCTAGACCAAGTCCGCCAAATCTTCTGCGGCTAGTATAATTACCTTCCCCAAGTTTTTTCTTTTTTTTCTTTTGGGGGAAAATTTAAAGGCCCCCTCAGCTATAGGCTAGTTTCATAGAGGCCCCTCAACTTTAACATGGATTGAGGCCTTTTTTGATTTGTTAGAAGTATGGGTATGTTTGATTCGCAATTGAATAAAAATAAAAAAATTAAATTAAAATGTTTTAGAATAAAAAAATATATAGAAAGACAAATCATCCAAAAGAGCTTGGTTTATTATTGGAATCGAAATCATAGAGAGAGATTTGATTTTGGAAGAGGAGGGAGATGAAGGAAAAGAAGGACAAAGTGTTTGTTAGAGAGGATTTTCAACGATTTACTCAATCCGGATCGATTGGATCAATTTAGAATTTAAACTGGATAGGGTCATGAATAGGTTAGATCATTTTTATTCCAAAGTTGAATGAGAATCAAAAATTAATTTCTTTAATAAAACAAACAATAACGGTTGAAATTACTTAGTTCTATTCTGATTTCAAAGTCTAAAATTGTGACACCCCAATAGTCCCACATCGGATGGAAAAGGGGTTATCATTGGGTTTATAATAGACTTAGACACTAGTGATAATAACTGAGCCTAAGCATTTTGGGCCGGTGGTTGGGCCCAACGAGTTATTATTGCTAGTGGGATGGGTTGCTATATTTGGTATTAGAGCCGGTTCACCAGCTGGATATGTGTGGCGAGTCTCGGCTGAGCCTGGTGATCTTGGGCTGTGTGTGTGATTGGACTGACGTCCTCGTCAGGGCCTTAACGAGGGAATACTGACACCCCAATAGGAAAAGGGGTTGTCATAGGGCCTTAAGGGGGGGAGTCTGTGACACCCCAATAGTCCCACATCGGATGGAAAAGGGGTTGTCATTGGGTTTATAATAGACTTGGACACTAATAATAATAACTGGGCTTAAGCATTTTGGGCCGGTGGTTGGGCCCAACGAGCTCTAAATGTGTTTAGCAAATTAAATTAAAAGTTAATTCATCAAATTTTATTTCTTTTGAATTTTTTTTTAGTAATAATGATTTTTTGAAAAAAAGATAGCACGTACGCTACCAGCTTCATTCATTGTATTGATGAACTAAGCTAAAGAGTTGAGGCAATCACAACCTCGGATGCAAAAAAATTTTTTTAAAAAAAAAAACAACTCACTACTACTACTACTACTACTACATGCGCTGCTTTGCAGGAAGAAGGTGATCACAATCCTTCATCAACTGTTTGAGCTTGTGAACTATATTTTAGTAATAATGCTGAAATAATAAATGGCATGTAGCAGATAAAAATATTAAATTTAATGGAAAATATAAATCGATTAATAATAATAACTGAAATCAAACTACTAAATTTAATATTTTTTTGAGCTAAATTTCACCAATCCTAGCTTCTACAACATCATTCTCCGTCAATCCAACTAAAAATCTCTCCCTTTTTCCTCGCCAAAACTTGGCGTAAAGAGACTACACAAGTATCAATAGATGAAATTGGCTCTACAGAGCCAAAGTGATGCTGAATTCTTTTTTTCTTTTCTTTTTTTTTTTTATATACTGTTTGAAGTTCAAGCCCAATTTGCAAAAAAAATTTCCGGCCGGATCGGATCGGGTCATGCGAGGATTATCTCAACTTGCTCGGTCTCTCACGGCTTTGATTAGTAGTTGGTTCGGATCGGATCTCTCACGGCTTTGATTAGTAGTTGGATCGGATCGGATCTCTCACGGCTTTGATTAGTAGTTGGATCGGGTCATGTCATGCAAGGATTATCTCAACTTGCTCAGTCTCTCACGGCTTTGATTAGTAGTTATTTTGGCACCGTTCGCCCCATGAATAGTCACTTTAGCAGGAGCTACGTAACAACGGGTCGTTAAGGAGACGCAATACGTCGTCCTGTGTGTTACTTTTATCTCTATCTAAAAATTATCATTATTTTCTCTAAAATTTAGTATTTAAAAACACCAACAAATTATTAGATGGAAACAAAACTAACACGTTTGAGAGCTCTCCAATAAACATCGTAAGCGAGCTCCTCACGGAAGCTTTATCATCGGCCAGATTAACCAACCCGATATGTAAAATATCGGGTCAAAGCCTTTGTTTTATATATATATATATATATATATATATATATATATATATATATATATATATATATATATATATATATATATATATATATATTTATTTATTTATTTATATGATTTGTTAGGAGAGAATATTTTTTTTGAGAGATAGAAGACGCTACCGCTTCGCTTATTTCATTTAAAAATAAATTTAGAAATGTGAATCAACTAGGATTCGAATTTAGGTGTCTCAACCATCAAATCCTTCGCCACTTTTCTAGGGCGGTCGGTAGGAGAGAATATCTTTTGTTAGCCACATATTGATAGTCTACACTTTGGATAGAATGTCTTTTGTTAGCCACATGTCGATAGTTTACGGTCCACTATTTTTTTTAGTTTTCATCGTCAAAAAAAATTATTGCCACAACTCGCGTATCTTGCGTAGGACTTTTAAAATTTAGCTACAGTTGCTTTAAAATTAAAATCTAATCATTTGGGTCCTATTTAGATATCAGAATAAATTATCCAGGTATGAAATCTTTTTCGTATGGCTATAACAAAATTTAAATAATAATAATAATTTAGTTTAAAAATTAATATTTTTATAATTAAGTAAGATACTAAAATAATAATAATAATAATAATATATGTATATTTTTTATATAACAAAATTTAAAAATAATCTTATGACGTCATACTGATCTCACTGTTTTAATTAACTAGTGACGTCTCAGTGGTTAAACTAGTTAACCTGATCCAATAACAATTTTGGGTGATTATTCGACCCAAACTTTAAAAAGCATTGCTAATTACAGCTTAACAATGACGTAATAATTAATATTTGGCATCATTGACTCGGGGTCTTTTGCCTTTTGGGGGATTTTTGGGCTACGCATGCCATATATATATATGTAGGCTTATTTATATTAAAGTCAAGAGTCGCTATATAATGTTTAGTCAATATTCTGTGCGTGTAGAAAATTCAGTCCAAGATACCTCCAAGTTTCAAATCAATAGGAATTTAAACGCATCTAATATGTAATTAAGAGGCTTTGATATCGATAGCGCATTATGTAGGCATGATTCCGTTATTAATTGTTTATACATAGATTTAACTGTTTAAAAGTTTATTTGGAAGAGTCCGTAAAGTTCCAAGTTTTTTTTTTTTTTTATTATTTTCTTGTAGGAATAGTTAATTATTTGATGTGGACATAGACAAAGACTGTGTAGGGACTAGGGAGAGAGAAAGATACAGAGACAGATGCGCAAATGAAGGGATCGATGTAGTAGACCTTATTAGCATCAATAAATACACGTATATATATATTGTACATACATGGATCTATATATAGTAGCCATTGCCATTGTGTACAACTATAAAATATGTACTAGTCTCAAGAGGACCACAACCATGCAGTACCGTGTGCTAGCACCTGTAATTCTCAGTGCATGGCTTTTAGGCCATCATTGTATCCTAACAAGCGCGTGCTTCGAGATCGAAAGGGAGGCTCTCCTTTCCTTCAAAGCTGGTATTATCGATACCGGCGGTCGACTGTCTTCATGGGCCGGTCGGGATTGTTGTAGCACTTGGAAGGGTGTGGTCTGCGACAACAAAACCGGCCGCGTTGTGAAGCTCAACCTTCGAAACAATTATCAATGCGATGATGCCAATTCATCCGATTGTGCCCTGCGCGGTGAGATCAATCCATCTTTACTTGTTTTAAGTCATTTAAGGCGCCTTGATCTTAGCTGGAATGATTTTGGGAGAATCTCTATCCCGAAATTTATCGGTTCGTTAAAAAGCTTGATGCATCTTGATCTCTCTGGTTCTAATTTCAGTGGTAAAATACCTGAGCAACTTGGCAACCTATCTAATCTTCGCTATCTTGACCTCTCTTATTCAAACTTCATATGTATTATACCTCTTCAGTTCAGTAATCTCTCTCGCCTGCATACTCTGCTTTTGAGTGATGCTTGTGCTTTCAACGGCCCTAGTGTCGACAAACTTTCGTGGCTCTCTCAGTTGTCTTCTATTAGGGTTATTGATTTAAGCATGCTAAACCTATCCAGTGCTATAGATTGGTTAGAAGTAGTAAACACGCTGCATTCTCTAACAGATTTGCGGTTAAGTGGTTGTTTTCTTACTAATATTCCGACATCTCTTTCTCATATCAACTTTACATCCCTGAAATTTCTTGATATTGGTTATAATGGTCCCTTCAATACCACCCTACCAACTTGGCTGTGGAATCTTACCAAGCTTTCCTATCTCGATCTCGGATATTCTGGATTTCACGGGAATATCCCAGACTCACTTGGACACTTTAACTTCTCTCAACAGTCTGCATTTAGGAAATAACAAGCTTCATGGGAGTTTATTTGGATGGCTAGAGGAGACGAAGAATCTAAGCTATCTTGATCTCAACAATAATTTACTAGTAGGGCCTATTCCTAGTGGAATTGGGAGACTCTCAAATTTGGTAGTGTTAGACCTCTCTTATAATTCACTAGTAGGACCTATTCCTAGTGGAATTGGGAGACTCTCAAATTTGCAATGGTTAGACCTCTCTTATAATTCACTAGCAGGGCCTATTCCTAGTGGAATTGGGAGACTCTCAAATTTGCAATCGTTATACCTCTCTTATAATTCACTAGCAGGGCCTATTCCTAGTGGAATTGGGAGACTCTCAAATTTGCAATGGTTAGACCTCTCTTATAATTCACTAGCAGGGCCTATTCCTAGTGGAATTGGGAGACTCTCAAATTTGCAATCGTTATACCTCTCTTATAATCAGATTAGAGGCAATTTGCCCATGTCCTTGCAATTTTCAAGCCTAGACACTCTTATTTTGAGGTCTAACAGACTTGAAGGCCAAATTCCATCTTTACCGAACAGGCTTGTAATATTAGATCTCTCAGAAAATTCTATATCAGGACCCCTCCTCTCACCAATCTTGAATATGTCTCAGTTATATTATCTGTTACTATCAAGCAATCAGATCAACGGTAGTATCCCATCTGATATTCGTAAACTAAAATATCTAAAAGTTCTGGACCTATCAAACAACTCTTTATCAGGAGAACTTCCTCAATGCTGGAAGAATTCATCCCTTTCAATCTTGGATTTGTCAAACAACAATCTTGCCGGCGAAATTCCTTCTTCAATTGGTTCGCTGAGCTCGCTCACATTATTGCACCTCAACAATAACAATTTTTTTGGAGAACTTCCTTTGGAACTGCAACATTGCAATAATTTACTGTTCCTAGACCTCAGCAACAATAAACTCACAGGGAAAATCCCGACATGGATAGGTGACAACCTGCAGGATCTAGTAATATTGCAATTGAGGTCAAATATGTTTGTGGGTGAAATTCCTTCCGAACTTGCACGACTCGCTTACCTCCAATTCTTGGATCTTGCGCATAACAATTTGACAAGATCAATACCACGCTCTTTTGGTAATTTCAGCGCTATGATCTATCATACAATTCACAATTATGACGGAAAAGGATTTTCTGTTGACGAGAGGACCTTTACAGCTTTTGACTACATTAATAATTTGCTTGTGGTGATACAAGGAGAAGAGTATCAATATTCTACCACCATCTATCTTCTCAAGATTATGGACCTCTCGGAAAACAATCTAAGCGGTCAAATCCCAGAAGAGATAGTTGCACTTGCGTTATTATGTAGTTTGAATTTATCAGGAAATCATCTAACCGGAATGATTCCGGAAAGGTTAGGTGACATGCGCTCTCTGGAATCACTGGATCTCTCACTAAATGAGCTTCAAGGTGGTATTCCACAAAGCTTGTCAGCTTTGACGTTTTTGAGCCACTTGAATTTATCTTATAACAATTTATCTGGAAGAATTCCAACAGGAGATCAATTGAGCACACTCGATAACCCTTCAATTTATATTGGCAACACTTATCTTTGTGGACCTCCCACGGGAAAGAATTGTTCTGAAAATGAAACAATGCCTAATGTTGTTGGAGACGACTACCCCGATGGATCAGAGTCGACATGGCCATACCTCAGCATGGGCTTAGGGTTCGTGGCTGGATTTTGGAGTGTGTGCGGTATCTTAATATTCAAGGAGTCCTGGAGTCGCATCTATTTTCGAACGATTGATAGGCTTTACGACAAATTATATGTGATGATAGTAATAAGTTTTAGAAGTTGAATAGAAAAATGCACGGATGAAGTTTGATTTCTACAATTTATCTTTTATGTATGGTGTGTTTCTTGTTTTTCTTATAATTTCACAAGATTCTCCTGTATATAGGGTTTGCTTAATAATAATTTCTACTTCATGTGAGTTTCTTTTTTGCCCTTCTTTGAGTATTAGTGTGAAATGCTGGTTTTGAGAAAGTGGGTGGGTACTGTTGCATGCATTACCTCTTTTTTATGTTCTCATTATATTCCTGTTTACTAATTAATTTATGCTTGAAAAAAAGAACAAATCGTCCCTTCTTGTGAGCAATTAATTTACTAACCTTGTAATACAAGGATTTAAGAGTTGCATATGACAGAATAAGAGTTTTTTTTTAGAGAAAGATAGCGTGCTATCCACTTCATTTAAAATAAAGTTACCTGAAAATGTGAATCAACTAAGATTCAAACTTGAGACCTTGGGTATCAACCATCAAGCTCTTTGCCACATGCGCTGAGAACAGTCGGTACGACAGAATAAAAGTTAGAAGAGAAAGAGAACTGTTTCATTATAAAAATATGTTTTAGAAAATAATGGTCTACTGTTTAATTGTTTTTTTTTTTTTTGAGAGAAAGTAGCATGCTACCGCTTCGTTCGTTAAGTGGCCCGAGTGAGCGACTACATGGCTAGGCTCAAAAAGTCTAAAAAAAAAAAAAAAAAAAAAAAAAAAAAAAAAAAAAAAACTATGGAAGCTAAAGCTCACGTATCTCTAAGTGAGCGAGTTTCAAAAGCTAGAAAGGTAACCGGGCGTCTGGAATTCTCAAAAATTCTCCTATTTCGTTCCAACCAGACTGTCCACCATGTCGCGGCAATAGAAGCTAGTTCCCTCAATCCCATTGTACCTCCTTTTCGCCTACTTTCCTCCCAGAGTAAACAGACTGATGTACAATTTGAAACTGCTTGTTCGGTAGAAACACGCTTAGCAAGGTCTTGGTACTATAGCATTCCGTGAAAAGGTGGTCTACGCTCGCTGGTATCAAGGCAGAAAACACACATCTCGTCCCCACTCCAGCCCCTTTTTTTTAGGTTGTCCACCGTGAGTATCTTTCTGTGTAAGAGTAACCACACAAATATTTTTACTTTTAAAGGTGCTTTTATCCTCCACAGTTGGACAAAACAACTGTTGTGGACTCCCCCATCTTGCAGGAAATTATAGAGGGCTTTGATTGTAAATATATCGTACCGCGTCCATCTCCAGACGGCGTTGTCCGGTCTACTGTTGATCGAAGTTTCCGCGAGCAACTCTTTAATAGTTCTAATCTTATCCAAATCGGCTTGGGAAATTGGATTGAATCCTGCCAAAATTTTTCGCCACCTCCACCCGTTCCGACCCCAGCAGTCCGGTCTACTGTTTAATTGTTATCGCACTCTAAAATAGGGTTTATCCCTGTTTACTCAAAAAAAACATTAATTGCTATCGCGAGAAAAGCCCAACAACCCAAATTTCTTATGCATAAAAAAAAAAGATAGTTAAAACAGGGAGAGAAAAATATAGTGCATAAATATTTTACATCATATATTTGGCCACAGACCTATCTTTTTAAACGAAAATGGATCAAAAATTTTACTTTGAATAAAATAAAAACCAAAAAAAAGTCTTTTCTTAGAAACCTTAATCTCAAATAAATCCAATATATAGTCTTTGCATAAATGTGACAAAACCCTTTACATGGTAGGCGTTGGGCTAGCCAAAGATTAAGGACACAGCTAATTAATTTTTTTTTTTGAGAATAGATAGCGCGCTACCTGCTTCATTCAATCAACGGATGAATTTAGCTACAGGGGTGAGGCAACAGGGCCTCAAAGGAAAGAGCACACCCATACACTCACACACTCACACACACTCTCACCAAAAACCTAACCTAATGTACCAAAGCTTTCCAAGACGATAACAACCTCTTGAGTCCCTGAATGACTAAAGCGGGGTCGAACTGGACGTTACGAAAAATAAAATCGTTTCTGGCCTTCCAAATCGTCCACCAACATGCGACCAACTTGGAGAGTCTAACACTCCTAATTATTACGAAAGAAATTTCTTTTCTCTTAAAGTATAATCTTGAGATGTACCATAACAATTATATATGTATATACGTGGAAAAGCTATTTAAACAAGACACAATTAGAACCCTGGGGTGTTTTAGAACAGTATAAAGAGTGAATAGCACACTGAGGAGCTAACTTTTTAATGCATTAAAATGAGTAATTTGGATGTGGTTCTCGTGATGAGCGGTGGAAAGCATTTGCGTAACATTTGATACATGAAGTCGGCACTAGAAGACACGACTTTCTCTGTTGGCCCTGCTAGACTGGGCAATTGTAGAATCTTATACACTGCCGACTTAATTACCCCCTCAACTATAAATTTTTTTTAAATGGCTACCTCAGCTATATACTTTTCACTTGCAAGGTACCGTTTGGTTCGGGTATAAGCAAGAACTAGCTATTACAGGGATATGTACAAGTATGGGGATAAGAAAAATAGCGTTTGGATGAAAATTGGGTTGTTCCCGAGGATAAGAAAAATATTATGTAGTTTTATATAGAAAATGAATGTGTTGGTGGGGATAATCGAGAACTACTATTCTCGAGTAAAAAATTAGCGTTTGGGTATAAAGGGGGGGATAAGGGTCTATTCCTATCCCTATCCCTTAACCAAACAAAGCCGAATTCATATATATATATATTTTCAAAATCTTAATTTATTTTAGTTGAGTTATTTCTACTTATTAAATAAAAAATTTTAAATTAATTATTAGCTATTAATTACTTCAATTTTATTTACTAATAAGTATTCAATACTACATTTAATAGAATTATTGGCTGCAATTTAAAAAAAATTATCTTATTTAATTAAAATAGATTAAAAGTAAAAAAAAAAAATGGATATAAAAATATAGTTAAGAATCTATCTCAATATAGCTATAGTTGTGGGGTTCGTGATACATTTATACCTTTCTTTAGTACAGAGCAATACTAGCTACTAGTATATTTCAATAAATACATATTGCATTCATTTGATCAAGAGATCATTTCTATAACTCTACAGTCTCTACTGAAAAATAGAGAAGCGTACTCCGTACCTATATGCTTTCATCCTAACTCGTTTTGGCCAATAATTAACCATCAACATCTCCCACCTTTAGAAAGGCTCTTAGACGGTTATCGATTATATCTATAGGGTGAAATTTCTTCTTTTGTAATGTAATATTTCATTTAAGATTTAAGATTAATAATATCAATCATTTTTTTGTCACTTTTAATATGAATTTAACTTATTAATCTTGATTAAATATTTATAAATTTTTACGACTGCTTGGCAACATCATCGTACATATATATTATCTGTCACAACAAAATGTCCAAATAGTCTATATAACAATAACAATATCAAATAGAACACTTTTATTTTATTTTTTGAGTAAATTCGTCGCCTTCACCTATTAAAAATTTCAATTCATTTTTTTCATCAACGGGGTTTAGTCAGCGCTACTTTATTCTCAAAAAAAAAATAAAAAAAGTAGAAAAGATAAACTTATTTTTCCTCAACATATTCCTGACGGAAAGTTACTACATCGATCGCTTTACACAGCTCAACTAAATTAATTAATTAGGTGTGATTATAGGTAAAATATTTATTTTAAAAAGACTTTTTGTCAACACAAAAAAAAAAAAGAAGAAGAAAAGACCGGTAATAGTATTCAGTTTGGAGTCTCCGGTCCACCTGCCTTGCGAGAAGGTTAATCTCACGCCGTTGCTAAACATGGCTTAATTCTATCTATGCATTTCAAAAAAAGTGTAAATTTTATATCTCAATAATTTTATAACTAAAAACATTATATCAATAATTAACTAATATTTAGTCAATTAGATTAGATTATAAATTTTAATGAGCGCTACTATGCCTTATACGGAAGCGGAGGGCTCCGTGCTTCCACGCGTCGATTGATGTTGTGGCTTCCGAATCGCTGATCGCTTCAGATTAAACTTGATCTAGAGTATTTGAAGTACCTAGAAAATAAATTTTGTGATTTTTCGATATTATTTGCCTAGCGAACGAAGGGGCTAAAAATCAACGGCTGAAAATAAAAATCTTACAAAACGCGATAATATAGCATTAAAAATTTAGATCAAAGATATTGATCTTGTTTTATATAGTATAAAGAATTTTCTATCAAAATTTCATATAATTTGGATATTTCTACACCGTTAAACTTTCAAACGGCTCACTATGACCATTAAAATTATTTGATTTTGTGCCCTTCGATCACTAGGCAAATGATATCGAAAAATTATAAAATTTATTTTCTAGATACTTCAAATACTCTAGATCAAGTTTAACGGAGCCGATCGACGATTCGAAAGCAGATCATCGAAAATGACGTGGAAGCACGGAAGGCTCCGTGCTTCCGATAGCATAGTAGCCTCACACAATTTTAATTGCAATAATTTAAAAAGTTCAAATTTAAAATTATAAAAAAACTAAAATTTAAGTAACAAAATGTTACGAGCCTTATAGTTTTAAGACTTAAAACTATAATTTATCCAAAAACAATGCAGCGGGTACACTCCGGTTGAATATAATTATTAAAATTATCGTTCTCGTGCAACGTAAGCGTTTAAAGAATAATGATTATTTTGTATATTTAACATGATATTAAACCCGGAGATCCTGAGTTCGATGGGATTTATATTTTATACTTTTTCTATCCAAAGACCATTAACTTCTACTTATCACTTCAATTATTATTTTTTTTTTTTACTAAAAATTATTTAAATTTCTAGAAGCCTTAGAATAGAGGGTGTAAGATTTATATTTTATTTTTAGAATGTATAAGTAAAATTTCCTTTTATCCAAAAGGAAACAAAAATGAATGATTTTGTTTTTGTTTTTTTTTTTTGGGGAAAATTTCAAATACCACCTATATGGTTTCGCATTTTGTCATTTTAGTATCATGTGATTTAAAGTATATTAATTTAGTATCTTGTGATTTCGCACTTCCTCATTTTAGTACCATGTGATTTAAAGTGCATCAATTTAATACCCTGTGGTTTCATTTTCTTTTTTTTTGTTGTCTCCTCTGTTAATATTTCGTTAAATTATATACAAAAAAACTTCAGATATCCTACCTAAGTTTATCGAATATTTACTTTAGTACTCTTTAGTTTTAACTTTGTCACTGATTTTTTTTTCCTCCGTTAATATTTCGTTAAATTATATATAAAAAACTTTCGATATCCTATTTAGATTCATCGAATAATTACTTTAGTACCCTTTAGTTTTAACTTTGTCACCGATTTAACGAAAAAAATTAGTAAAATAAATAATAAAAAAGAAAAATGAAGGGATACTAACTCGATACACTTTAAATCGAGAAAATACTAAAGTGAGAAAATGCTAAACCACATGGGCTAACTCGATACAATTTATCCTTTATTTTAAAAAATCCTTGGGCCTTGTGACTTTGAGTCCTCCACTAAATAACAAAAGCTCTGCCTCTTTAATTTCTTCGCCACACTTATTAGAATTGACTTGGGCCTTTATATATGCCTGCTTTTCCACGAGCATTACGTTCTATTATATATGGGTCTTTCAAAATATTATTGTTTATATATGCATGCGTTATCTATTTTAGGCCCATATTAGTATACATGACTCATCGTTGTTTGTATTTGGACTCCCAATTTTTATATATGCGTTATCGCATATTCTGCGTATCGTGATGAGAAGCATTTTTTGTACGTCATTTTGATTATAATGAAAATTTTCATTCCGTATGCGTCTCGAACCATGTAAATATTTATATATTTTATTTTACTTCTCACTTTCTCGATTTTTTTCTGCTATTTTCACATGCGATGAGTTAGATCTTTTCTGTTCTTTGTAAATAAACTGGTATCGGAGCAAATATAGTATCACTGTAAATTGCGAATTTCTAACCACTTTTATTATTTTTTATTTTTTGTTTTTTATATTTGAATTCAAATAAGAGAAAATAAATTCTTTTAGTGTTTGACGTTGGGTCAAGCACTTACTAAAAGGGCTAGCCACTTACTAAAGTTATCAACTTTATTTTTTGTTAAATACTAATGGGATGGACTTGGCTCTTCTAACTGCTTTATATCCTTTTCCACAATGATGGGGATTAATTTTCGCTCATCCCGAATATTATTTTTATATTATGCATTAATATCTTTCGGGTCAACATTAGTGTGACTCAAGTTGTCTATATTCAGTGTCTAAATTGTTGTGATGTTTCATTCGATTTTGGATTAAAATTCACTTATTCTGTTTACTCTTTAGTTACTACTTTAGATATAGGGGCATATGAGTTATAAGTTGAGCTACAATTTTTTAAAAGCACGTACGTATTATTCACGTACTTATAAGTTTTTAACCCTAAAATCTATAAAAGTATGACCACCAAATAGCAAGCCATAGACATTTAAGAAATAAAAATGAATGCCGTGTGCTTTTAAAAGTATTCCAACATAATACAATAAGATATATATACCTAATCTCATTGAACGTTTACTTATAAATAAATTCAAGGGTTTAAATGAAGCAGAAAAATATTTTCTTTTCTCGCTGGTGAAATTCTATCTTAACCGAAATCAAAGATGACTTAGATCGATCGATATTAAACTCCAGATGTGGTTGCATATATGCATTCTAGTTTTAAATTCATCGGCTGCTGAATATCAGCAGGTATATATTAATTAAGTTTCATTTACTACAAAGCAATTAAAATTACCAAATTTGATGAACTTTTCAATAGAATTAGTACAACTTTCAGTTTATTCGCCTAAAACCATGAAATTGTGAAAAATTAAAGGTTAAGAAGGCTTGAAGGAAGAAAAAGGGGGCCATTTTAAAATGGCCTGTAGAGAAATAATTAACAATTGTTCTCTACGTAGTGGCTCAATGTGTTATTCGGTATTTATAATAATCGTTTCATATAAAAATAACAATATTAATTAATTCAAACTTGTGCACTTTCCAAGTAACTGAAGTAAGACAACGTAAACATACCTTCATAAACATTAAAGCTAAATTACGAAAGAACCTGATCTTGCACTTTAGTCGAGTTAATGTAATTTTTAATATAAAAAAATAAATAAAATGTGGTCTAATTAAATTGTTGGGGGACTTTTTGTGATTTAGCCTAAACGTTAGGTTAAAATGCATGGAGACCCTCATTGACATGAGCGCGTCAAGTACTTCAACCTTTTTGATTAAGACCTTCTTAACTTTGCAGGGATGATTCAAGAGGCATGCGAATGATTTAATGGTTGATGCGAGGATCAAGTTCAATCATCGTTGATTCACATTTAAAGAAAATTTATTTCTAAATGAAATAACGAAGTGAAATGAGCCTACCAATCTCTCTCAAAAAAAATAAACTTTTAATTTTGCAAATTTTAATTATTTTACTTAAAAAATTTTGTGAAATTTTATAGTTCTATCAACCATTAATCATTAATTATTTCAATTTATTTGTCGAAAAATTACTAAAACTTTTTGCGTTCGATGAACTCACCAATTAATTTGCTGAATGCTCTAATTTTTTACTTTAAACAAAAATCACTTAATTTCTAAATATATATATCAGGCCGGGTCAGATCGGGTTATGCAAGGATTATCTGATCAGACTTGATATCGGACCAACTGAAAAAATTGAAGACTCAAGCCTAGCTTGGTCTATCGCGGTATTTCGATCTGTTTCAACCCAACATATATTAACCAATCAGATAAGATATGTACATGAAAAATAGGGCCTAGTGGGTCGAATCTCATTTTTTTTTTTTTTTTTTTCCAAAGCATTTGTTTGCGCAAAATACCCTTTGATAGCCGCATATGGATAGTCTATTGTCTACTGTTTTTTCAGTCTTTATTGTGACAAAAAATTATTACTGCACTTAATTGGCATATAGCATGCCACACTTCTAAAACTCAATCATAGTTGCTTTCAAATCAAAATCAAATTATTTAATGTATTCTACAAAATTAAAAGCATCATTTATTAGAATTCAAAGGTTATTAAATACCTATTTCTTCTAGATCAAATAACAAAGTCCCACCGTGCGAATTTTGGACATCTTTCCGCCAAGATGACAAAATTTTAAAATTCATGAATTTTTACGTACAATCGTTTTAGATGTTGTACGTTACGTATATCTGATTAGTTTTGAATGTTAAGACAAGTGGATTAATTACAGCTAACATTAATGCATCAACGATCCCGCATCATTGACTGTGGGGTCTTTAGCCTCAGCCATACGCTGTATTCCTTAGCACTGTTTGGTTAGGGGATAGGAAGAGGGATAGACCCTTATACCTCTTTATATCTAAACGCTAATTTTTTATTCGAAAATAGTAATTTTCGGTTATCCCCACTAACGTCTTAATTTTTTTATATAAAACTACCTAATATTTTTTTTATTTCCGGAAACAACCTAATTTTCATTCAAACACTATTTTTTATCTCCATACTTGTACCTATTCCTGTAATAGCTAGTTCTTGTTTATATCCGAACCAAACGATACCAATGAGTCCCAACTAGTTGGTTCTCTTACATTACACTATAATAAAAACGGTATATAGCGACATTTTTAAATATAGGTACATGTCAAAAAAATACTGCTAGCTAAAATTACCGACACTTTTAAAAAATATTGCTATATGTGGGGTCGCTAGGTATATAGTGACAATTAAAGAGTGTCGCTATAACCTAAAAGAGTGCTGTTAATTGACCGATATTTATTTAAGCATTTAGCAACCGTCGAAATCTGCGGAGGAGGACGATAAGAAAGGCTCTTTGTCTAGAATTTCAATGGATTGAGTGAAGAGAGAAGAGAATATGGTAATTGATTTTTTTTTTTTCTATTTGTAATCGGGCCAAAATGGACTGAGTGTGATGGGTTGAGTAGAGTAATCTTTTATTTTTGGTTGGATTAGGCTTTATATTTAGGCATTAGTAGACGTTTTTTTAAGTTTTAGCATAAATGAGACACTTATTCAAAAGTGTTCTAAATATGTGTTCCTATAATTTAATTCTGTTGTAGTGTTATCAGGATTGATGAAAATTACTCGTTTCCTCATTAATGCTTCTCATACCCACAAGTTCACCCGAAATTTTATCTTATATAATAATTTTTGGGGCCTTTCGGTGTAATGTGTTTTAGTTTTGTTTTAGAAATAGTTAATTAGATGTAGAGGCTGTAAAGGACTCTGTACAGAGAGAGAGAGAGATGCACAAAGTGAAGTGATGTAGTACCTAGTAGACGGTAACACCAATAAATACATGTATAATATGGGGCAATTATTTATATATCTCTAAAAAAATTTTGACTCTCTGGTTTATCTTTCTTAGAAAGCTATTATTGATATTTACGTTTCAATTTATTTCAAATATATTTAACAAATTGTTAGCAATAACTGTTATTTATATAAAATTACTATTTTTACTGCTTCATCGTTACAAGAAATTATTACTGCACCTAGCGTATATCATGCGGCACTTCAAAAACTCAATCTTAATTAGTTACTTTAAAATCAAAATCTAATTATTTAATGTATTCTTCAAAATTAAAAGAGTTGTATATATATATATATATATATATATATATATATATATATATATATATATATATATATATATATATATAGAGTTGAGCTAGGATACTTTTACAAGTATCACCTCCATGGTGCTATTAGGTTTTTAGCCATTGGATCTACTTTTTGACTATTAATAGTCCTTGGATCAAACACTATTCCACCTACCACCACCTACCACCATCATCTCAACCTCACATCTCTCCATCCAAGGGCTAAAAACACACAAGACTACTTAAGTGATACTTGTAAAAGTATTCTAGCTCTACTATATATATATATATATATATATATATATATATATATATATATATATATATATATATATATATGAGTTGAGCTAGGATACTTTTAAAACACCATCTACTTTGCTTATAAGTTTCTAGCCCTTAGATTTACATCCCAATTACTAATACTCCTTGGATCAAATACTATTCCACCTACCACCACCTATCACCATCATTTCAACCTCACATCTCTCCATCCAAAAGCTAAAAATACTAAAGCACCAGGTGGTGCTTTTAGATGTATTCTAGCTCCACTCATATATATATATATATATATATATAGTCCTATGGTGCTTGTAAAAGCACCAAGCAACAGGTGCTTGTGAATTTTTTACCGTTAGATCTACGCCTTTGATCATTTTCACCGTTAGATTATACTATTCAACCAACCACCCACTTAACCCAAGGGGCCCACATCATCCTAACCGCACATCTATTAATCCAAAGGCTAAAAACTTACAAAGACCAATGACTTGAGATTTTTAAAAGCATAGGAGCTCAATTTTATATATATATATATATATATATATATATATATATATATATATATATATATATATATATATATATAACTATGCTACTATCTTATTAATAGCACCAAGTCATTGGTGCTACCAAGTTTTTGGCCATTGGATTGAGAGATGTGTGGTTAGGATGATGTGGGCCCCAAGGGTTAAGTGAGAGGTTGGTTGAATAGTATGATCTAACGGTGAAAATCATCAAAGGGGTGGATTTAACTGCAGAAAACTTGGTAGCACCAAATGCATGGTGCTATCGATAGTAAATGGGACTCTATATATATATATATATATATAGAGTTGAGCTCCTATGCTTTTAAAAGTACCAAGTCATTGGTGCTTGTAAATTTTTAGCCCTTGAATTTATAGATATGAGGTTAGGATGATGTGGGCCCCCTTGGGTTAAGTGGGTGGTTGGTTGAATAGTATAATCTAACGGATGAAAATGATCAAAGGTGTTGATCTAACAAGTACTAAGTCTTGGTGCTTTTACAAGCTATAGGACTCTATATATATATATATATATATAGGAATTCAAAAGTTATTAGAGTATATATATATATATATAGAGAGAGAGAGGTCTTGTGTGCTATTAGGAGCACGGGGGCCTCCGTGCTCTGAGCCGTTTTTATGATGGAGCTTTCGAATAGACGATCACTCCGTTAGACTTGATCTAGCGTATTTGAAGTTTCTAGAAAATAGTTTTTGCGATTTTTCGATATCATTTACCTAGTGATCAAAAGGATTCAAAATCAATAATTTTTTATGGTTGATATTTGCCGTTTTCAAATTAACGGTGTATGAGCATTCAAATCGAGATGAAATTTTGATACAAAATTCTTTATACTATTTACAACAAAATCAATATTTCGATCGAAAATTTTAGTGCTATATCACCACTTTTTATAAGATTTTTATTTTCGATCGTTAAAAATTATTGATTTTGGATCCTTTCGATTGTTAGGTAAATGATATCGAAAAATCGCAAAATTGTTTTCTAGAAACTTCAAATATGCTAGATCAAGTCTAAGAGAGCTGATCGTCGATTGGGAAGCGCCATCATCGAAAACGGCTTAGAAGCTCGGAGGAGGCTTCCGTACTCCTAATAGCACACAAGACCTACTATATATATATATATATATATATATATATATATATATATATATGGGTCCTAAATTCTTATCTTATTATGAGTACGATCGCCGCTCGTACTCATAAGTTGTTTTCGATGATAGAGCTTAGAATCGACGATCCACACCGTTAAACATTATTCTGACATTTAAAACTTCTAGAAATAAAATTTTATAATTTTTCGACATCATTTACCTTACGATCAAGAGGTCACAAATTTGACAATTTTTAACGGCCGATATAGGATACTTGCTAGTTTAACGGTGTAAAAGAATCAAAACTTGTTGAATTTTTGATAGAAAATTCTATTCACTACATAAATAAAGATCAATAACTCCGATCTTGAATTGAAGGATCCGATCATCCTTTTTTAGGACGTCGTTCAATTTTGACCGTTCATTTTATGCCCGTTTGATGGACTTTATTATGATTTGAAAATTTACAAAATTTATTTTCTAGAAGTTTCAAATACTCTAAATCATATTTAACGGAGTGGATCGTTGATTCGAAAACTCGATCATCAAAAACAACTTATGAGTAGTAGGTCTCAATACTCGTAATAGTATAATAGTAGTGGCCTATATATATATATATAGAGAGTCGGCTACTATACTCTTATGAGTATAGAGGCTCTTGTATCTTTAAATAAATTTTGTACCATTAGATCTACCCTTTAATCAATTTCACCCGTTAGATTATACTATTCAACCAACCACCCACTCAACCCTAGGAGCTCACTATCAATCTAACCGTAACCACTCTCATTCTAACGTTCGTTTTAAATACGAGCGGTGAAAATTTATGAGTCTGAAAAGACTCTATACTTGTATAGTAGCCCTAGCCAATATATATAAAAAAAATATTTTGAGAGATTGCCCCCAATCCTATCCGGTGTCTGGAACGGGCAAAACTGTTGCTTAACACCTGGATCGCTACTTTTTGACCCTGTTGGAGCCCTGCTGTTTGGCGACTGTCGTCGTTACCCTCTGTTTTTCCCTTTTTTTGGTTTTTTGTCGTTTTCAGTTCTTGTCTTTGGTTTCTTGCTTTTGTCACCCTCTCTTCCGTCGAAGGTCCTGGCTGCGTCTATTATGTAAGTCTAGTTCATCCTCTAAATAAAAAAAAAAGGTAACGAACTATTTTTTTTTTCAAGAAAATAAAAAATAAAAAATTATTAGGTACATGTTTCTTCTAGATCAAACAACAAAATCCCTTCGTGCATTGTCGAATCTTAGACTACTTGCGGCCAATATGGCAAAATTTTAAAATTCATGAATTTTTACGTACAAGCGTTATCAAATTAGTTTTGAATCTTAAAACAAGTGCATCTATATATTACAGCTAATTAATAATGCGTAAACATTATTAATTCCTCACATCATTGACTTGCGGTCTATAATTAGCTTCTTCTATACGCTGTATTCATTTTCCTCCCAAGTCCCAATGGGTCCCAACTAGCTAGAGAGAGACCCAATAAATTAATAAACGTGTGTCTTGCGCATGGATCTATATAATTAAGTAGCCACTGCCATTGTGTAGAGCTGTAAAATATACTGGTCACGATCGAGGACCACAACCATGCAATACCGTGTGCTAGCACTTCTAATTCTCAGTGTATGGCTTTTAGGCCATCATTGTATCCTAACAAGCGGCTGCTTCGAGGTCGAAAGGGAGGCACTCCTTACGTTCAAAGCCGGTATTATTGATACGAGCAATGGCTTGTCTTCATGGGCCGGTCGGGATTGTTGTAGCACTTGGAGGGGAGTGGTCTGCGACAACAACACCGGCCACGTTGTGAAGCTCAACCTTCAAAACAATTATCAATGTGATGATGCCAATTCATCCGATTGTGCCCTGCGCGGTGAGATCAATCCATCTTTAGTTGTTTTAAGTCATTTAAGCAGCCTTAATCTTAGTTTTAATGATTTTGGTGGAATCTCTATCCCGAAATTTATTGGTTCGTTAAAAACCTTGATGCATCTTGATCTCTCCAGTTCTAATTTCAGCGGTGAGATACCTGCGCAACTTGGCAACCTATCTAATCTTCGCTATCTTGACCTCTCTGATTCAAACTTCATATGTACAACACCTCCCCAGCTCAATAATCTGTCTCGTCTGCGTACTCTGCGTTTGAGTGATGCTTTTGCTTTCGACAGTACTTGTGTCGACAACCTTTCATGGCTCTCTCAGTTGTCTTCTATTAGGGTTCTTGATTTAAGCAAGCTAATCCTATCCAATGTTACAGATTGGTTGGAAGTAGTAAAACTCTCAAATTTGCAATCGTTAGACCTCTCTTCTAATTCACTAGCAGGGCCTATTCCTAGTGGAATTGGGAGACTCTCAAATTTGCAATCGTTAGACCTCTCTTCTAATTCACTAGCAGGGCCTATTCCTAGTGGAATTGGCAGACTCTCAAATTTGCAATCGTTAGACCTCTCTTCTAATTCACTAGCAGGGCCTATTCCTAGTGGAATTGGGAGACTCTCAAATTTGCAATCGTTAGACCTCTCTTCTAATTCACTAGCAGGGCCTATTCCTAGTGGAATTGGGAGACTCTCAAATTTGCAATCGTTAGACCTCTCTTATAATTCACTAGCAGGGCCTATTCCTAGTGGAATTGGGAGACTCTCAAATTTGCAATCGTTAGACCTCTCTTCTAATTCACTAGCAGGGCCTATTCCTAGTGGAATTGGGAGACTCTCAAATTTGCAATCGTTAGACCTCTCTTCTAATTCACTAGCAGGGCCTATTCCTAGTGGAATTGGGAGACTCTCAAATTTGCAATCGTTAGACCTCTCTTTTAATTCACTAGCAGGGCCTATTCCTAGTGGAATAGGGAGACTCTCAAATTTGCAATCGTTAGACCTCTCTTATAATTCACTAGCAGGGCCTATTCCTAGTGGAATTGGGAGACTCTCAAATTTGCAATCGTTAGACCTCTCTTCTAATTCACTAGCAGGGCCTATTCCTAGTGGAATTGGGAGACTCTCAAATTTGCAATCGTTAGACCTCTCTTCTAATTCACTAGCAGGGCCTATTCCTAGTGGAATTGGGAGACTCTCAAATTTGCAATCGTTAGACCTCTCTTCTAATTCACTAGCAGGGCCTATTCCTAGTGGAATTGGGAGACTCTCAAATTTGTATTGGTTAGACCTCTCTTACAATTCCTTGCAAGGTGTCGTATCTGAAGCTCATTTTGCCAATCTGTCAAAGTTGGACACGTTGACCTTAAGCTCAAATTCTTTGATCATTGAAGTGGATCAAAATTGGATTCCTCTGTTTCAACTTTCAGATCTTGCTTTAGATTCTTGTCAATTTTCGCATCATCAATTTCCAGCGTGGCTTCGATGGCAAAAGCAAATTGACTATCTAAATCTGTCCAACACAGGGATCACAGACGTTATACCTGAATGGTTTGGGAATTCGTCATTTTTCTCCGTAGATCTCTCTTATAATCAGATTAGAGGCAATTTGCCCATGTCCTTGCAATTTTCAAGCCCACACACTCTTATTTTGAGGTCTAACAGACTTGAAGGCCCAATTCCATCTTTGCCAAACACGTTTGGAGTATTAGATCTCTCAGAAAATTCTATATCAGGACCCCTCCTCTCACCAATCTTGAATATGTCACAGTTATACTATCTGTTACTATCAAGCAATCAGATCAACGGTAGTATCCCATCTGATATTTGTAACCTAAAATATCTACAAGTTCTGGACCTATCAAACAACTCTTTATCAGGAGAACTCCCTCAATGCTGGAACAATTCATCCCTTTCAATCTTGGATTTGTCAAACAACAATCTTGCCGGCGAAATTCCTTCTTCAATTGGTTCGCTGAGCTCGCTCGCATTATTGCACCTCAACAATAACAATTTTTATGGAGAACTTCCTTTGGAACTGCAACGTTGCAATAATTTGTTGTTCCTAGACCTTAGCAACAACAAACTCACAGGGAAAATCCCAAGATGGATAGGTGACAACCTGCAGGATCTAGTAATATTGAAATTGAGGTCAAATATGTTTGTGGGTGAAATTCCTTCAGAACTTGCACGACTCGCTCACCTCCAATTCTTGGATCTTGCACATAACAATTTGATAGGATCAATACCACGCTCTTTTGGTAAATTTCGCGCTATGATCTATGATGCAATTCACAATTATGATGGAAATGGATATACGGTTGATGAGAGTAACTTTACGTCTTTTGACTACAGTAGTAACTTGCTTGTGGTAATACACGGAGAAGAGTATCAATATTCTACCACCATTTATCTTCTCAAGATTATGGACCTCTCGGAAAACAATCTAAGTGGTCAAATCCCAAAAGAGATAGTTGCACTTGCATTATTGCGTAGTTTGAATTTTTCTGGAAATCATCTAACTGGAATGATTCCGGAAAGGTTAGGTGACATGCGCTCCCTAGAATCCCTAGACCTCTCCCTAAATGAGCTTCAAGGTGCTATTCCTCAAAGCTTGTCGGCTTTGACATTTTTGAACCACTTGAATTTATCTTATAACAATTTATCTGGAAGAATTCCAACGGGAAGTCAACTGGATAGACTTAACGATCCGTCAATATACATCGGCAATTATTATCTTTGTGGACCTCCTACTGAAAATAACTGTTCCAAAGATGATGCAAACCCTTATCCTAAAAGAGACAACAACAACGGAACTCATGAGACAATATGGTTATATCTTGGAATGGGATCAGGATTTGCAACAGGATTATGGGGTGTGTACGTTGCCTTCTTATTCCGGAGATCATGGAGGATCGCTTATTTTCAGATGACTGATAAATTATTCGATGACATATACGTGATGGTAGTATTAAGTTGGAGGAGGCTGAAAGGAAAAATTGCTGGACAAATTAAGGCCACTTTCTTGAAGGAGTAAGCTAATGGCACCTAAGGTATTTGTAATATCTCGCTGCTTTCTTATTTAATTCCTGCTTATTTTGTGTGTGTTTCTTGTTTTTATTCTGCATGGAATTTGTCACCACAGCTGCACCACATGTATCTTGTAATAATTTGCCATGTTATCCATTGTAATGTTTAGCTTTATGTGAGTTTTTGAGTTGAAGAAGAGAACTATGTAGCCTAGTGGCCCTAGTCATTATTTTCTTTTTCAGATTTTCTTCTCATTTACATTGTCTTATTTTGCTCAAAATGCATCCTAAATAAGCTGAGTTCAAATGGTCGATACCTTTTGATCAGGTGGAATTAGGCAAATTTTAAACAATAAACAGTAGTGATTGAAGTAGAAGCAATGCAGAGAAACTCAGCAAAAAGAAAAAAAACAAAACAAAAAAGGTTTTATTTCAATGCATGCTTTTTCATACATTTATAACCTCATGCACTAATGGAGGCTCTGTATTGAGAGACCTTAATTTTGTTTCTTAATGGCTTTCAATCAGTAAGTCATTTTTTTTTTTTTGAGAGAGAACAATCAGTAATTCTTGTTCTATGAATCAGATATATGAATACGGTGATATGACAAATTCAAAAAAGTAAAAAAAAAACATATACATGATAAGGTTGTGAGTTAAAGTGGTTGCTTCTTCCTTTTGTGTTTGCATCTAAAAAGTGTTTTCTAATTTGGCAAAAATTTCCTTTTGCTTTCGAAGTTAGTAATGCTGCCTCAAAAAGCTACTTGTTCACAAGCATCTTCTGGGTGAAGCTGGGTTAAGTTAGTAGCTGTTCAATGTCCTTTTCAGAAATTAAATCAAACATTTAATGAATTAGGTTAACCAATCTACAAAAAGCCCCTGCATATCTATCCATCTTATAATGCTCCTATTATTGAAGGGTGTTAATTTTCATGCAAGTGACCGAAATCTGAGGGAACTAGAAAATATTGTTTTAATTTGAATTAAAGATTTAAAATGAAAATTGTTCATTCAACCTAGAAGCTAATTCTTCTTCTTCTAAATCGCAAACATTTACACACCATTTTCTACAATTAATTCAAAAGCGAAATATCGATCGAAGAGAAAGTTTAAACTGACCTCCCCGTCGATCAATCTCTCCCGGCGAAACTCTCCAATCCCTGCTCCCTCGGCAAGCTCTGCACCGTGTCCGACCACCTGCCGGGAGATAGAGGGGATAAAGGTAGAGATGAGAATGGGGAGAAGAAGAGATTAGCAGCAGAGAATTGGGATAAGAAATTAGGATTGAGAAATAGTAGAGAAGAAGAAAGGGTTTGGAGAAGAACTTTTGGCAATTGTTTGGTTTGGGGTTAAAGGGTGGAACAACTCCTTAACCTCCATATTATTTTCAAATATCTTCAAAAAGAGGTTGGGTTAGCTAATCTCACCTCAAATGTGTTATCTCAACTTAGTTAATCCCATCTAACCCCTTCTTATCCCACCTACTCTAATCAAATACTACTTTTCTTATCACGAACTAACTTCAACTCTCAACCAAACACAAAGTTACTCTAACCCCATCTTAACCCCGAACTTAACACTATTTTTGGAATAATTATTTTTTCCTTAACCCTAACACTATTTTTGGAATAACTAGTTTTCCTTAACCTCTAACCAAACGGTAGTTTGGGAAAGAAATTGGATTAATTCATTTCATTCATGCCCTTTCCTTAGTGTTTTTTTTTTTGAGAAATAGGTAGCAAGCTCGCTTCATTAAGCGAAATGAAGCGCATACGTGATGGAGACTAGGGCCACATAAAGGAGCCTAAAAAATACAAAAAAAAAAAATCAAAATAAAGAACCCTACACCTACCGATTAGACAAAGTAAACAAGAAAAGCGGGGTGAATAACGAAAAGAAAGAAATGGGACCGAGCATGAAGGAAGGGGCATGCAAGGGTCAAAGGACTCCGTTCCAGGCATTGGTCAAAGAAGCGACACGTTCAAGAGCCCGGGTAGCATTGGGAAGCACCTCGCGGAAGATAGTGTTGTATGCCCTTTCCTTAGTTACATCTGTTTTTTATATACTGCTCCATATATTGTATTGAAAAGTAAATTGCAGAAATAGTGGGCTAAGCTGCAAAAAAGTAATAAACAGCAAAGAAAGTTGCGGGCTGATTTCAATGGAAATGTGGGCCTTGATTGGGCTCGACGGTCCATGACTTCGCTGCGGGTCGGTTGATGGATATCGGGTTGCTCCACTTGTTCGCTCTGTAAACCGCGGGTATTCGGTTCGCGTTTTGGCTCTGCTCCGAGATCCTGGAACTGCGACCCGCCTAAGTACTTCCGCCTTTCCCAATTCCTTAGATCCTGTCGGATCTCCTTCTCCCTTCGCGTTCCTCCCATCTTCTCCGCCGCCGCCGCCCCCTCCTGCGACGCCGGCGCCGACCTCAAGCGGGACGTGCTGATGCCGGCGTGAGCCGGCTACCAAACCTCCCCAAGACGCTGTGGGTCTGGCTCTGCTACTCGCGCTCGCGCCCGCAGCGCCGCCCTTCTTTGCTATGTAATAATTAATTGATGCTTGCTAATAAGATTAATTCAGCTATTTATCGATTAATTCGTGTGATGTACAGAATTATTATAATTGTTAATTAATAATTTACATTGCTAAATAATTTTACGGCGAGAAACTATTTGATCGAAACAGTCAAATTTAACTTATTTTCCACCTTTATTTATTATATCTTCTACTCTTAACTTTCCTCTCATCTACAAAGCTCCACTTCAAATATTAAACTTTAGAATAAACTTCAAAAAGGGCCCTGTGGTTAGCTCATTTCACTTTACTCTTCTACAAATTTTGGCTATATTTTATTGTAAAAATTCATCATTAAATAGAATAGTAAAGTGATACACTTCAAAAATTTTATCATTTTCCGATTTGTAAAATCTTGCAAGATGCATCTGCGCTGGCTACATCTACACACACGAAATCACATTCGAAACAAACCCTTTTGCCGGATATGAACTTGATCTCAAATACTCGGCAACGAAACACCCATCAACGGATCCACAGCAAGTCTTAGTTACGTTAAAGTCGGCGCAGAAAAGAGTAGTGTTTTCTATTTATTGGGCTAAGTCGGTGACGACAGATCTTACGCCGCCGACTTTATGATAATTTATGCACGGTTGCTACACCTCGTGCACCAAATCTTCTGCGGCTATTATTACCTTCCCCAAGTTTTTTCTTTTTGTTCTTTTGGGAGAAAATTTATAGGCCCCCTCAGCTAAAGGCTAGTTTGAAATAGCCCCCTCAACTTTAACATGGATTGAGGCCCAGAGCCTCGGATGAAAAAAAAAAACAAAAAAAACCAGCTCACTACTACTACTACTACTACTACTACTACTAGTACATGCGCTGCTTAATTTGCAGGAAGGAGGTGATCACAATCCTTCATCAACTATTTGAGCTTGTGAACTATTTGCACCGGTCCGTTTCAACCTTTTTTTTAGTAACAATACTGAAATAATAAATAGCATGTAGCAGATAAAACTATTAAATTTAATAAAAAGTATAAATCGATTAATAATTATAACTGAAATCAAACAACTAAATTTTCAAAAAATTTAAGCTAAATTTCACTAATTCTATCTTCTACAACATCATTCTCCGTTGATCCAACTAAAAATCTCTCCCTTTTTCCTCGCCACAATTTGGCGTAAAAAGAAAGCAAAGCACATCGATGGACTACACAAGTATCAATAGATGAAATTGGCTCTACAGAGCCAAACGTGATGCTGATTTTTTTTTTTAATATATATATATATATATATATATATTTTTTTTTAGAGAAGGTAGCGTGTTATCGACCGTTCGATCGAGAAAATGGCGAAATTTCTAGAGGCAAGCGGGCCTCGTAAGACACATGAAAAAAAAAAAAAAAAACTAGAGAACCAGAGCCCACGTATCTTGAAGTGAGCGAGATTCTAAAGCAAGAAAGGTCACAGGACGTCTAGAATTCTCAAAAATTCTTTTGTTTCGTTCCAACCACACTGTCCACCACGTTGCGGCTATAGAAGCAAGTTCCCTAAATCCTATAGTACCTTCTTTACACCTACTTTCTTCCCATAGTAGTCTAGCGACGTACAATTTGATATGAAGCTAGCTTGTTTGGTAGAAACACCTTGTGAGTCTTGGTACTATTGCACTCAGCGAAAAGGTGATCGACAGTCTCACTAGCCTCGAGAAAGAAAACACACATTTCGTTACCACCCCAGCCCCTCTTACGTAGATTGTCTACCGTGAGTACCTTTCTGAGCAACACTAGCCACACAAAAATCTTAACTTTCAAGAGTACTTTTATCTTCCACAGTTTGACAAAAAAAGCTGGTGTGGACCCCCCCGTCTTGGAGGAAGATATAGAGAGATTTGACCGTAAATCTATCAGACCACGTCCATCTCCAAATAGCCTCATCCGGTCCGTTGGAGATCGACGTCTCCGAGAGCAGCTCTTTAAGGATTCTAATCGAATCCAAGTCGACAAGAGAGGTTGGATTGAACCCTGCCAAAATTTTACGCCACCTCCATCCGTTCCTACCCCAGCATTCAAAAACTCGAGGTATATATATATATACTGTTTGAAGTTCAAGCCCAATTTGAAAAAATTTCCGGCCAGATCGGATTGGGTCATGCGAGGATTATCTCAACTTGCTCGGTCTTTCACGGCTTTGATTAGTACTTGGATCGGATCGGATCTCTCACGGCTTTGATTAGTAGTTGGATCGGGTCATGTCATGCAAGGATTATCTCTACTTGCTAAGTCTCTCATGGCTTTGATTAGTAGTTATTTTGGCACCGTTCGCCCCATGGGTAGTCACTTTAATTAGTAGGAGCTTCGTAACAACGTGTCGTTAAGGAGATGCAATACGTCGTTATGTGTCACTTTTATCTCTATCTAAAAATTATCATTATTTTCTCTAGAATGTATTTATTTTTTAATTTTAGTATTAAAAAATATTAATAAATTATTAGATAAAAACAAAACTAACACATTTGAGAGCTCTCCAATAGACATTGTAAGCGAGCTCCCCATTGAAGCTTTTTCATCGCCAGATTAACCAACCCGATATGTAAAACATCGGGCCACAGGTCAAATCCAATTTTTCTTTTTCATATATATTTCTTAATTTATATGATCTGTCGATAGACTACAGTCCACTAAATTTTTTTAGTTTTTATAGTCAAAAGAAAATTATTCCCACAACTCGTCTATCTTACGTAAGAATTTTAAAATTTAGCTACAGTTGCTTTAAAATTAAAATATCAGAATAAATTATCCAGGTACGAAATTTTTTTTGTATGGCTATAACTAAAATATTTAATTTTTTATTCTTTAAAAAATCTTAATATCTATAATTTACTATATATCTAAAAAATGTCTTTCTAATTAATATCTCTCTAATTATTTAATTATTATTGCTATACTAATAATAATTAATATCTCTATAATTAGGGCCTACCGGATCGAATTTAATTTAATTTCTTTTTCTCTTAGGATTTGTTTGCACAAAATACCCTGTGTTTTTTTTTTTTTTTTTTTTTTTTTTGAGAGATAGGTAGCGGCTAAAACCGTTTATTTCGTTAAGAAATAAAACATTGAAAATGTGAATGTTAGAATTGACTCGGTGTCTGTCTTAGTGGCATTCTTTGGCGAAAACTTCTTTGGGACGGTCGGTCAAAATACCCTTTGTTAGTCTCATATATATAGACTACTCTAATTATTTAACGTATTCGATCTACAAAATTAAAAGAGTTGTATATAGGAATTCAAAAGTTCTTAGATACCTGTTTCTTGTAGATCAAATAACAACATCCCTTCATACATTGTGGAATTTTGGACTACTTTCCGCCGAGATAACAAAATTTCAAAATTCATGAATTTCTATATGCAATCGCTTTAGATGTTGTACGTTACGTCAATCAGATTCGTTTTGATTTTTAAGACGGGTGTACTTATTACCAAACCGATCAAACCGGTTGCTTCGACTGGCTCGACCGTGAACCCGATCTATAAAACTGTTCAACTTAACCCTTTGATTCGAATAAGCCAAAAAATTGCTTTGAATCGTTTGAACCGACCGTTCACCGATTCTGTTTTAATCAAATTGACAGGATGATTTTTCAATTAAGTCATATTAAAATCTAGTAACTTAAAATTAACTTAACCTATTTTATCTTCTATTAACACAATTTAGTCTTATAATATGTGAAACTTGACAACTTATAACTACTTAATTTGGTTTAAAATTTAATATTTTATAATTAAGTAAGATACTAAAATAATAATAATAATATATGTATATTTTTTATATAATAAAATTTAAAAAATACTCATTGCATATTTATGACGTCATACGTACTAACCTCACTGTTTTAATTAACTAGTGACTCAGTGGTTAAACTAGTTACCCCTGATCCAATAACAATTTTGGGTGATTATTCGACCCAAATTAATTTTAAAGCATTGCTAATTACAGCTAACAATGTATAAACAATTAATCGGTGCACCCGGTGCACGTAATAATTAATATTTGGCATCATTAATTGACTCGGGGTCTTTTGCCTATTCCATACGTACGTTGGGTTCATTTTCCTTCCGCGGGTCCCAACGTGCTTGGTTCTGGAGGGACCCTTGTTGCGTTATTAGGGTCAGTGAAAATTACTCCTTAATTTCCTCGTTAATGCTT